>OZ005740.1:283632581-283723883 GCA_963930735.1 Dioctria linearis
ATTTGTGTGTCATATTAAACTGAATTGCTGTTGTATGTTTAATTAACCATGTCTTCGTGGATATGAAAAGTCTGCGAGAATCAGGGTATGGGTAGCCCTTGCCGCCATACCTTTCAAATTAAAGTGCAAATTACTGTTCCTTAAAATTCTTGCATTGTGTACGCTCTCTGATCAATTAGCACTGGTGTTGTAGAATTGTAAAATAGGACCGCAGACAACCATAAAATTTAAGGGGGTTTATAAACACAGAACTACAAGTGTACCTGCAAATCTTGTACTAATATTTTTGTTCCATTAGTGCTTGTAGATTTTCACGGTAAAAAAATATTAGTTAAGAATTTAAAGTTTTTTGGGTTTCATATAAGAAAGACCACACCAGAAAAATGTTACCTTCTTATATTTATTATGTATTAAAACATCTTCTTTAATACCTTGAGGATTAAAAACTTATCCTTAGTGAATAAATTGAGTTGTAAGTTTTTAATGAAAAAAGTTACAAATCAATACAAGTGTAAGTTACCTGTACATAGCTAGACATTTAGAAAACTATGAATGAAGTTTTATATGGAAACTTTTCCTTCATATAATTCACAATACCTTTTTGAATTGATGTTATAAGTAGGGCCGTGTAGATTCACCAGACACGTTAATCTGCCTACCCGACTTTCCTACACAAAATTTCTAGTTCTAGCAAGTTGAATTGGCTTTTCCGGGAGTTTTTGAAAATCCTCCTCCACCTCCAAACCCTGCCTGTGAATCCAACTGAATCCAACAGTCAATACGTGTACAACGGAAAAGCTATACTCTCACAGTGCGTGAACAACGAAGGACTAGTGGTGGTACGCGAGCAACGGAAACCACTGGTTAGTACGTGTACAACGGAAGTATCTTCTATCACCCGCTCAAATTAGATTAAGTAGTACACACAAAATTTCACTAATTATACTCATTTTACATTTATAATAGGGACGCAAGATATAAAGGAACAAATTGAATTCAAATCAGATTTTGGCATTTGGACCCCTCACTCCACTGAAGCTACCCAGAAATTCTAAAGTTTGTTACTGACCGAATTATTAACGCCCGAGCAAAAATCTGCGACCGAACAAACGACGTAACACAACGAATATTAGATATTAAATCTCGTGATATTAATTTATACCCCTCAACAGATGAAATCGGACATTTTATTTATTGAAAATTAATACATTTGAAGGATAAGATTTTTGTTTGCATTTGGCCGTTAAGAATACATATCCTCAGTTCATGTACTTCACTTACCCCACATAGGCAACCTGAAAACTTTTTAGCATAACTCGAAAATGGGCAGCATAATGTATTGCAGCAATGCTTAATACTTAAAGTTTAAGTGAAAAATTTAAGTTACAAAATATATTAGCTTCTAACGATACTCACTATTTCTCCACTATCGCTGTCCGTTTTTCTTTTTTTGTAGGTAGGAAGGAGTTTTATGGAAGCAGTTACCATGGTTTTTTGTTACCTTCGGCTGATGATATTCGAAGTATTTTTTCTTTTGTATTCCTCTAATAAAAATATTCTATAAAGCCTTTAAAGGAATTTCATTGATGTAAGCTACTTAAGTTTGCATGGTATTTATGCCTCACCTGACTGTTAATGCTTAATCTTGATCCAACTACTGCGTTGCATCTCCTAACAACTCTGGCCTGATTATCTTCTGTGCAAGGTTGAAAGAATTACTGTATAACATTGATCTGAATCACTATTTAAACTATATTATGTACACCTTTTGATGGAGTATCTGTACTCCTGTGCAAATAAATTTGGAGGTGATTATTACAGCACCTAAATTGATTTACAACTAAACTCAAGTCTTCGTTCCCGATGGTCGCACCGTCTGTATCCATAAAATAGAACATTTCATCTGGTACATATTCAATCTGGGATATAACTGCAAAATGAAAAAATATTGAGAGTAGGAAGATACGTTTATTTCACAGCTGTAACAAAACTAACCTAATATGAAAATGTCATCGCTCTGTAATAATTGCCAGCTTGACAAGCTTTATTAATCCTTCCTTCAAAAAATTAATTTTTAACAAACTGTCCTCTGGACTAGATACAATAATTGTTAAAAGAACGTCTGCTGCACATCTAAACTTCACTCTCACTTTAAAGTCACATAATGAAAATGACGCGACACGTGCACCTAAACTAACTCATTGAAGATTTGATTTTAATACAAGCAAGTTAGGTAATTGTTATTGGCAACAAGAATAAAATTCGTTCTTGCAAAGTTAAATTTTATACAGCCATAGTTAATTTTTATTCCATGCAGAGTTCGAATCCGGATCACATTCAAATTTTAATAAATAAATTAAGCTTTAGTTCCTAGTCGATTAAAATCAATCCGTTAAAATGTAATACATTCTTGTAACGCTGGGAGTCAAAGCTATGATAACATCATTCTAAGACCCGCATCTATTTCCGCGGTTTCGAACGACACTTCATATGTGTCGTTCTAGGTAATGGTATTGTTTTCCCTTTGAGAACAGTACAAAAATCTTCTCTCCAGAAACGTTGTTTGAGGACATATTGAAGTATCTGAAGTCTAAAAATATCGTAGCTGATGGCATTTCTTGTCGTAAGATTAGTTAAAGTTCTAAGCCGATGGCATACTTTGTTTTAACCGTCTCAGAAGATGTGCGCGACAAGTTATTGGTTGACATGTCTTGCCCTTCTGGCACATTTACAAAATTGTTTGTACCTTCCGGGCGCCAATCTAGAAAAGTATCCAGAATAAGCAGCGATATTCCAAAAAAACTCAAATCGCTCTCCCTTTACTATCAAAACGTAAGGGGATTCGTACAAAAACTGCACAAATCCTCAACACCTCTGCTGCGACTTGTTTCGATATAGTTGCTTTCACTGAAACTTGTCTATATCATGGCTTTCGTAATGCTGAAATCTTTGACAATTCGTATCAAATTTTTAGAAGAGATAGATGTACTGATTCTAAAGCTCGAGGTCGCGGCGTATGCCTCGCTTGTAAAACCAATTTAATTGCAGCCAGGTTGAGCTTTCCAGTTTCTCCAACGCACTCTTGACATCGAACTTATTGCTCTTAAGGCTGGGTCTATGTCATAATTGGGACAACTCGGTGCACATTTAGCAAGATGGGCGTGGAGTTAAGATTTTCGAATAAATCGCAAATTGATTAATGGAATATTTATTTAAACACCTACGGCAACAAATTAACGCTTTCTAATTTTTAAATTTGTCCCCCAATTGTTATTGAAAATGATTTAAAAATGAAAATTCATAGATTTTTTTTTAATTTCTCTGGTTTGCGGAGCGGGGCTGCCACAAATTTGAACTAAATTAAATAAATTTTTAACATAAGCTTTTTGAAGATAGTAAGCAGAAAATAACGGTTTCCGATTTTTAAAGTTCTACTTATATCTACGACAATTCGACGCAATAATTCGTTTTACCTGCATTTTACCCAAAAAGCTTATGTTAAAAATTTATTTAGTTTAGTTCAAATTTGTGGCAGCCCCGCTCCGCAAACCAAAGAAATTAAAAAAAAATATTTAAATTTTCATTTGTAAATCATTTTCAATAAAAATTGGGGGACAAATTTTAAAATTAGAAAACGTTAATTTGTTGCCTTAGATGTTTAAATAAATATTCCATTAATCAATTTGCGATTTATTCAAAAAACTTAACGACACGCCCATCTTCCTAACTGTGCACCGAGTTGTCCCAATTATGACATATACCCAGCCATAAGTTATCTCTTTTAAAATCCGACTTAGACATTATTTGTTGCTATATTCCTCTAGACTCCATAAATATTGTTGATGACAAAGGTCAGAATATTTACAACATATAATTTTATCCACGGCACCTCTTGACGAATTACTACTAATTGGTGATTTTAACTTATCCAATATTCAATGGGTACTAAATGAATTTGACGATGACCATCTTCAACTTAATAACTTAGAGGGAGTCACTTTTCCTTGACACTATTTCATCTCTTGGTCTCAGACAATTTAATAATTAGACCTGGTATTTTCTACTGACGCGGGTAACCTAATATTTGAACTAGCCCAATCAGAATGTCTACTCTTGACAAATATCACCCCCCTCTACTAATTACATATTGCTATGAAACCGAAAACTTAACAAATTGTGACGAAACACAATAATTTTTCAATTTTAGAAAGGCTAACTTTTTGGAACTTTCCCGTAGACTTACATCTATTGAGTTCAACACATTACTGTGTAGCAATAATGTTGACGATGACGTTTGTAGATTTTACATGATTCTTTATGATTTATTTTCCTCTCACGTTCCCCGCGAGCGTCAACAGTTCTATAAAACATCTCAACCATGGTTCAATAAACTGAAGCATCTTAAAAATAGAAAAAATAAATTGTGGATAAGTTATATGAGGAACAAACACTATAAGCCACAATAACTTCCTCACAACCTGTAATGAGTTCACAGAGCTTTCCTCTATACTTTATGATGAGTATATACAAAGCAGTTTATTATATGAAGAAAAGAATGGACAACTACCCCAATACCATGAGGTCCTCCCAAATAATCACAGTTTTGAACAACGGGTTGATATCGTTGTAAATTTTAATTTCTTCTGCGGCTCGCTTTGCGATGTCTTTAGCTCGGTCAATGTATTTCTCAATATGGTCAACTCCTTTTGAAACGAAGAATAGAAGATGTGAGCTAATCGTAATTCGTGAGTGAATGATCCGAGAAAATGATTGAACTTAGAGAAAGTTTTTTGAAATTTTCAACAGTTGACTCACCCTCGAAAACAGCTTTATTTTCGTCGAAGGGTTTACACAATATAACTGCACCACATTTAGCTTCGTACTTGACATAAACGTCTCGTTACTGGTGATACCAAAGATAGAGCTATCCAAAGCATTTGCTGTCGCAATGAAAAGTTCTGTCCACCTGGTCGAGCGGAATCCAGTTGAGTCAGGCTACTCACTTTTATGGTTCTGGAAACTCAGACGCCAAACTAACGAACCAACGTTGCACAAATTAATTGTGTGTGCAATCATCGCTGAAAGGACAATATCTTCCAGGATAGCGTCATAAACAGCGGCCAAACTCCTAGATTTGGGCATCTGCTGGTTAAGGGAATTGTGTGTATTCTGTTTGTGGGTTCCCTGTAAAATTTTCTTTTCACCAATAAAACAATCTGTTTAGAGGAAAAAGTTGTTGTCAATTTTATTTTCGTGTTTTTTATTTATTTTTTTCTTATTTTAATAGATTTTAATTTTAAAACACGCGAAATTTATCTTATCTTTCACATACAGCCAGTACAACACCAGACACCAACATGGCGACTTAGAATCTTTTTCCTAAATATACTTAGCGACATCTTTTTCTAACGTGCACACTATTTAAAGCTTCATTTTTGTTTTTACAAGTTTCATCTATTCCTACATTTACTTTAAAAAAAATCTTTTAACTGTTCTTAAATTTTTTACAAGTTTTTTATCTATTTGCAAATTTACCTTATGTCAAAAAGTTCATTAATAGTTTTTATCTTCCTAGGCAAGTTTTTATCTGATTCTGTCTATTTCCACTATCTGTCAAACCTGTATTTGTGACTTTTAATTCAACAAATGTCAGATTGTTCATTGATTTTTGTTTTTCTAATTGCAAGATTTTTAATGGCGATTTTAATTCAATAAATGTCACATGCTCAAATTGGTTTTGACTTTTCTTATATTTGTTAAATTGTATCCGTTGGAAACTCACAAATGTCAATGTCGGTGGGGTATCTTTTTTGTGTTGTTATTATATTTCTCTATTTCTGTCTGGGATATGTCAAAATATTTCAAAATCATTGTGGCTCTACATCTAGGCACAAGCCCAGCAAAATTCTCGTGCTTCGAACTGCTACGTGCGGGTTGGCCCTTTGTACAATCAGCTTGAGTGGTTCATTTGAGGTCAACTAGATGCCGCGCGGAATTGTAACGATTGATTTGTGATTCTATTATGGTTCAGTGTATAGTCCTGACATAACACTGAACAGCTGATAGAAATGTCAAGGTTCGATTCGGTGGTGATTACTTTTGCAGCAAGTCTCCTCTATTGGTGTGCTGCTAGAAATAGGTAAATTTATTGTTTATCAACTACTGAAGGTAGCAATTCAGTGGCTGAAGCACTTTTCGGTTTTTATACAGAAGGGGCAATTCTCGATGGAATTGCAGTGGGTATTTGTCGGCGAAAACTTTACTGAACCAATTCGAATCATAAAAATCCATCTATTGAACGCTTTGCACTGGATAGCAAAAATGGAGAAGTAATAGCGGAATCGAATCAAATTCTACCTCATGGAATTGCTGCAGATCAATTTTTTAAGGCACGTCTATTTGTGTGTAGAACGGTGGGGGTTTTTTTACCAATATTTTAAGCGCGCAGAAATACAGATTCAAGAGCACAGCGTATAAGTAAAAATTGTTTCTGTGTTTAGCTATGTATTACAAAGATACCAGTGAAGAATAAAATGAATTATACCTTTCTTTTATATAGAATTTAATAAGCTTTAATTTTTATAATAACTTTCATCGTGATCGGATCAACGATTACCGAGATATGCTGAAAAAACTGGATTGGAGTTCCTTTTTTATTCACGAGGTAGTGGTCTGGACTTTCACCACCTTCAAGAGTATCCACTAAAATAAAGGTCTTCACCAATTTATAGCTATTTACCAGTTAATTTTTCTATTTGCATAATTTTAATCTAATTTGAGTGGACTATTGCGTAAACTTTCAAAATTTGAATATTGGGTAGATACTATAATTTAGTAAAAGATTTAAGAGACTTTCTCTAGTTTCATAAATACGCAAATTACAATTAGAAAATTAATTAACGAACCAAAAGTTTTGTAAAATTTAGTTAATTAGGTTTTATGGTCCTGATGTTAACTCTCATTACAATCAAGGGTTTCAATTTGCATTGTACGGAATTAACCAATTTAAGTTGCTGAAAGTTTTGATCCCGCCAAGAACATCTGAATATATGGTTTCTCTCGTGGCTTTGCAGTTGTATTAAACACCTGCACTGAATGATGAAATTATGCAGTAAATCTCAAGTTAATTAAGTTGTATGTAAGCTATAAATTTATATGTTTGTATATTTGAATCTTTGAAGGTAAGTTATTTATCGATTTGCATTAAGAGAATATATATAATTTGTGACCTACATACATACACAGCTGTGTATTTGACCGAAACTTTAAATATTTATTTGTTAATATTTTCAAGGTTATTGGGTTATCCTTTGGAAAAAATACTTTTCTAAGATTGAAAAAAATTGAAGTATATTTTAAGTGTCCTGCAGGTTGCAAGTGAAATTCGATTAAATAGTAAAGAGCTAGAAAAACATAATTGTCTTGTTATAGCTTATGACACAAATGGAATATTTTATCACTTTCAGGACAAGTGGCATGTAATAAAAAGTCCCAGAGAGTGGATTCATAAGCACTTTGCACTTTCATATTTATATTATATATGTATGTATGTATGCACTTCTGTTAAGTTATTTATCACATTCAAGATATCAGTTTAGAGATACTGAAGTTTGCGAATGATAAAATCCAATTCTGATAAGCCTTCGTCGCACATAGGAGTATTGGTATAAAAATATTGGTCAACATTATTTTATTAGTTAAAATAGTTTAAAGCAATATTACTTACTTTATTCTGCTATATTATTCCAATTTGAACGTAATTTTCATAAATAAAATAAAAAAGTGTGTTTTATTATTATTTTATTGCCACTTGATATTCCCTTTAAAATTGCTTTTAGTGGATATGCAAGGAGAGTATCGATATCTGTTATCTGAGCTGATAAATCTGGGTCCCTGAAAAATTTTCTGCTCGTATTACCATCATTACTGTTTCGAAAACCATGGCTTATACTATTAAACCCATTTTAATTTTAAATTCTCCTTGAATAGTGAGTTTCCATTCCTTACTATTTGTTTATCACTTTCAGTTCTTAATTGCCATTTTTGTAATGGCATTTATAAGCAAAATAGAACAATCCTTAAAACAATCTAATTCTGGCATGTAAAATTAATAAACCAAATTTCAAAGATTCTTGATTTATTTCGTTCCCTAGATATAAATTTTTAAATTCTTTAGATGTCGCCCCCATAGATATAACATTTTATAGTTGATATAGTGTTAGTTGTAGCATTGCACACTTTCGAATTAATCATGAGTATCATCACATGTTTGACAGAAAATAATTTGCTTGTTTGTTTGACTTTAGTAGCTTTCAATGAACTTATTTTGTGCTGTATATAATTGATTTCTTAGGTTATAATTTATTTATAAACCGTATTGGAATTGGCCGTCAATATCGTGGTGAAGAAGGCACTAGATTCTACCAGAATCAAAATAACTTTCAATTCTTTGTTTAAATTGTGATTACTGCGATCCATCGCATCCTCATTTGTATATCAAGTTTAAAGAGTTACCGTCTGCTTCGCTTAAGGTTTGAACAACGCATAACAATGTGGTTCAACAACTCCTGGAGATCAATTTCGGCACAAGAAGATGTTACTCGATAAGATTCCTCTACAGGATAAAATGGAATAGCATGGCTAGAACTTCTTATTGCAGGTTCTGCCTATCTCGTATTGTTTTCTAGATAGACCGGCCTCGATGAACATTTGAAATGCTTTCAGAGTGGAAGAGTATGCTTTTATATACTTAGTTGCTTCCTTAGGGGCCTTTGTTAAGTCTTTTATAATATTAGACATGCCAGTTTTGCATTCAGCTCGCAACTTTATTTGTGTAGCGAATTTCAATTATTCTGATCCTATTTCACTACGAAGCACTTGAGTCTTTCGTCTTTTGTCCCATTCACTGGAGTCACTAAATGATTTCGTTGGGCATCGACATATTGCTTGTGGTATTTCAAATGTTCCTTGTACCCAACTTCTGTTCTTTTATAGAAAAATGTTTTCTTTGCAATGTGACATTCGTTTGATATCCAATTTTTCATGGGAAATTTTATGTTTTAAGTCTTTTAGTTGTTCTGCCGAATAATTTTCCGAATGTAACAAAATATGTTCGGCGTGATTCAATTATCTGTTTATGTCATCATGCTGATGACATCGCATGATGTCATAGAAATACTTTCGAGTCACAGTTCTGACTCCGGATTGTCCTAAAAGGATATAAAGCCGGTGAAATATCTTCCATTTTTGTTTTAATTTTTGTTAAGTTTTAACATAGAAAATCAATATGAGGTCATCTGGATGAATCCGTAACCAATCCGTAGTGGTTAGAAGAAGCCGTTCTCTTTGACATTTCATAAAAATGAAAATCGGAACGCACCCTGATATACAACAAAACCTTTTGAATGTTATAAAATTTCAAAATAAAAGCAACTGAATTAAATTTTTTTTAATATGCTGTTCTCTTAATAAAATGTAATGTAATAATATTAAATTATATAAAATGTGTTGCATATGCCCGCCTCCGAAAAATCCATTCTGCACCACTTTTCACTATTTCGTAACAATATAAAAAACACTTGCAATATTTTGTAATTGTAGTTTTTGTAATTCCGACTGAGTTGGTCATTACCTACTAGCACGCTGCGGACAAAATATGCCATATCATTTGTTCACCATCTGGTCAGCTATCTGATCTACAGTAACATTATAATCTAGAACGAATTCCACGAAATAGACCTTTGGCCATCTTTTTGAGGTGTCGGTTATTTTATTGCCGACCCTTCATCGATGGAAGAGACAAAATCTTTGTTTGTTTGAATTTTTGCTTATTTCTGAATGATGATAATTGTTTATGTAAATCATAAAAAATTACCAATGCAAGATGAGTTTAGTGGTTGTGGAGGAGGGTGTCAGACGGTCGTATAGTTATATTAAGCCTAAATGAAATTTTCTCATTTGTTGGTGGCTCTTGTTTTAAGTACCTAGTTATAATTCTCTGAATGGGTAAATACAAAAGTCAAATGCAAATGCAGTTATAATAGCTTTCCAAAACCAACTATTAACACAATCCTTCTTCGTTTAATTTGGAAAATAAAATATTTATTGAAAAATATTATCACTTGGTCCTTGCGAATTGCTTTCATTTTTTTCAAGATAAACATGATTAATTTAATTACTCCTGTCACATCATTAAAATGATCACTGCCGTTACTCTTAATAATAATAGTTATCCGTATTACATTTATCAGTATCATCAGCATCGTAATTTTTGGATGTCTGTTTTTAAGAAAAATCATTTAAAAGTAGACTTATTTTTCGACAGATCTCAGTCGATGACTGCTAGTGAAATAGCGAAGTTTCTGTCAAAAATAGTAAAATATTAAATATTGGAATTCTCTCAGAAGGAAAAAAACAGAAAAGTAAGTGATTGAGTCACATAATTTGGTGAAAGTGTGAAATTTTGTGTGTTAAAATAGTAATAAATGGGAAAATATTAAAATTTAGACAGAAGTGGAATAATTAAAAAGAAAAGAAGTAGTGATTGTGTCACATACATTCATTCAGTGACTACTTGGCTGCTCCCACTGACATATATAACATGGACTGCCTGATTTGCTATTTCATATGGGTCAACTTTTTTTGGCAAGGTGTGACAATTATCTTGATTTCAAGTTTTACTTTTGCTTTAATATTCATATTAAAAGTTCAACAAATTATAGAAGCACTCGAAATTATTTCTATTCTTGGAAGCTTATCTCCTACAACATCAAATATTTTTTAAACTTGATTTTTAAAGAAATAAAATTAAGCAATTTTTGTCGACCTGCCCCTAAAAGTAGCTATGGGGGACAGAGAAAGGATTACAGATATTGTATTGCCATCTATTTCTATCCTATATATTGATTTGGAAAACCACTGAACTGAAACTGGACTATGGTGTATTTTATATAGAACTTATTATTTGTAGTTCAGCGGAATAAAGTAGTTACACCAAAAAGGGACAGTTATAGAAAAGTAATCCCATAATAATGTCAAATAATGTAAGGAATTTCAGTAGTATCAGCAGTCCATTTTATATATGTCAGTGGCTGCTCCAAGCAAAATAGGCTTAGTAAAAAAGGAAAAAGACAACCCTTTCAGATCTGGGAGAAAACTAAAGGCGGAATAATTTTTCTTGTGATTTTTTTAAACTATATTGGTCAATATAAACCAGTAAAGCCATATCTCATACGTGTTCGTATTTGCACCTGGATACTACACTATGTCCTCTGGAGAGGACATCGGGACTCAATGATTGTAATTCTAGGACAGGTAACTCGAGAGGTTTTTAAACAAATACCTTTGTTATTGGGAAATTAAATATGTTCAATATTAAGAATTTATATAAATCATATTGTCTAATCATAAATAATGCTTCATTAGAGAAAAATAAAGAAAACAAAAATATAATTCCAAAGAAAATGAAAAAAAAAATTAATTTCGGTTATGATAATTCATAAAACAATTGTTTTGACGTGTGATGCATAGATAAATATTACATTTTAAGCATTTCATATATGTTTTGCTCCTGCAATTTTCATATTTACACCGGCTGCTGTTTTTGTCATTTGCAAATAGCGGAAAATGTTGAATTTGGTCGTAACGTACATCTTTGGTCAATATACTGTTTCGTGATGTTGCACTGCCGGTTCGGATGTCCTGGACGTCTGATTGCGTGAACATTGCTCAAAACCATGGACGTAGATAAATCCTGCTTGAAATCGAGCAAATGCATTCAATGATTCGCTGGGATCTCCTTTGTAGTCATACCAAGATGATAAAACGGCTAAATCAAAGAAATGCATAATGACTAAGTGGCCATATCCGCGATTTTATAAATATATGATAGTACTGCAGCATTTGATCGCATTGATCTACACCTCCCATATTGTCGTTGTTCAGTGAAAGAACTTGCGGACGTAGTATTTCATTGTACCTTTTTTTTACCAATGTTTTGCCATTTGTTGATGTCCAATGCCAACATAATTCGATGCCATATCCACTGGCTTATTATTATACCATTTGGTTATAATGACATTTCTATCAGCACTTCGAAGTTCAGCTGAAGAACCGCGTCCTTTGGCCTTCAATTCACCATCAGCTGGAAATGGTGGATCTCTGAAACGATTGACACGCATAGTGCCAAATATTTCCCGATAGTTGCCTAATTTCTTGTCCATTGGTTGGAAAGTTTGCAAAGTGTACAGATTTCGAAAAATTCTTAGGGAAGATACTTGGGTACTGAAGGGTGTTGTTAGTTCATGTGGTGATCTTGGAGGCAATTCTACAGACATGGTATTGTCAGTAGTTATATCATTCCGAACGTGACGCCATCTTATATTTTCTGGCCTAGTGGTATCAAATGAATGACTTTCCTCTACCTCTGGTTTTGGAACTGTTTCTGGAATTGATAATGGTGCTTTTCTAGTGTGACGAAGCACTATAGTGGAAAAGAAATCACCATCTTGTTCAAATGAACCGAGGTTATTACCGTATCGAAACCTGCTTTACATGGCCGACCGTCTTTTCGGTGGAACTGAATTAAATTCACTTGCAGCCGGACATGTTGGTGCTATAGTAGGCTCAAGCTTAGGCTGAAACAAGCATGGTACAACTCGATTTTGCAATTGTCGTGGAGTATAAGGACGTCCTGAATGCAAACAAATCTTACTATAGTATTTTTCATAATCTTCGTTATCTTCGAAGTCTGTGGCAAATGGATCTTCTGCCGATTCACTATCATCACATGATAATGATGGGTTTCTTAGTGCGAAATATTCAGCTTCATCATCATCCAGCTCTATGTCTGATAAATGTTCAATACTTTCAAGTAACTCTTCTTCAGTCAATTTCTTACCTCTAGAACTAGCCACTTTTTCACAAAATAGAACAACCTAAAGCAAACAGGAAAAAATTCATACAAATATGCACGTAAAAATACAGAAAAGTGGAAAATCATAAAAACACAAATAAAATGAGTAAATATAAATTAACTGCAATTTTTAGAAAGCATTTTATTTTACAACCGTTGAAGCCCGATGTCTTCTACAGAGGACAGACATAAAACTTATTGTGGGGTCCATACCTTGTTTTATTTATAAACGGAACTGAAGCACTATATTTTGTTTATCTTTTATTTATAAAAAACAACAAACTAATACACATAAAATCACAGGATATTTGATATTTTTCTTTCACTTCGAAAACACAAATTGAAAATAAAAATTTCTTTTCGCCCTTCTGTTGTTGAAACTAAAATTCAACTGATTTAAATCTCACTTAGTTTTCAGTGTAATCGGTTAGTCGATAAAGCAGTTTATTTCATACAGAACTGTGTTGAGAGTAGCTTAGGTTTCTGAAAATTAGAAAGATTTTTGCGGCTGCCCAAGTTTGTCCTCTGGAGAGGACACCAGGACCCAAAGGGTTAATATCTATTAATTTTAAAATTAAAATATTGAACATATCAAACGGTTAATGTGTTACACACACGCTAAATTTAAATCAAAAGTGTAATCATAGTATAGTATTATTGTGCAATTAATTCAGTGGGATTCTTGCCCTCTCCATGGAAGACATCCAAAAGCTCATAAAAGCTTACGAGAACACGATTGACTCTGGCGAAGAAGACGCAACTTCACTAGAGTCAGCAATACTAACTAACAGCGACAACAGTGACAGCGTCATGTAAACAGAAGATGTCATTTCAAAAAGGAATAATACAGACAAAAGAGCAAAATGCAAGACAATGGAAATGCCCCTATGCTTGGCCCTAGTGGTGCTCCTACATCAAGTAAGAAGCTTGGTCCCTCCATTCTAGAACACATGAGTGCCCTAAATTCAGCAAATGAAGACAAAAGCGTCCTTAGCCAACAGTATAATGAACTTTTAAGTATTTACAATGAGCTGTTGCATGAATTTCGGACTTAGATACCTGCTAAATCTCACAATTGTAGTAGAGAAATTCAAAACAACTAACACGACACAATGTAAGAACTGTCAGAGATTTGGGCATGTTGCGATAAACTGAAGTGCATAAACCAGGAAAATGCTCACTAAGAGCAATTCAAGGCAAAGAAGATGACAATGACAGCATACAGCCAAGATGCATTAACTTTGAGCAATTAAACATCCAGCTAGCTATAGGGGCTGCCCAAAGCATATCGAATTGCTGCAGAGGAAAGAACAAGCAGTCTTAGCCAGGATAAATAAAGAAGTAGCCTATAGAAATTATGTACAACCCAACATCTCCAATTCTCAGACTTTCAGAAATAAGACAAATGAAGTCAAAACGCCAGCACCATCTAATGTTAATATCAAAGCCAATAGTATTAGCATATTCAACCAAGAGTGCGAAACAGTCTTCGGCATGAACCTCTTTTCTTGTCTCAATAAAATTGACAATTTCGTTCCCCAATATCGGAACCTTCTGGACAAAAACTCCAACAGACAAGCGCTTCTGCAACTTTTTCTTGACCTAACCTAAAATGGAAAATAGTGGCCGACTCAAAATTCGTCTGTTAAATATAAATTCGCTAATAAGCTTTGAATAAAGATATTGTCTAGAGAACTTTCTTAAAATATATAAATCGGACATAGATTTACTGAGGGAAACAAAACTTATTAAAAAATGTAATCCCCATTTTCAAAATCACAAAATCGTTAGAAATGAGCACACTAATCTGCTCGGTAGTGGAACAGTCTTTCTAATCAAGGACAATATAAAACACGAATGCGTTTTCATTCCCAACATTGAACAAATTGAATCCACCGCCTTAAAAATAAGTCAAGCAAATAGAAATATTTATCTAACATCTCTATACAACAGAATCGGCAGAGAATTGAACACGTCTGATCTTGAGAAAATATTGGATGCAACCAGCAATGGACAGCAAATAATTGGAGGTGATTTCAATGCTTCTCATGGAGCATGAATTCAACCTGTACGAACAAGGCACGCATAATTGTTGACCAATGGCTTACTGACAACTTACTAAATTATGGTTTAAGGCTGGAATCAACCATTCTACTTTAAATAGAAACCAATCTAGCTTACCTCTATTTTATCTCAAACACTCTCACCACAAATTACTCCCCTAATTTAGCAGACAAGCTCAAAACTCTAGATTTCCAATTGGATCACAACGCAGTAGAGCTAATAATTCAAATGAACAATGTAACGCAAGGTCAACCTCAAGCCATCTTCAATTATTCAGCCACATATAATCCACGATTCAACAGGATAATTAACAACTCTCTTGATAATATTGATCTTCCGCAGTATAGAAACATAACAACAGAAGAAGCAGATGAAATAATCACTAAACTGGATCAAGTAATTCAAACAACTCTGACTCAAAGCGTACCAAAAACCATACTCAAGACTCATGGAAATTTTGTATTACCACCCGAGATAATGAACCTCATTAAACACAAGAACAGACTGCGCAGAAACTGGCAGAGACATACATACATATGATCCTGATCAGCACACTTTGAAAGCTACAATTATTAAAATAAGAGTATTCCTATACATCACGAAGACTACCGGAAAAATGAAATTGGGAACTCAGCGAATGAAACCACCAGCTATAGACCCATCTCCCTCCTCTTCTCCATAAGCAAAATTTATGAATGTATTCTTAAAAAGAAGCTACAAGAACACATAGAAAATAATCACGTTATTCCCGATTTTCAAATTGGTTTTAGACAACAGGACTCCACTACCCATGCTTTATCCTTTAGACAATAGCACTACTCATGCCTTATCCATCCTCATGAACCACATAACCTCTAATCTCAACATTAAAAAAGCAACACTGACTTGCAGTATTGATACTGAAAAAGCTTTTGACCATTCATATTTAAAATGAAAAAACGTCCACAAATTCAATAAACACCTCTGCCGGAAAATCTATAGCTACCTGATCAATAGAAATTTTAGAGTCAAAATTAACAAGAACTTATTCAATATTTTTGGAATAGCAGCAGGAGTACCCCAAGGCTCTGTACTTGGCCCAATTCTCTATAATAAATTTACAGGTGACATTCCGCAACCTACCTACCCTACCAACGAAAATCCTCACTTACGCCGACGACATAATTTGATTGACTTTAAATACCTTCCCATGCAAAAACAAATGAACCAATATCTAGACACACTATATATAAATATTTGATTAAAGGAAGTGAAAGACACTTACCCAAACATTACCAAACACATCATCAAACAGGACATCGATATCCGAATAAACCAGGACAAAATAAAGTATATTAAAACAGCTTAAGTACCATGGAGTACTCTTCACAGACAATCTACTGTTTAACCCACACATAAAAGAAAAGATACAAAAATCAACATATACCTTCTCGTCATTTGCCAAAGTATTAAAACCAAAAAATTCGAGACAAAACAGAATCAAGGTAAACTGTTATAAGCAACTGATAAAACCATTCATATCTTACGCTTTTCCAATATGGTTCTCATGGAGCATGAATTCAACCTGTACGAACAAGGCACGCATAATTGTTGACCAATGGCTTACTGACAACTTACTAAATTATGGTTTAAGGCTGGAATCAACCATTCTACTTTAAATAGAAACCAATCTAGCTTACCTCTATTTTATCTCAAACACTCTCACCACAAATTACTCCCCTAATTTAGCAGACAAGCTCAAAACTCTAGATTTCCAATTGGATCACAACGCAGTAGAGCTAATAATTCAAATGAACAATGGTTCTCATGGAGCATGAATTCAACCTGTACGAACAAGGCACGCATAATTGTTGACCAATGGCTTACTGACAACTTACTAAATTATGGTTTAAGGCTGGAATCAACCATTCTACTTTAAATAGAAACCAATCTAGCTTACCTCTATTTTATCTCAAACACTCTCACCACAAATTACTCCCCTAATTTAGCAGACAAGCTCAAAACTCTAGATTTCCAATTGGATCACAACGCAGTAGAGCTAATAATTCAAATGAACACAGATCAACACAGATGGAAAAATCAGAAAGTTCGAGAAGAAATGCTTAACTTATTGTATTGACTTCCGCAAAAACCCAATAAATTACAAAAGGATAAAAATGCAAAACTCTACTAACTTTGCAACCACAAAAGAATAGATACTCACCTCATTACTAATGCTCTAAAACTTCTCAACAGACTAACTGAAATAGACAACCGAATACAAAGACAGAGAAGTGCCAAAGCACAAAGTCCCCACATTATAAAATGGTTGGAAGATAAAATCTTTCTATACGACACCAACTCCAAGCTAATGTACTATCACAAATCCTATAGAGGCAATAGAATGGTCTACAACACAGATTAATTAACCTAACTAAGCTAAACTGTAATCGACGTTGGTGCAACGGGTAATTGTACCTACATTAGTAGAAGATAACTATTGTAGCTTATTATACTATACCACAGGATAGCACTATAGTAAATGTTTCATAGTGTTAATTATTAAATATAATCATGGTCACTAACATTATTCTTAGAATATAATTATATAAAATTGATTAACTAACAAAGCTAAGCTTTAAACATGGGAATGGTCTACCAGACCGGCCAATTAATTTATATAAATTTCATCTTAGTCGCCACCAACTTCTAGAATTTAATTATTAGTGTAACTATATTTAATATTTCCGTAGTTTTAAGTATTAAATGTAGAAATGATCTGCAACACCGGCAATTTAATCCAAATAATTAGCTAATTAACCAACTCAAATGTTAATAATTATTTATAATTAATTATAATATAAAAAAACATCAATAAATATTTTTATTGTTTTAAGTTTTAAACATAAGCTAATATAAGATATCCTAGTTTTTATTTTAGTGCCTAGGAATGATAAACACACTCGTTTTTAAGAAACCATAAATAAGCCAGAATTATATATATGAAATTACAATAAATTGCTGGTAAAAGCATTTAAAATAGTCCGTAGCAATTACCTATCTAAGTCATTCTATCTAGAGCTATCTAATGGTGTACCACGAGGGTCAGTTTTGTGCCCATTGTTTTTTTAGTTTATTTATTAATGACCTCGCAGAAGTGGTAAAGGATGTAAAGGTACATCTGTATGCTGATGACGTACAGATATATTTAAGTAGACCCATAGGACTTCTGGAGGATTGGATTGAACGAGTAAATAGTGATCTGCATAGAATTCATGAGTGGTCTGCAACCAATGGATTATTACTTAACTCGTCCAAGTCTCAGTGTATTTCGTTTTACAGCGGTCCTTTGTGTAAAGCAGATATTCCATATTCCGCTAATATATCTTAATGGTTCTGTAGTACCTGTGCGAAGCAAAGTCTTAAATCTCGGAGTGATTATAACCGAAGATATGAAGTGTTGTGAAAATGTCAACCTGATGTTAAGCAGTGTCTATGCTGGTCTTCGAAGGTTATGGCTTTTTGCTAGTGTTATGTCACTTGATATGAAAATGAAACTGGTTAGGGCGCTCATAGTACCTCATTTTACTTATGGTAGCCTGGTATACATGAATCTGGACAGTGATTGTAAGCGTAGGGTTGAAGTAGCTTTTAACGGTTGCATAAGATCGCAGATACGATCATGTTTCACCTTTTAAATTTAGACTGCTGGGTTGCTCCATCGATACTTATTTAAAACGTACAGCTCTTGTATTTATGCATAACTGATGCATGCCTGATTACCTGAAAGAAAGTTTGGGGTTAACAACCTCACAGCGAAATTTAAACTTAATTATTCCGCGTTTTCTCAAAACAGTGATGGAAAATTCTTATCTTGTCCAAACTGTGCGGTTGTGGAATTCATTTCCTGCTCGTATTCAACTTAGGGGCTCTATCAGTACTTTCAAAGAGAGTATTAAGTCCGTAACGTTGTAGAATGAACGAAAGAATGTATAGCATCGCTACTTACTAATCTGTCTATTTTCTATTTCTATTTCTATTTTCTCTATCTATTTTCTATTTCTTTTCTAAATTTTAGTAATAGTTTAGTTCTAGTTGAGAATATTTACCAAATCAGAATCAATATTAACTGGATGTAAGTTCATTTCAATATTATAAACATGAAATTTCTTCTACTTTTGTTATTTTTGTTACTTGCTTTCAGACAATTATGGAATTTATCTTTGTTAATCACTCTTATAGCTATGTTTCGATTACTTACTCCACTAGTTATACCTTCTTTTTAGTACGATAAAAGATTGGTAAATCTTGTGTACGTAACCAACATGAACTTAAATTATTTTAACAAAAAAAAAAAAAATGTTAATCCCAAGGCCAATAAAAAGATTTGTTTCGACAGATCTAAGTTCAGCTTTTATGAAATATTGCTGGGGTAAATACAAGAGTTAATAATAACAGTTAATACTATTGACACACATATGGTATAAGGCTTGCACATATAGTATAATAAACTATACACGGGGTCATTCATACCATACCATAGAATATGGTCTCACATGTTATGAGATATGAGTATGCTCTGTAATAATAAATGTGGCTGGAAAATAAATAATTGCTTAAAAACCACAAAGTTTAGTACTTAAAATGCCAGCACCAAACTTATAGCATCTGTCTCTATAAGAACACCATATAATATTACTTGGAATATTCATAGTATACCAGAGTTACGAATCTAGTATAGGTAGTACGTAGTATCCGTAGATACTATCAATATTGTATCTGTGTACATAGTATAAATTGCAAAACTCATTTATCATTCCAGAACTCCGAAAATGTAATTGTATGGAGATGATACGAAAATATTTCCCAGGGTACAGGGTGTCTCAGATACCAGATTTTTATATATGTCATGAATTACCCTATATAACTTATTGATACTTAACTTGTAATGATTGAAAATTTGCCCTTGATAGCCTTTATGATAGCAAAAAGCTACAACTGAATATTATGAGCTCATGTGAATTTTGAACAACCTCAACAAAATCATCAGTAACTGAAATAATAAGCTAAAAAACAATAGACTCATAGATATAGCTATAAAGCAACCGGTTGCCTTTCTTTTCAAAGTAAGATTTTCTCACAAATGTTTCAAATGAAGACAAAACCTCAAATTTATTTATTTATTTTTATAGAAATACCCCCAAATCTACTTTTATGGCTTCAGAAAAATCCTGCATAAATCAAACATTCTATAATTTCTGCATAATTAAATCAGCTTAACCCATTACCGACGAGCTTACAAAAGTTGAAATTTTTCATTAAATTTTACTATTACTATTAATAGCCATTTTAACTAGAATCGACAAAACAAATTTGGTTTTCTCCCGGAAGTGGGTAAGGCAACGCGTATCATATATGCAAAATTAGGCACGATATAGAAGTACACATTTTTTAAAAGAAATGTTTTTAGAAAATGGCTTTTTTAAGATATGTAGTAGAATGTTTGTTTTTAAATTTAAGAAAAGTAATACAAGGTGCAAGGTAAGGTATTAGAAATCAAGTTTTAATCGCGTACGGGAATTAGGTTGTGGCGGCTTGACGATGCCAGCTGCGCGACTCTAGCGACCTTGGGCAGCCACACCGCATTTGAAAGGTTTTCACTAAGCTCAGCGAAAGCCACTTTGTGAACTGAAAAAGGTTTGTGTAAGAACGCTTACAATCTTCGCCAAGAAAAATGCAACGCTTTCGCGGAATATTTCCAATCCACCTTCAAAGAAAACTCATCTCTAAATGATGCTAACTTTAGGAACACCGTAGACTCGACTGTTGACGATTTCACTGCCCAGTTAGTGGGATGCTACACCATAATCTTTAATTCCACACACACGTACTTAAATCCGGATGATTTAAGCATCTTTTCAAATCCAGCTCACGTTTTCGCCCTATTCAGGACTATCAGAGGCAAAAAGTCCACCGGCCCAGATAACATTTCCAAACAAAGTCATCAAAAAATTTCCCACCTGTCGCCATAGAATTTCTGACAATTATCTTCAATAATTGAATCAATTATTCATACATTTCTGATGTCTGGAAAATCGCGCGCATAGTTCCAATCCCCAAAAAAGGAAACTCGAAAAACCTTAACGAATTCCGGCCAATTTCTCTTCTGTCCGCCAACACATAGAAAATACCTGCCTCGACCTAAATGTTAGGCAGGACACCCAACTCAGCTTCAAGCCCCAGCACTCTACTTTTCACGTTTTGCTCAAATTCCTCTCTGATTCTACAAACGCCCTCAACAAAAGGGAGCAGACAGCGGGCTGCTTCCTTGATGTAGAGAACGCGTTTGACTCAGTCTGGACAAAGGGGCTAATATTCAATATCATAAACCTCGGGTTCCCGCCTTATCTCACCCGGGTTATATATAGCTTTCTGTCATCCCGGAATTTCTACATAGAAATTGATAATGTCAAATCTCAGGCAACATCAGTCAGTGCTGGTGTCCCCCAAGGTTCGGTACTTGGACAACTCTCTTCAATCTTTTCACCTATGATCAGCCTGCCAACGACTCAAATTCCACCACACTACTTTATGTTGATGACTCCCTTACGTACGCCCACTCCATGACATCCAATTTCGCTGCTACGAAAGTGGAGCAGACAAAACAATTTTTGCACTTACTTTTCCACTTGCAAAACACCGGAGAATTTGAGAAGTAAGTAGAGAATTCCCGAGTTCTCCATTACACTTGTGAATTCTCCGGTGTTTTGCAAGTGGAAAAATTGTTTTGTCTGCTCCACTTTCATAGCAGCGAAAACAATTTTTCCACTTACTTTTCCACTTGCAAAACACCGGAGAATTTGAGAAGTAAGTAGAGAATTCCCGAATTCTCCATTACACTTGTGAATTCTCCGGTGTTTTGCAAGTGGAAAAATTGTTTTGTCTGCTTTTGTTGCGTTTTGTGAAGGTATCTAGGTATCTAGGTACATTTTGTCCCCTAATTAAATATGTAATTAATTTTTGAATCCGATAAACGGTTTTGGAAAAAACTGTAAAAGAAGTGTAGCAGTCCTTTTTAAGGTGAAAAATTGGCCGATTTTGGTACAAAAATTGACATATTTTCATCTCATCATTGCGAAGAACTGGTATGTCCTGGAAACTTACTTCCCATGACAAAAATGTTCATAACGGAGTACTAATGCATGTGAAACAAAGAACGCAAGAAATATATGCAAAATATGGAAACTGGGGTGTATATGACCCTAGTGCACTAAAATAGTTTTTCGGCTGTAAGTCAGCTATCACGTTAAACTAATCAAATACAAACTATACTACTCGATTACCCTCTACTACCTCTTTAATTTGGTACTAAGCATGACGTAGCTTGGACAGCCCCCTATGGGGGTGGTACGACCCCGAACCCCCAAAAGACCCTCCTCCTCAAATTGTTCAGCTATATTTTTGTACTCTCAACCCTTAATCCATCAGAAAAAACCCCAATATTCTACAGCCCTCCCACAGAGAGTTAGGCGCCCGTGAATATTGCGACAACAAAATTTACCGTTGCGGCCGCTCAAATCTGCAAATTACCGTTAATTGAAAAAAAAAATGTAGCCTATAATACCCACGCATACCTAGTTACCAAAGTGAATTCTTATTTTTTTTTATTGGGCTTAGAGATGCTGAGCTTACCCCTGCGAATTATTGCAGCTCCTGATGTCTTTATTATACCCTAGATGAAATCTATAGGGGTATACTAAGTTTGTCATTCCGTTTGTAACGCACAGGAATAATGATGGTAGTGCAAAATGGATTGGATACCCCCACATAAAATTAAAAGTTATTTTGATTTTTGCATGTCCGTCTGTCCGTCCCTCCGTCCGCCCGTGCGCACGATAAATCGAGAACGCGTTCACTTAGAAAGCTGAAATTTTGTACACGGACAATAAAAAAAAGGTAAAATTAGGTTCGAAAATCAAACAAATCGGGCAACCCCTACGTGGAGTTGCCATACAAAAATTTCGTTTTCCACAATATATTTGGACACTACCTGAGAACACGTCGGCATAGAAAGCTGATATTTAGTCCATTGTGTTTTCATAGTAATAGAAAATAAAATATCGAAAATGGACTAAAGCGGGCAACCCCTTCTTGGTGTTGCCATATAACAATTTAGGTTTTTTACATATACTTTGAAAACGATCAGTCCTAGACATTTTTGTTGTACTAAAAACTTCTTCAGAATAAGAAATCCTATAAAATTGGTTATAATCATTTTTTCTGTCCGACGAGCCGTTCTAGAAATATATGCGAGAAACCAATGCAAAAAATCAAAATTGCTCAAATGCGTGACCATACGAAATTTCAGAGGTGCATTCATCTAGGGTATCATAAGATTTGGTCTTAGACCAATTCTAGGTTTTTCACTTGTTTTTTTTTAAATTTCCGTTAAATCAGCTCCCATTTCTACCCGCACTCTCCCCGCCCCATTTCCCCAACCTATCTTGTTCGCCCTGAGCTCCCATTTTTTCTGATACCACATACATTCTCCTTCTTCTCTCCATTCTCTAGTTATCTCGGAAAAGCTCGATAAAACCTACTCTCCTACATCCCTCAAAAATTACCTCTACAAAAAGAAATTTCGATTTATTTCGACAGTGGATGGTAATAGGCAGATGTACCTCAAATATGAAAAAAAGTCCAACCCTCTACAACAAAAAGTGATACCCTTAATCGTCCCAGGCGATTCGCACTTTTTCACATTTCTTACGATTTCTCCAATTCTCTAACCATGTTAATGAATTGGGAATGGAGAATTAGGGAATTAGGAATTCTAAGAAAATGAAATTCTCATCTCACAAATTCCCAAATTCTCCGTGTTACAGAATCCGGTCCCTGGCATCTCGACCATCGTGGGATTTATCAATGCTGGACCACTCTAGACTTTCGGGATACTTCTCTTTTTCTTCTTCTAGTCTTGACCTTTGGAAGAAACGCCAGTCTTCAACCGTCAACAAGGTAGAGAAATCTCTAACATTCCACAACTTCCCACTCCCATCCAGCTTTCCTATTCGTCTAAATTCCAAAATTATTAAATACAGACAAGAACACAGAAATATAAAATTAATAGTTATTCGAACAATTAAAGTGTAAAGTGCATTAAAGGCATAAGTGAAACCTAGGCCTAAATAAAAGCCTGTAAGTAAAAACTATCAAATATCCCGGGATATCGGTTCAGTTTAAAATTTCCATAATTTGTTATAATTCGCAAATCGCGTGTGAAAAACTCTTGACTTGACTTGATTTGACTTTTTCGCTCTGCATGTAAACGCGTTGTTGTTTCTTTATCTGTTTTTTTTTGTCATATAATGGGCACGATTTTGGTATCATATTTTCCTTTAGTGTGCCTGTACCGAAATAACCACTTTGCTTCAATCCAAGTAAGACGGGCATTGACGTAAATACATTATCGAAGTGAAAACAGAAAGCAGGGATTTGATATCGTCAATAAAATCATCTGAAATTGAAAATAGTGGTGTAGCATTTTTACCATAGATTACTGGGTATTGATTGTTGATTCTCGATTGTTACCTTGGTACATCTCGAAACTCTGGTTTAAAATGTCTTAAAATTCGATCCTTTAGAGCGTCTGTCAATGATCTAATTTTCAAAATTTTTTCTGCGGAATCTTGCTGGGCGATATCAATGAAGTGAAGGTGAAGGTCACGTCACATTGCTTCTGCAATCATTTTATAATACGTGTAGCCAGTTATAATAAGTATCGCAAGAAATACCTTTACTTCATTTTCCGTTAAGCTTAGATTTAGCTGTGAATTTCTGAGTACTGTATATTTCTTAGTTTCATTGGATATCAATTTATGATATCAGTATGAACTGTTTGTATGGATGTAATCCAACACAATCGATGTAATTGTCTTCAGGGGAAAGCTGGATCGCAGTGCCTTCCATTGTCATCAATCCACATTAAATCCGTTTAATTTCTCAATTGCTTCGTTGTTGCTTCGAGTTAAACGTAACGTTATTTTTTCTGGAGTTATTTCCACTGCAGCTGTTCTGGCTCTTTTTTCGATGATAACTCAGCCGACCGGTTTGATGCAGCAGTAACGTTTGGCATAGTTGAAATTAATTCTGTTAAAATAACGCGAATTGGATTTTTCCTCTTTATCTGATTACGATGCATGAATTGAGGAAAATTTCTCCGTTCCAGGAATAACACTAGATGATGTTGATGCTGCAGGAACTTATTTTTTAGTGCCATAAAAAATAACTAGTAGTTGATGGAGATGTTGGTGGTAATAGGAATAGGCATTCTCTAAAGCATCTTTCAGGTATTCGCTGATCTCTACATCCGCTAATTCGCCACTATCATCTTTAGCAGATGAAACTAACTCACCTAATTATGTTTTTGGCAGATTACCCAACAATCATGGGCCATCTTCTGCTCTTGAGTCTTCACCAGATAGCTCTCCTTTATCTGGGGGCTCTAAATATACTCCATCTACATCTTCATCATCTGACTCTAAGGCGTAGAAATATACTAACGCCTCCGCTGAAGACAATGCATATCTGAAATACAAGAGAATAACGAAAAACATAATTCAATACACTTGAGTGGTATCCGGCCTAACGTTGCATATATGGAAGGTACATAAAAGAAGCTCCTGGATTCTGGTTGGGTCACTAAAACACTTTTATTTTTTTTCAAAAATTATTTAAAGTTATTGTTCTCTATCTCCGATGATTATATTATGCACAAAACTACAACATTACAAAAAGATATATACTTACATCTTACTCCCTACTGCAGCACTTTTTTTCTCAACCTTACAATAACACGAAAATAAAAGCATCTAAAGGGTTCGCTTGTTAGCTCAAAATTACTTATAATGCTATTTTATATCAATAACTACATCTGCACTGCTGGCATTAACGTTTTTCAACATAAATATGAGTCAATTGTCAATGGTTACATATATGTAACGTTACTCGTGAATGGGTTAAGGCATGCTAAAAATTTCTTCATTGAAAACAATTTTAATAGATATTTATTTATTTCAAATTTATGTATAATTATCTATAGCTATACAATAAAACTACCTCTTACAAAAATCGCCTATAAAATCGCACAACTTTTCAAAAAATTCCCCGATAAACAATCTGCTTCATCCGAAGGATTTTTCCCATTAATTAAATTTTCTGATTCCGAAAAATATGCTTTTGGCAAATCGCTTAGAAGTCTTTATAATCCTGCTCATAATTTAGGTACTTTACCAGATAATCTTCTTTTGGGTGGTCCCAGCTGCACATTATCTTCGATCCATTTTAAAAACTCACTAACTCTGGTAAAAACACCAGGGAAACTTGGATCACAGGATTTCCGAATCTTTCCGCCTTTACAGTGTTTTTTTACCTTCCGCCCAAGAAACGAGTCCTACAACTACTCCCTTCACCACAAGCGGTCCACCTGAATCTCCTATACTAAGAGCAGTATTGCCGTCATCGGATATTGCGCACAGCATTGATCTTGTAATAACAGCAGGGTTATGAGCAATTCTGCAAATTTTATTCGAAATAACCCGTAACGTGCCTTCTTGCAGTAAATTATTATTATTATCAGTCCTGTCCCCAGCCGGCAATAACTCCAAGCTCGTTATCTACATGGAAAGCAGGTTCAGCAAGAGTTGCTGTTTGGACTTTGTCTGTTAAAATAAATTCTTTATCTAACCACAAAATGGCGATATCGTTTTGATTGTAAGTCTCCCAATTTATAGGGATGGTGGGAATTAAATAGTCGTTGTGAACTATGTAGTCCCTTAACTTTAGCCCTTTGAAGAGCACTTCCCATCTTTCGATGAACAACTCCTATTGTGACTTTCTATATGCGGATCTCTTACGGCGACACAATGACCCGCAGTTAATACGATATCTGAGCTATGAGAGCCCCACCGCAAATGGAAGACTGCCGAATTTCAAAAGTTTTATTTTGAAATACAATTTCACTTATTTTCAAATGCGTAAGATACGGATGCTTTCCAGGATTGAAGGCATGCAATTTAATACTGCCGAAAGCAGTGATTTTGCCAACATCTTTTCCTCCTATAACTGGCGTTGCTTTAACGACTCCAGGTAAAAAAAGTAGGAGAATAAAAAACATTTTTCAACGTAATTAACAACAAAAAGATACTAAGAATTCCACTCGATAGACGTAAGTTTTATATACCAAATTTATGGTCTGCTTTCTGGGTTAAAAGAGCGATAGAACACTTGGCCAAATAATAATAACTTGCGCAACATCGCTACAGACATATCTGCAGACGTGTGTTTCGAGAAAAATCATACATAACTGAAGTTAATTTTGGATACAAAGATATGTCAAATATAATAAGTCGGGTCTTTGAAATATACTTGGGTAAAAAAAGAAATAATTACTCAGGGTGAAAAAAGAGTTAAAGTCGCAAACAGAATTGATCAGTTCGGCCATGCTGTTAATTTTAAAATTTTAGAAAGTCTTTCAGTATGAAAGTTGGTCAAACTCTGCGTGTCATCCCCACACAGGTGAATTTCAGTATTTTTAACAATTTTCATGCTTTGCGTTAAACGTTTAGTATATATTGTTATGAACGGGGCGTTTATTCGTTATTTAAATCACAATATTTCGGATATAACTGAAAAGTTCTTTCTTTATTTAACTTTACTGTTTACTCTTCACAATTCACAAACAATTATCAAATCAACTCATTATTTATCGCTAGTACTGTACTTCTATTTATCGCAATCCAAATAGTTTACTTCGTTCACTTCACTGTCTGAAATAAAACTCTTCCTCATGGATGTCAGTAGCGCCATATTTTTACTCTACAAATTATTCTAGAACCTTCCTGAATATTCCGTTCTCCGAACGCAAAGTTTACTAGGATGTCACTAACCTAAAGTTGTTTCCATTTCAAATAGATGTCGCTTGTATCACTTTGTGGCGCGTAACAATATGCACCTAGAACGAAATGAAAGAATCCATCCAAATTAGCCCGAGCAAAATCTGCAGTGAAAAATTTAAGTTCGGAAATTGGACGTATAGGGCAACTCCTTCGTAGGGTTGCCATACAAGAATCTTGTTCATCACTGCATTGCCTGAGACCGGATCAGCTGAAATTTGATGCATGGTGATTATATTCTTTCATAATTATTTTATGAATGGTTTAGAAAATGTGTTCCGACCGAATATGTATAGTTAAAACTTTGTAGAAGACTTTCGTGTAGAGTTTGGGTATGAGATATTTACTGATGTACACAGCACAGGAATTATACATATATGCACATGCAATGTTGGGCAAAATGTAATCTGATTGATGATTTATGATTACGATTACAATCTATAATATGTAATCATGATTACAGATTAATAGTATTAATCAGAAAAGTAATCATTTTTTGGCGATTAATGATTGATCAAATGAAACCGTAATTACATCATTAAATTTTTATATTACAAATTTGCAGGAGTTTTAAAATTGTAGTTAAAATAAAACTAACGTTAGTGGTACATATGTAAACTTATGTTTGTAAGAACATATATGTAGTTAGATGGTAATTGAATATCTGATGCCTGTGGATTGGTAAACCGTATAATTAGCAATTAAGAAGAGAAAATTTCATTTACGCTTTCGCTATAAGAGTAAGAATCCTTTTTATCGTATTAAAAACAATATTGTATTATTTTGTTAGGTAGAAGTTAGAGAATCTGATATTTCATCTTCACTTTTCCTATCATGTCGGTAATATTTAACCATTGCAGCGCTTCGAGCATGCTTCTAACTGGCGTATATACATATTCTGCATTTAAGAATAACTTGCATTGCCTTATTCTGCATCATTTAATGTCTGTCCTTGAATCTAAGTATGACAAAAACAATGCTTTAAAAAGAATTATTGTATTTTCCGTACTCAACAACTTTCTTATACGCTCCACAGATCTAATTTTTCGCTATCTTTTGCACACATAAGCATCAAAATATTCAAATCTAAGTTGATGAGGCAGATACATACGTGCGAGTCTCTATCAATAGAAGCACTTATATTCCTTATACTCACCCCAATTAATGCATAATCCAATGTCAAATGTCATGGAGTTTTCTATAATAAAAACTCTTACGATCACAGTCTGTTTTTAAGATTAACATTAAAATCTCATGAAAAGTTTCAATTGTAATCAAAAAAATATAATCATTAGTAAAAACGATCACAGTCTGTTTTTAAGATTAACATTAAAAATCTCATGAAAAGTTTCAATTGTAATCAAAAAATATAATCATTTAGTAATAATTACAGTTATATCTATTTCCTAAGATTGCTCTATGTAATCCATGATAATGAGTAATCATGCTTTATTTAACCATGATTATTAATCTGATTACAAATGTACTTGATTATGGCAATACTTTACACATGTATGCCTTACCAAATAATTTTCTGTCCGTAGTAAGAGCGTACACGCAAAAATAAAAAGAAAGTTGAAATTATTACACGCTAATTTACAGTTTATTATGTTTAAGCCGATTTTAGATTTTAGCGTGTTGATTTCTTAAGCCCTAGATACAATGAGCGCTGCGCGTTTTTTTTTGCGGGCGCCGCTTTGTGGCGTTTATGATACAATGAGAGCAGTGCGTTTTTTTTTACACTTGACAGCTCGAACTTAACTCAGGCCCGCTGATTACTTTTGTGAAATTGTGAAGTGTTAAAAATGAATAAAAAAAAAAAAAGTAATTAAAGCAAGTATTCTTGCCCTTAAAGCTTATGAAAAAGCTGAAGAGAAATACAGAAAGAAAAGGAAGTGTTGGGAGCGTGGATTTAACCAAGAAAGGAGAACATTGGGATTTTATGATATATCATATAAATCACTAATTTCAAACAA
The DNA here is from genome assembly GCA_963930735.1 of Dioctria linearis. Taxonomy (NCBI): domain Eukaryota; kingdom Metazoa; phylum Arthropoda; class Insecta; order Diptera; family Asilidae; genus Dioctria; species Dioctria linearis. Next base: position 283,662,467 of record OZ005740.1, read on the forward strand.
CGAGGATTTATTTTTTAAAGCTACACGGATGAATAGAAATATTTTTCAAGTAATTGTTAAATTGTATTAAAACACCGGCTTGAACAAAATTTTATATCCTTTTTTATTTTTCTGATAAAAAATGTCATCATTTTTTACTAATTCGATTAGCTTTTCTTTCTAAGCTCATCTTTACCGCGAATAAAATAATAAATTTAATTCCCTTTTAAAAAAACACTTTTGAAGCAACAACATTCAAATTTATTATGACAGCGTTGTAATTATTTTCATTAGTTCTCTTAAAATGAAACAAGGAACAAACGTAGAAAAAAACAACGCGCCGGAAAGTTTAAAATTTGATCAAACTTTGCGGCGCCCCAAAGTGGCGTGGCTTACATTGGCTCTAGCTATATTGAAAACCATTGATTCAAACTCATTTTGCGGCGCTTAAAAAACGCGCGGCGCTCATTGTATCTACACGGAGAGAGAAATAAAAATTCATAACAAAGACACGTCGCGATTAAAATGCATATTCGATTGAATTCGTTTCATTCAACTACTTTTCTAATCAAATTAAACGAAAACATATTAAAATTGTAAGATTTTCCAAAAACGCGTAAACGTCTGCGCGTTTAAAAAAGGCTCTCAATTTAACAATTCACTATTAAATGAGAAAATAATTCGTATTAAATACATTGACGATCAGTATGATAGCTAAATGCATTCGGATTTTCATTAACCTGTCTGTTGTTCGTTTTGAAAGCAAAACGCCTTCACTTTGATCGTCAACAGAGTTAAATTAGTATTATTTTTGTAACTTTACTTCTGTTTGTCACACTTCGAGTCAGGAGTCTGCTTTTCGCTACTTAAAGGTTCTTTTTTAGTTTTGGTATTTCGCCTATGTTCACTCATTTGAATACCTTTCTAGAAGCTGAATTTGGAAATTCAGTATATTAACAAAGCGCACACTGTCAACATTTTTCCCAGTTATCATAAAATTATAGCAAAATTTCAGGCAAAATTGAAATTGTGGCAGAAACAAAACTTGGTTCAGTTGTGAGTATGTATGTGATTTTTTGGAACTTAGATATTAAATAATATTGTGTATTTCTTCGTCAAAAAATTACAGCCAGATGTTGGAACAGATGATACCGAGCCAGCTTGGCTTTTTATTTTATCTGGCAAAAATATAAAACCAGCTTGGCTTTTTATTTTTTCTGGCAAAATAAAAAGGACAGCTGGGCTGAAAGTAACAGGTTTCGTAGCCGGAAGTATAAAAAAGCAAGCTGATTTCTTATTTTGAGGGTCCGACCAGTTACGAATTTTTTCTTTTGATCCTCGGATAGAAAAAATAAGAAACCAGTTTGGCTTTTTATACTTCCTCAAAAAAATAACCAGCTTCAAAACCTGTACTTCCAGCTAGAAAAAATAACAAGCCAAGCCAGAAAAAATAGAAGCCCAGCTGGCTTTTTATTATTGCCAGAAAAAATAGAAAGCCAAGCTGGCTTTTTGTTTTTGCCAGATAAAATAAAAAGCCTCTCCAAGGTTGGTTTTTTTAGCTTCAAATTATTATCGGTCAGGAATAACAGGTAAAGTTGGTTTTTTTCGTAAAAAGTCATAACTGGTTCGGTCCCTGCATAAATGTGTTAACAAAATACGAACTTAACGAGATTATGGAGTAATGTAGTACTAGACCATAAAAGTATAATGTATTAATTAAAAAAAATTACCAGCTCATATTTTTTCATTCAGATTCAAGAGAAGACGGAAGCAAATTTTGATTCCTTATGTCGTATTATAGTTATGATACACATAGGGTAAATTTAGCTAAGTATTTGCTCCTGGTTAATTGAATTACCTAGTAAATTGAAACACCACTGATACACATAAATCGGGTTAATTTGATTGGTAACGCACATGTCTGACGTTTAGTATGGATTTGTAATTGCATTAATTAACGAGAAGCATTAGCAGGCGATGCATCAGATGATAATTTCGTATTGTCACTTTTTCATTTTCACTTTGGTTTTGGTTGTCACTTTCTATCGCCGAATATGTGCTTATACAAATTTTATATTTTTAGCGATTAACAGTTGGCGCTGTTATCAGGGTAATTGCAATTATCCAGCAATTTTTGAGGATATAGAATAAGCCGAAATTACTCACGTATTTTTAGGGGTATTTGTCAGAATATTCAAGGTATAAATCACAGGTATGATATGAATACAAATTAATTTAAATCTTTTAAATCATTCTCGGCATGGTGACCTGATATTTTGCTTCTGATTCCTTGGATAAGAAATAAGTTCAAAAAATGAATGAAATTGACCTACTAAAACACATCTAACACTAAAAGTAGGCAGATGGGTATTAAACGATGATAACGAAGACTATCTCCCACTTAATAACTTGACAATAAGAGAATCACTTTTTCTGGACACTATTTTCATCTCTTGGTCTCAGTCAAATCAGTAATGTTAAGAATGACATGGGTAGGCAGTTAGATCTGGTATTTTCTACTGACACGGGTAACTTATTAGTTGAACCTAGCCCAATTATAATGTCTACTCTTGACAATTATCACCCCCCACTAATAATTACATATTGCTATGAAACTGAAAACTTTACAAATTGTGACGAAACAGAATACTTTTTCAATTTTAGAAAGGCTAACTTTTCGGAACTTTCCAGTACACTTACATCTATTGACTTTAACACATTACTGGCTAGCAATAATGTTGACGAAGACGTTTCTAAATTTTATATAATTCTTTTCGATTTGTTTTCCTCTCACGTTCCTCGCGAGCGTCAGCGGTTCTCTAAAACGTCTCCACCATTGTTCAATAAAGAACTGAAGCGTCTAAAAAATAAAAAGAATAAATTGTGGAAAAGTTATATGAGGGACAAGGACATTATAAGTCACAACAACTTCCTCACATCATATAATGAGTTCAAAGATCTTTCCTCTTCACTCTATGACGCGTATATTCAAAGAATGCGTGCGAAATTATTTAGTGACCCACGTAACTTTTTTAAGTTTATTAACATGAAGAAAAAAATGGACAACTACCCCCATACCATGAGGTGCAAGTATTCTGCTAGTGATGATTCGTCTGAGATTTGCGATATGTTTGCTTCTTTTTTTGACAATGCCTTTGTCTCGTCAAATTTTCAACTTCAAAGTAGCAACATCAGTCATATGAACGACTCTCATAACGTTTCATTCACTATCCCTCCAATTTCAGAAGAGGATATACTTGATCATATTAATAGGCTTCCAAATGACTTTACAACGGGTCATGATGGGATCCCTCCAGCCTTTTTTAAGTCATTTTGCCTCTCCCTGGCAACCCCGCTGAGAATTATTTTCCAAAAATCGCTCGATAGTGGTTGTTTTCTTCAGCTATGGAAAAATTCTTTTATCAGACCTGTCTACAAAAAAGGCAGTAAAAAAGAAATCTCTAACTATAGGCCTATTGCAAAATTATCTTGCACGCCCAAGTTATTTGAATCTATCATCTACTCTCCGTTATCAATAATCTGCAAGAATTTGCTCTCTTCAAACCAACATGGATTTGTTTCGGGTCGGTCTACAACCACTAACTTATTGGAATTTGTCTCTGATACCATTCACGGGTTTGTAAAAGGCAACCAGACAGATTGTATTTATACAGACTTTAGTAAAGCTTTCGACAAACTATCTCACTCCGTGATACTGTTCAAAATGGAAAAGTATGGGTTTCCCACAACGTTCCTAAAATGGACGGAGTCATATCTAGATAACACAACATACCAAAACTATTTCCGCCATTCCATTTCTAGAGTCTTGAAAGCTTCGTCTGGCGTACCTCAAGGGAGTCATTTGGGCCCGTTGCTATTTATTCTATCTATTGACGACATTGTCTCCGTAGTGAAGCACTGCAAAGTCTTAATTTATGCTGATGACATTAAACTTTTCGCTCAGATTAAATCTTTTAATGATTGTCAACTGATACAGGATGACCTCCACAAATTTTATGATTGGTGCAAAAGCAATAATTTGGTACTCAATATCGACAAATGTGAGGTGATGACTTTCCACAGGAACCTGAATCCTATCTCTTATGTCTATGGATTCTCGGCTTCCTCGATTCGCCGCGTTAGTTCTGTCTATGACTTGGGTGTCAAATGTGACCATAGATTGAATTTTAACTCTCGCATAAACCACATGGTATCTAAGAGTAGTTCTATGCTGGGCTTTATAAAACGTTGGTCCCGAAAGTTCTCGAATCCCTCCATAATATTACGTTTATATACTTGTTTTGTGAGACCACTTTTGAATACGCTAGCCAGGTCTGGTCTCCTTTTTACAGTACACACATCGTCCGTATCGAGTCTGTTCAGCGAAACTTCCTGCGCTTTGCTCTTAGGGACCTACCCTGGAATAACTCATTGATTCTTCCACCCTATGAGGATCGCTTGCAGCTTTTGAATATGCACTCGCTTGAGAAACGTCGCATGGTTTCCGATGTAATTTTTGTTCACCAACTCTTAAACGCGAATGCTGATTCCCCGTTATTACTTGACAAAATCTCTTTCCGTGATAATAGGCACAATTTGAGAAGGCTACCTCTGTTGCATGTCAATTCCTCAAGGTCTAACTTTGGCATGTATGAACCTATTAATCGCATGTGCATTAATGTTAATAATTTGGCTGAGTATTTTGTTGTTGACGACTCTAAGCATGTCTTAAAAAAACGTCTATATAATATTTAATCTTTTGTTAAATTTAATTTAATTTTTTAACTTTTTGTTCTATGTCGCATTGCATGACATTTCATCTGGTGTTTGGTCTATGTTTAGGGTAACATACTAATACTAAGACCGACTAAGTGATGAAACGCATGTATTGTTGAGACGTTTATTTATTAAACGTGTCCATGCAGCGAGCTTGTGTTAAGCTGGTTCTGATAGTCAAATAGTAAAAAATATATATCTACTTATTTAGATTTTTATTTATGTTTGAACTGGAGCTTAGTTTTTAGCCAGGAAAACTTAATACAACTTTGTAGGTCCCTACGTCCCAGATGACATCAACTAAATAATATAAGCTTGCAGTTTACTCCAATACCTGCAAAACTGAATTAATTTGTAAACTAAAAGAGCCTATATACAATGCGCAATCGAATCGAAGCAGTTGTGAGATAGAACTGCTCAACCACCAGAGAAAATTATCATCCTTCTGCCAATTACGAAGTACACCATTGAAGAAAATATGGTATACATCAAGTACCTGGGTCTATATAATGGATGCAGTAACTCATTTCGATATCATGTATGGAACAACGATCCATCCTATAATCCTTGAAGAGCTTGGGAATATACAAATACAGCCCACCTGTGTGATAAAACATCCGATATTGTTCATAAATGCAAACAATCAACAACCAGGAAACTTGAACTCGTCATTTATACCGGAGCAAGAAATTAGTTCTACTCACGTTGGTGAATATTTAGAAAGTCAAAATACTACCAATAACTCAATTCTGTTGCTAATTAAAGAGATCAAGGCTGATAATATTGAAGAGCTAAATTAGGCATTTAAAGCCCAACAACAGCATGTTGAGAGAACTACGCACCTGCCACCTACCATATAATACATAATTATGTTGGATTCTATTCATTGGCAGCTATTACAATCATTTGTTTGGAGTCTCATTTCTAGCGAAAAAGGTAACGGAACAACATAATGCCGCATTTTAACCTACCTCAACCAGCCCCAAGACAAGCAGGATTCATGTCTCAAGAAGAATGTGGTATTATCCTGACGTGATAGCGCGAGGCAGGAGAATGTAGAGATACAAAATCGTTAAATTTATCAAATTATTACTGAACAAGCGCAATAAGTCAACCACCATAATTTCATTCTACCAAAGCAATTTCTACCTTCACCTATCTATGCAATTCAAATTTGCTATGTCAGCAATTGCATGGAAGTGTAAGTGAAATTACGGTCGGTGATATTGGCTGCTCTTGAAATTGAGTTGATATAAATTCTTTTTGTTTTATTTTGTTATGATTATAGTTGGTCATCATATATGTATATAAATTAATTTGTATATAAAACTGAAATGAAGTAATAAAATTGATAGAGTTTGTTTTTATACCAGTCAGTTCTCTACTACAAAACTTGCAAAATCCATAGGCACATATGAGCTAAATGTCCATAGTTAGCTGGAGGTGTATTGTAAAAGACCTACTGATTGCATGGAACTCTTATTTTGGTTGCGAGCCTACCACATTTTTTCCATCAACTTGTAGGAATATAATAGAGTTGGTACACTATCAGAAAAAAGGAGTTGCGAGTACTCCTAATTTGAGACTAGATAAGCCCAGTATATTTTAGGTATATATATTCAAGAAGTTTACAATGTACATATATACTCATTAAAGAAAATCTTATATTTCTGCTTATTTGTGGAAAAGAAGTTTACTTTTAAGAGTTAGAAATAAATGACATATTAGGTATACTTATTTTTTAGAGAGTTTTGCTATGAAATAAATCATAGCGAATTTAGTCAAAATAAAATTGACCGCAGTTTGCTGCTAAATCCAGCAGGAGAATTAAGTGAAAAAAACTCTTTTTACAAGTGAAAAATCTTTAAAAAAAAAGCCGTACTGATGAGTAATATGGTTCTTGCTGATTCGAAATGCAAATAAATTTCATTTTTTAAGATTTTCACTTGTAAAAAGAGCTTTTTCATACATCTTATTGCATAAAGTGTAAATATGAAACAACTCTTATAAAGTAGTTGTTTGTATTGACTCCTAAAAATGGCAAATAATTGAAAAATTTCTCAAAATTATTACAATTGCTTTTAGGAACAGAAAAGAAACTATTTTTCACAAAATACTTTTACTATATATTTTATTGAATTACAGTTTATTTTAGATTAGTATTTTGGAAGGAATAAATTTAACAATAAAAAGTAAATAATAAAAATATTATGATCTATTGATAGGCACGTTATATACTCTTACACCATATTAAAACCTGCTTATTTTCTACAAATGAAAAAATGCAATACTATATAAAAGTTACTAGGCGAACAAACATATTGTTACGAGCGTGGTCTTAGTTCGTTATTTAAAACACAATATTTCAGATATAATTAAAAAGTTCTTTCTTTATTTAGCTTTACCGTTTACTCTCACAAATTCACAAATAATTATCAAATCAAATCTTTATAGTTATCGCTAGTACTGTAATTCTAATTATCGCAATCCAAATTGTTTACTTCGTTCACTTCACTGTCTGAAATAGGACTCCGCCTCCTGGAGTTCTTCACACGCGATTTACGAATTATAACGAATTATGTCGAAATTTTTAAACCGAACCGATATCCTGGGATATTTGATAGTTTTTACTTACAGGCTTTTATTTTGGCCTAGGTTTCACTTATGTCTTTAATGCACTTTACACTTTAGTTGTTCTAATAACTACTAATTTTATATTGCACGACGTCGATAAAAAATCCCGCCTCCTGGATGTGTGTATCGCCGTATTTATACTCCACAAATTATCCTAGAATCTTCCTGATATTCCGTTTTCCGAACCCAAGGTTTACTAAGATGTCACTAGCCTAAAACTTCCATTTCCAACAGATGTCGCTTATGTCACTTTGTGGCACGTAACAGTATTTTATTCGTTTTAATATTATATCTAAGTAATGAAAGTAGAGGAATAGAAAACAACTTAAACAATGTAATATACGAGGGGGGGGGGGGGGCAGCCATCTACACTACAGTGAACTCAAATATATAAATATTTATTTAAAAATCTAACTATTAATATTTTTAGGGCCCAGTGGCCTATATTGCTGAATCCGCCGGGAGAACTAAGTTTACGAATTTGCCAGTTTGTGGTTATCGAAAATGTTGTAAGTGATAAAATCAAGTTTCCCTGGCTATTAGAAATATGTGAATCGAATACTGATACTGAATATGATAGCTCCGCCGGCGCATTGCAACGCATCGTGAAGAGGAAGTGAATCTTACTTGTGGCGGGAATAATTAATCCGTCAGATTGAGCAATACGGACAAGTAACTGAACAGTTCCTCCGTACTTGTCTTTTAAACTTTAAACAATGTAACTTAGCCGTCTGGTTGTGCAACTAAGTGCAATTTTGGGAGGCTAGATAAGAAAAATATACCAAACTTTATTTAAATCTTGAATTAGGATAGTCCTTTTTAAGCAAAAGATTTCTCAGTCATGGTGTTTTTGCAATACTTTCAATTTTAGAAATTAAAGATTCCATGAGGGTTTTACGGCCCCTTTTTGTTTTCAGATTGAGATACAGAACTGGCTACTTTGTCTACATAAAATCGAACCATTTGGTATGTACACCCCCGTTCCGATTTTTCTGATTCAAATGATTTATATTTTCCATAAAAAATACAGCAATAGCGAACGAAACTTTTCTTGTTAGTAAGAGCATTCTTTTTTTTTTAATAATAGTATTATTTACTATTTTAATTGGGGATTTGTAAATCTCTTTTGTTGTATTTCTATTTTAAAGTCAGCTATCCCTGTCCCAAAAATTGTGCTGGTGCTGGGCATCGTTTTGACGATATAAATTTTTAAAGTGACCTAAATTGGTGCTCCCATATTTTTTTTTTAATTTTATTTAGCCAAGCTCAGGAGCATGAAAGGAAGGAGATAGGCAAGGGATCAGGGCACATAAGAAGAATGGCAGAAGTGCTGATATATGTCACTTTTAAATCCTAGCAAATTGTAAAACAACACGTAATTTTACTGTACAGCCGAAAGTATTTTGAAGTGTGAAATGATGAGCGTGGCTTGCAGCGCAAGTATTTCTTGCAGGAATTAATCTACAAGGGATCAGACTAGATACTAGTTAAGAACATTGACACAAAAACATGTGACGATAAACGAGTGAAGGGTTTTCGACTTTATGGCGGTGCTTTTGCGAGTCGATGTAACAGTTGTGTATCTCAATTCAATAAACAGGTGCCGTAAAACACTAATGGATACTTTCATTTTTAAAATTGAAAGTAGTGCAAAAACTCACCATGCCTGAGAAGCTCTTTACTTAAAAGAATATCCTAATTCAAGATTTAAATAAAGTTGGGTATATTTATCTTATCTAGCCTCCGAAAATTGCACTTAGCTACACGATCATTGACAAGACTATTTTGTCTGTAACAACGTATAAGAAAAATAATTTCAGTTCATAAATACAATGATTTTGAAGATCGTGCATTATATCTACTTCGGACTGATTCTCAAAACAATTAAAATAAAGTAGTTCGTTCAAAATACATTTTTCGGATATGAATGACAAGGGATTTTTATTGCAAATACAAAATCTGCAGTATTATAGTTCAAATCGAAAGATTCATTTAAACCGTAAATAAAATTCGCACCTAGATTATCTAATGACAGTGCACTATATCATAAATATAAAATGATCTGCCCTTTCTGTCAGAGAAAACACGGAATAAATGTGGTGAAAATTATGCCACTGGTTTAAAATTAGTGTCTCACTCTTCCTTTTTTTACACTTAAAATGAATCTTTATTTTAATAAATACCATTACTTAATTATTACAAAATATGTAAGTATTTAAATATACCAAAATCAATAAATACAAAATTATTAGTGGAAAATATACAAATTTTGTTACAATTGACTGTGCACTCACCACCTTAATGTTTGCAGTTGATTTACTTGGTTTTCTATCTTCCTGAGGTTTGGGATTGGAATATTCTTTATTCTATTCGATACCCAGAATAAAGTGCGGTTAGTAGATCTTTCTGTAGTCGATACCCACAGAAAGAATACTTATTGCAGTCGATACCCGAAATAAAGTGGTTTCGTGTTAGTAGTTTTCTTATTACTGTCACTACCCGCAAAAAGAATCTTTACAGGGTGTCCGTAAGTGGTGCGATACCAGAAGGCTATGGGTAGGTCATACTTAGACGAGGAAAAAATTTTATTGGTGGGGAAAGGATCCTAACGGTTTCCGAGATAACGGAAAGATATTTGGGTATGTTTTTATAGATCACCATGTGATAACACGCAAACTGATTATATAATTGACCTGGATTGTGCATATGCTTTTTAGGGATTAAAACTAACAATAAAAATCGGTAAAGAGCGAGTCGAGCTCGCGCAATCATTTTTTTATTAGGAATCGAAGGAAGTGTTTTTTACAAGGTGGATTTGGTACGAAAGCTCTACAAATATCACTGAACTTTAAGGGGTTATAGTAAATTAGGAGGCAACAAAATTCGCCTTATAATTCTTCTTTTGCGGCTGGTTTATTTATTCTGATACCAGTATTTTATCAATAAAATAATACATGTAAAGACAAAATATTGATTTGTAGCCAAGTTATAAGCGATCTTCGGGATGTCGAAAAAAAACCGTTTTACGGTGCTCAGACCTACTTAAGACTAGATCATCTGTAATTAAAAGTTTTTATGTGATCATTAGTTAACAGCACTAGTTTCCGGATGGGCGATGGATTTAGGCTAATTTTGATTTTGTATAAAAAGGCGGATGCGCAAAAATTATTGTTAGTTTTTTCGCTGAAAAGAGTCGCTCATTGTTCGGTTATAAAAAAAAAATTGTCGTACTAAAAGATCCTTCATTCTTCCGTGAGCTTATTATATCCTAAATAAGTGATTAACATTTGAAAGCAATGGGAGAAGTGGTTTTCGGGATATCTTGAACACCGCCTCAAAATCCTTGTTTTGAGGAAAATTCTTTAAAGTTTTAACATGCAGATAACAAGTATTCTCTTGTCCTTACATAGTGTCATCGAGTTCTTTTTCAAAGCAGTTACTGTTCCAAAATCAAGAGTATAATAACAAACATGTATATCCCAGTATTTAACAATAGATTCATTCTAGATAGGTCGAGCACCGTTTGCCACTTTTGTTCCAGTTCTAGACCACCTCACTTGAAATTGTATATCTTCATACATTACGGTCGGATCTTTATGAAATTTACAGAGAATACTTTCAAGATATTGTACTTTTGAAATTTGGAATAAAAACATATCGATTTTTTGAAGTTGCTAATTGACCATAAACCTTTAAGCAATTTTTTCGTTATAGTTCAATGGGAAATAATGCTCTCACGGGAAGAGACAAGATAGATACATGTCAGTGGCTAACCATGATAATATTAAAATTTTGGCTTTAAATAAAAACACAGGGGGTAACGGTGTTGTATGACATATTCAGCAAAAAGTTTGAAATTTTGAAATTTTTCTTTTTTTTTAATCAAATATATCCCGCACGATACAAGAACAATTGTTTTTTTTAGAAGGCCCAACTTATCTCCATAAAAAATTTAGAAAAATAATATTTCATAATCTCTGACTATCGAAATATGTACGCGTCACAAAGTTCTAACATTCTGCAAAATTTTAAATTCCTTCTTCAATTTGTATTTGTAAAAAACTGCCTGTCCTGTACTAAACAGACGAACCGTAGCAACAGCGATCTTATAAGGGATCCATTTTCCCCTTTTGGGGTACGAAACCCTAAAAATAAAAGCAGACAAGGATATTGAGAATCCTCACCGATTATCTCTGTTCATGTTTGAATATCAAAAATCCCCTAAAAGTGTGGTATGTATGTCCCAAGAAATGCATGCATGCTCAGCCCATTTTGTATCTACATTTCTAATGATTTTTGGTTACATAACATTAAACTGAATCTAAACTTCATGCTCGAATATGCTTAAAGTCTCTGATGCATATCATTCTACCAAAATTAAAAAAAAAAAACAGCAACTCTTTCTGCTTTTACATCTACCATATTTCATTTACGAGGTTTTAAAATTATAAAATTTACCTGCAAAGTTTCTTTACCTGATAATGTTGCTCTAGGGACTAGGGCCATCTTCGCACTTAACTTTGCTTTTTTTACCCACACAATCCACATACAAAATTTAAGGACTGTAGTGAAAACCTCTGTAGATGAACGAATAACGAATAGCTAGACGTATGTATGAAGAAAAAGAAATATCTACTGGACCAAAAAACGTGTTTGATATTTTATCCAAAAGATTCCTAATTGATTTATAAAAAATAAATGACATAGACCCAGACATGAGAAATTGGCTGGAATTTATAGCTGCTGCTATCCTTCTTTGCTCGTCACAATTTCGTTCGTTTGTTTGTAACAAAATTTAACAGATATGTTCACAAACGGTCATTTACGTGTTATTATGGCAGCGACATCTTGTTAGAATCATTCACTAGAATTAATTAATTATTTACTAAAAAACAACAATCAAATTTACTATGCAGGCGTACATTCTTATCCCTATACTTTCTAGTCATATTCAGGTTATGGATCAGACTGCTGAAATTAAATTTTTGAATGAAAGATTTTTAATTAATTTAATACGTCGTGCACACAAAATCTGAGGGAAATAAAATTGTTCTTTTGCACATATTTCTCCGACAAGTGCTGAAAGTTTTATTTTTGGCGATATTATTGCGATACAGAGTAGGAAAGTTGAAAGTTTAGACAGGAGAATCAATAGTGATTCCAATCAAATCCCGTTGAACTTTGACCCTTTAATTTATATAAATAGAGAAGAACTTATTAGTGTATCTCTCTAATTATCAGTAACAGAAGACTAAGCTGAGTTTTCATAATCATCGTAAGTAATGCAGTTACATAATGGGTTTCTGCAAAACGAGTAATTTTAGAATTTCGTAAGTTTTTTGGCCATTAATCTTAAAATAATATGACGGAAAATTAATTAACAATTCTAAATGGACTAAAGAAGCTCGTCAAATATTTTAAAAATATTAATTATTTACTAATGATGCCTCTAATTTCGTTATGCGTCGGTGTCCAACGCCTCTTGTTTCAGACGATACTTATCATCTCACTGTGGAAGTGGTTGTCAACATTGATTGTGATAACACAGTATTGTTTTTTTTTATTTGAATGTACTATAAATGCTAGTTTATCTAATATTGATGGATCTTTCTTAGTTAACTATAGCATCATTCCATTTCAAATACGTAACAGTGTGACATGACCATCACCAATACTTGGAGAATGCTTGTGAGAATAAAAATATGAATTAAACATTTTTCTTCTACAATGCATATTTCGCGAGTTAGGGATTTTCAAAATTTCGCAAAAATGCTGGCCGGATCTTCTTTAAAAATTCATATATATTTTTCTATTTATACTATAACAGTGAATTTCAAGCTATCTAAGAAAATTATAATCTTAAAAATATACGTGAAAAAGGACATCAAGGATAAGGATTTTGTCTTTTATCCTTGAGTATCCTGGAAGACGTACTTTTGATTTTGTTCATTTTCTTATATTTTATTCCTTATATTATCCACTAAAACATGTTAAAATTTCAACTTGGGATCCAACGGGATCCAGGAGTAAAAAATAAAGAAAGTTTCACAAAAATACATTTATAGCTACCTACAAATAAAAAAAAAATAGGTTCTATACAGGGTGTCTCGCATGTGGTCATGCATCTGAAGGCAATGGATAGGCCATGCTTAGACAAGCAAAAAATTGTACGGGAGGTGGCGAGAAAATCCTTACTATTCTCGAGATAACGGGATTTATAAAATATTTCGGTATGTTTTTATATATCACCCTGTAACTTTTTTACCGCTCCTCTTCTCTGTTTTGAAGTTATGGTTCAACATATTTAACATATCGGACTTTTAACTCGGTTTTTTAACTAATATATTTATCAAAAAACACATCATCAACACCAATTTTTTATATGGGATTTAAGAAGCTCAAAAGTTTTCCACTAAAATGATTCATAACATTCTATACCAAAATTGTAAGCCTTTCTGCGTTTTTGCCCTTTTTTTAAGCATATCCCCCGACTGGCTCAAAGAGCTCATTGCCAAAAGATAAGTGCCTACTTTCTGGCATTTATTGAATTTTTTCGCTTAACAAAAGTACTTACAAAAAACGCAGAAAGGCAATGGCCTAAGAGGGGCTCTGTAATCATTTTGAGCTCCGCTTTTCTAAGAAATAGGAGTTCTTTTATTTTACCGCCAGAGGTGTTGACAAACTTTTTTGCCTGATAAAGTCATTGCAGCCTTTTCCAATAAAGGAATTTTTATTTGTTCTCCCAGCTATTTAGCGTAGGTCTGAAGTATTACTTTGAAATGGCTCAAAATGACTATGGTTCATTCGACAAAAGAAGTTTCCGCTCCGTCAGCAGTTTCATTGGCTTTATGGCTCTCATGTCCAGATAACCACATGAGGATAGGTTTATTCCTCCCTGATAATTTTTAAAGGCTTACAGACACTCTTGAGAGCTGCTTGACTGTCCCAGATGATATTAATGTTTGAGCCTTTTAATATCCTTTTAATGTAGGTATTGGTGCATTTGTCTATGGCTAATACTAATGCCGAACTTAAGGGCCTGTACAATTCTTACCTTCACTAATACCAGCTCAATTAGTTTATATAAGAAAAATGACTGGCAGAGAAAGAGAGAGTGGTGGAAAGGAGGATAGCTCTGTATAGGAATATAGGTGGACGAAGGTTTCGCCATTCTATTTCTAGTAATGATTTTGATTAGCACGTATTTTTGAGAAGACAATTCATGTCGCTTATTATGCGTACTTGGTAAGGCTGAGAAATACCACCAAAGTAAATCCCAAACCGTTCTGAAATCTAATGGCTTTCGACCTTCTGTTGTTTCTATGCAAGACCCATCTGTGATAACTATAAAAGGAAGATAAACCACAATAAATCTGGTCCTGTTTTCGTCATTTTGCATTAAAATTTTCGAGCAGGAAGTCGAAAACCTTTGCATTTACACTGATTTTAGCAACATTTTTGAGAACCTATCCCACTAAGTTGCAGATTACTAGTCTTCCTACGTGGCTGCACAATTTATTAGCTTCCTACTTAGATAACCACAAATGATTAGTGCAATTCCGTTCCGCATAATCTTATGAAATTACACCTATATCTGGTGTTCCCAGGGAAGTCACTTGGAATTCTGAGTTGTGTATCAATGTGGATGATTTACAGATTTAGAAATATATAAAATCAGAGCTTGATTCTGTTGCATTTAAGAATGATCTGATCATATTTATGAATTGGTGTTTGAAGAACTCCCCAGTTTAGAGAATTTCAAAATGCAAAGCGACTTTTTGCTCCTTAAATGGATCCCTAGAGATTTTGGCTACAGTGTATATGGTGCACTTGTCAATAAGGAAGATAAAATACTTGATTTGGTTGTTTTATTTAACACAAAACTTACCTTTAATTCCCATATTCACCGCATTATTAATAGACCAAACTCTATGTTGGGCCAAGGAACTGGTTGATGCTTATACAACAAAGGTTTTTTATACCACTCTCGTTGGGCATATCGTGGTATATGACAGTCCTGTTTGAGCTAGCTCATATAAGTGTCATCCTGATGACTTAGAGGGTATGCAGAGAAAGTTCCTTCTCGTTGTTCTAAAGGGATTGTAATGGCGAGATGCTTTTCATCTTCCGCCATATACTGAAAGGCTAAATTTGATTCATTTGCACAACTTTCATACTCGACGGAAAATATTTGATATTGTTTTTATTTGTGAAAGCTGTGATATACTCGATCTGGCCTCGAAACTGAAGATCATCCAAATTTATTGACTTTCCTCTATGAACATGCGGAGCCAATTAATAAAATGTGCTCTAATTTTAATTGTAACTATGGTTTGATAGATTTTCATTTTAATAAATCACAATTGAAGAATGCTCTAATTTGATTTATTTTTATTTTTTGTAACTATTTTGTATATCTTATGGTAGTTGTTGTATTATTATTATGTTTCTATATATTTAAAAAAAATTTACCGAATTCTAATAAATAATAAAAATCGCATATTTCATATTATACTGAATACAAGATATGTTAGCATTTAAGCAAAGTATCAGGTCATTTTTTTATTTAACTCTTTCACAGATAGGGCCTTTCGTGGAGCGGTCTGTCCACCAAATCACCAGCATCTAGCTGTGATTTCACACACCATCCTCCAACCACAGTCTGCGGGTGGGATCTGAGCCCACGTCAATAGTGACATCGTGCCTCAGTTGACAGTGGTCGGTAATTATACCAGTTCAGAGCCAAAGCTCGCTAATAAAACTGTCGTCATTATGGGTCAAGTTATTGATCTACTAGTACTTCTGCATCCACTGACTTAATATGGTATCAGTATTTTTTCCACAATCCAGGCTCAGGCAATTAAAAGGATTCATTTTATATATATAATTATTTCAAACACGAAACGTACACAAATTAAAAGGCATATCTTCACTCTTTTTCGGGTTGCGATACAACTTCCGGTTTTTCTTGAAAAGAAAAAAATAATTGTTGAGCTACAAAAAATTTATCAGCCCAGCTATATTATCCTTTATAAAAAAGATTCAGACCAAATAACCATTTTAAAAGATGGATCTCAACTTGTAGCTTGTATTCTAATATTTACTAAAGTAAAAAATAGATATATCATTAACTCAACAACTGGCAACTTAGAAATCTACTTTTAAATTGGAAAAAACACCCCCAACTGAACGAGCGCAGCTAAACACCCCTTTTATAGAGTTTATACACCAATTTAAAACTGTGCTTGGTTATTTGGACAACGATCCCGATAACAAAAAAGTTATGTAATTGGGCTGGAACGAACATCTAGGTAGACTCGTGCCGAAATTTATCCCAGACAGTTCAAACTTATTTCGGAAGAGATTATCGATAAAGAAATTGTAGAGCTCTAAGATGTCGATCATCTCAAAGATCCTTCGGAATTTGTAAATTTTCCTGATAAAGAAGAAGAACAACCATAATGCAAAAGATTTAAAATTCATTAGAATTTTATGATTTCTCATACATTTTTTATTTTTATAAAAAATGTCAATAAATTAATTGTTCTACTTAATAATACGTATTCAAATATACCTAAAACAGATTACTCGTTGTTCAGCGAACCTGAAAGAAAAGGGAGACAATCAGTAAAATCTTATAAATAATTATACATAAAATTTTACCTCCACCTGGAGTCTGCACAGGTGAAACATTCCAACGAAGATCTGTAATGAAAATAGAAGAAATACATTAATACTGAACTTAATTTTGGATATTTTCACTATTAGTCTACACAGGTCATAGATACAACAATCAAGTCATGACTGTATGTACATATGCCCCATATAAACACACAATGCCATGCAAGATGAAAGATATGGAAAACATAAATAATTTCATGTTCCCCATAAAATTCATAGCATAAAACACAGAACTTTTCAAGCTCATTCAATACCAACTCAGTCAAATTTACCCCCGTGGTCTCTTCCGCTATTAACAAGCCTAAAAAATATTCTTTCATATTTATTTTATTATTTTCACAGACTACTGTTCTTACAATTAAGGATAATTGGCTCCTTCCTGCAAATCTCTAGTGTACAATCTACATTAATCCAGAAATATTTCAAGTTTTTTTATTTTAGCTAATATCCTTTTCCTCACAGCATTGGACAATAACTTTATTAATTAATTTTTAATATCCCTACTAGGGTATTTGTTTTGCGTTTCTTGAATTCTACGCAAATTTTCTACTAAAAGTAAATCAAAATTACTAACTGCCTCTAGTAACTTCAGGAAGTTACCACTGTCACTATCGTGCAGAATATCAGAATTACCCGTAAATGATAAAGACTGAGAGCGTAACTTCAGAACAAAAATTATGAGGCGTATTAGAACATTTCGCCAATGCTTAATTTCCTTGGACATTTTCTTCTGCAATTCAGCGTCCACGGATTTACCTGTTTTTAAGCTTAGTTCTAAATCCTTCCAAGTTACGAAACTTGACATATGAAATAAACTATTTTCATGATCTTTCAATTGCCTACATAAATGATCCCAATCTCTATAACCGTTATTAGATAATGAGTTACTTTCTCTATTCTTTGAAAAAATGAATAAATTTGAATAAATTACAGAAATTCAATAAATTTCGCTTACATCTTCGTTGTAATACTAATCAGGAACAGGCCTTAGAGCAGTATATAAAATGTTTTATGGCCTGTCTACAGTTGAGTGCCGCAAATTAGTGTTGTGATATACATGCAATATTATGAAATATAGATTAGTATTATGCTAAGTCCATATAGTTAATAGTTCAGCTTGAATAGTAGACATAAGGGTCGCCATCCATATAGACAAGTTTGCAAGTAGACAGTTCATATAAGACAGCAGTACTGACAAGATGTCATAAAGACAATTTAATAAATATTTTATATTATAGGCATCATCTGTGTTTTCATTAATTAAAGTCCTTCATCACGTAACGATTAGCATACGAAATAGCCATAAAAAACAAAATTCCGATCGGCAATAAGTGTGACACGAAAAGAAAATGGCTGCTAAAGAATGGATGCTAAACTTCCGAAGGCGACAGTTTGTCTCTTGATTTCCCCGAAGCCTGTAGTCTGGCTAGGGCGACTTCCCTCAACAGACACAATTTGCAGACCTTTTTTTTTTTTTTAATTGAAGAAAGTGCTTTCAAGACTTGATTATTTTGCGGATGGAACACACATTCTCAACCTGGATGAAACTGCAACTACAACAGTTTAAAACCCACAAAAAGTAAGATATTGGTCGGAGGACTTCGGAAATTAAGCCAACTAGATTTGTAATTCGCTTTCATTTATCTCAGGTTCTCGCAGAAAAAGCATTAACATCAGATTGTCTGGTTACAAATGGAGAAAAAGGGGTCCTAGTTACCACATTTCCATTGTAAGGGCTTCCGGCCTGTAAATTCCATCAGTTATGATTTTCCCACGGTCCACTTTAAAGCACACATAATAAAAAGAAACTCCAGCTGGAACACTGGGGTTGGCGAATCAGTCCGGTTTAATGATCTCGTATCTATTCCTAGAAGCGATGACAAATTTCGTAAAGCATACCTGCAGCATTTCGCTTTTAATTGCACATTTTCCATATCTACTCATATACTGTTTCATTTCTCCACGCTGGTGGGGAGAGTTGAAACAGAGTCACTTATTTCGTATTTCAACAGCCGGAGTGAAAATCACTTAACATTTAAAAGAAACTTTAATGCATTTATGTAGCTAATGTATGAAACTTTCTACTGATTTACATTTCAATGTTGGTACAATACTGTCTTCTCTAAAAGTTTAATTCGGAAAAAGAAGTGTTTTATATCTACCCACCTTCCCCTGTATACCTTTGTACGAAATACGTATGATATTCTCTAAGCCTAAGTAAGTTTAACTATCTAATTTAGTAAAAATTAATAAAAGTGAAAATTTAAATCTCAAAAATGCCAGGGTACTTTCTCATCATGTCGTTCAAAAATCAAAGAATCTACAATATAAACACAACGCTGACTGAATATTTTACAAAAAGAAGGTCAGGTTTTTATGGTTGTAGAGAACTCATTTGTGCCTGCATAGTGCACCTCTAATTAGAAAATTCAAGAACTGGCCCAAGTAAATTCAAGACAAATTCCTCGTCATTAACGAGATAATTGAAAAATACATTTGTGTTTTTCATTTCTTACCTACAGGAGTCTACTACTAGTATAAATGTTTTGTTTTTATATAATTGTTTACACTTTCCGAATATCCATTTAAAATATTTATTAAGTGGTACAACTGTACAAAGATTACAAAATCTTGTTGGCGTACAGAAAATATACATAGGTAATCCAATAAGACTAATCGAATAAATAGTGCAAATATGTAAGTAGGTTCTACTGACTAGAAGAGTAGAAAATGAGAGAAAGTACCATTTAACTATTAATAAAAAGCCTAAGTATAGTGAAAACTTAAACTAACAATCAAACAAAAATTAAAGACTGATATGTACTGATATTGTACAATGTAAGAACGTTCACCGAATTGAGACCTGCAGCGTGGGAGAAGCAGATTCACGTTTCAAATGAGATCGTAAAAATTGCAGTTTGGTGTAAAGACATTCAGGGCATTTATTGTAGATTAACTTGTGAAGAAAATATAGGTCACGATGAGCAAGATGAATATCTAATGGGTGTTCCAAAATTGAGTTCATTGCGGGGCAATTCGTATATAAAACGAACTGAATCATAGAAAGCGACATTGAGTTTTCGAATACATCTTGAATCCATCTTGAGAAATAATTTGGTTCCAAAGGTGCAGAGCAGTACCAATTCGAGGCGCATCTCAACCGATAACAAATATGCACTGCTTCATAATTGTCGAACGAAACTGTATACTTTGCCTATGATGTTAGTTATATGACTACAGCAGGTAAATTTGGAGTTCATTACAACCTCTAGGTTTTTCATCGAGCTGAGATTGGGTAAAATACTGTTGTTAAGTGAGATAGCAGGCGGTTTATTTGACACAATTCTGGTTCTGTAAATAGGCTTACAGACTGACCTCTTAGTATTTAGTATGAGCTTATTTACCAAGGACCACTCTTGTATTCGCTGTAGATCTTCATTGATCCGAAATGTACAGTCTTCTAGTAATCTTATAGGCCTGCTCAGGTAAATTTGTACATCATCTGCATAAAGATGAATGGATAAATTCTTAACAATAGTGGGGATATCATTAATGTACAGACTTAACAAAAAAGTGCCGAGAATCGAGCCTTGGGGTACACCACAACTCGTATATAAGAATGTGGATAGTAAATTGTACGCCTTAACCGCTTGCTGTCTCCCAGATTAATAGCTGAAGAGGAAAATTGAAGCTTTCTTGTGTCATTATTAATGGACGAATATGGTTAACAGAATCAAAAGCTTTACTGAAATCAAGCAAAACAAGAACAGACAACTAATCAGACTCCAGAGACTGATTAATATATGATAAAACTTTTAAGAGAGCGGCCTCACAACTATGCCATCGTCGAAAGCCCGACTGCCATGGAGATAAAAGATAGTTTTGTTCGACAAATTCGTTCGCTTGGTTATATATAACCCTCTCAAAAACTTTCGATGTGACGGAATAAGAAGCTCTCATACTGATGACTGTGAGGTGTCATTTTAGTTGGCCCCTTCGGAACACGCCCAGTTGTATTAGTTGAAAGGAAATGCTTATGTAAACTGCCGGGATCAATATCACATTTAAGTGACTCCTTGAGAGAAACACCTAATTTCCGGATGTTGTACCACAACTTTTTGGTTGGTAGTTCTGGATTTAGCTTAGCTTCGACAAAATTGTTTTTTGATTTACGTAGTTTCAGAGTTGTCAGATTACGAATTCTCTTATAACGAGTATGAATGACAGAATCACGCGTTCTTTTATAAAGATTGAAAAGGTAATCTCTTTCAGCAAGGAGAGTATGGATTTCCCGTGTGATCCAAGGACAACTCTGTGGAAGTATTCTCCTTCGACACAGAGAGACATGCTGTTGATAGAGTTGTAAAAGAAAGTTGCGATACACCTCAATCTCGTCATCTACGCAGTTCTAAGAGAACACTTCCATCCGAAACACCTCAATCTCGTCATCTACACAGTTCTAAGAGAACACTTCCATCCAAGTACATTCGTCATAAAGAAGCTCATAATCCATGTTGTTATAATCACGATAGAAGAACGATTCTGAATTCTAATAGGGCCTAGTCATAAGTCAGAAGACAAATAGAGAAATTCGTGATCCAAGTTACTCGAAGGGGATAGCTGGTTAAGAAATTACACCTTTTCATTATTAGTTGTCGCAAGATAGTCTAACTTGGAAGGGTTATTTTTATTAAAGAACGTTGGTAAACTCTTCACGACTTTCAAGTCAACTGTGAGTAACTTATAGTTTAAAGTACGTGCATTGCTCTCTTCACTCAAACCATCCACATTAAAATCGCCTCCCACAATAATATCAGTATCCAAGTTATGATAAAGGCAGGATATTTTATCCAGGAAATCATCTACAACAGTATTATTAAAACTATTAGGAGGGCAATACACAGTTACCAAAAGGCACCTATCAACACCGGAATTACCTTCCAAGCACAAGAATTCAAAAACTTGCCCCAAGAAGACTTGACAACAACAGTCGCCTTAAGTGATTTGTGAATATAAATCGCCACACATCCACCAATACGTTCTGAGCGATCGTTTCTAAAAACCAGATAACTCAGATTTGAGACGGAGTTGGAGTGCACATGACAGTTTTAAGCCAGGTTTCGCTAACCAACCAAACTTTCAAATTGAGTTCTCAAAAGTAAATAATTAAAAGACATAGAATTTGAATTGAAACTGAAAAAGTTTTTATTTGGTTTTGAAATACAATGTTTGCCATTTATACTCTAAAACTGATATCTCCCATGTGACCACCTTTTGCGTCTCTACAGTACCTGATTCTTTTATCAAAATTTTCTATCACATTCTGGCATAGTTGCGGCTCTATCTCACCAATAACTCGAATAAATTCTGCTTTCAATGCTTCAACGTTTCGAGGATTATCCTTGTAGACCTGTGCTTTCACATAGCCCCAGAGAAAGAAGTCTAACGGTGTCAAATGACAGGATCGTGAAAGCCAATTCACGTCACCGAATCTGGAAATAATACGGTCTGAAAACTTTGTATGCAGTAATTGTTAAGTTTCTCTGGCTGTATGATACGTAGCCCCATTTTGTTGAAACCACATGCCTTAGAATCAATATATTCCAGTTTTGGCCATAAAAAAGTTGTGATAATGTCGCGATATCTGGTACAGTTAATGAGTATGGCTCTTCCAGTATCATTTTCGAAAAAGTACGGACCAATCACACCACCACACCACATTGTACACCAAACAGTGACTCTTTGTGGATGCATTCGCCTCTCTTGGATCACGCGAGGGTTTTTCTTTCCCCAAATACCGCAGTTTTGTTTATTAACTTAGCCGAAATGAGCTTCGTCCGAAAAGATGGTTTTTTTTGAAAAATCGTCGTTTTGTTCCAGTATACAATTGGCAAAGTCCCGACGCATGTATTGATCTTGTGGCAGCAATTCTTATGTCAGTTGAACCTTGTAGGCCTTCAACGCTAAATCTTTGTGCATAATATGCCATACAGTTGACTCAGATAATCCCAATTGTTATGAACGTCGGGAAATTGACGTGTTGGGGTCAGCTGCAACACTATCACTCACTGCACCAATATTTTCTTCTCAACGATCGGCACGAACATACTGACGTCTTTCTCGATCTTGTACTGCATCAGTTTCTTGAAATTTCCGCACAATAGTACCAATTTGTTGCTCAGTTGTACGATTGTGTCGACCATCAACATCGCGTAATTTGCGAAATACATATCTCAGAGAACGACTATTTTCATAAAATAATTCAATAATCTCAATACGTTGTTGCAATGGCAAACCTTCAGCTATCAAAATGACATATAATATGGGTGCGTTCGATGTTTGAAGTGTGTTACACGGTCGCGTACTTTTGAAAACTCAATTTGAAAGACCCTGTAGTAGCGCATGTATATTAGAACATTGGAACATGTCATACAAAGAATCTACTTTGTTTATCAGGCTGCGGGAATTAAAGTAGCAATTCTGCAACCCACCTGATTGCCTCGAGAATAATTTAAAAAGGGTTCTTACTTTGTCCAAAGGAGATATATAGTCAACCATCCAGAAGATGCGATAAGCAGCAGCAGAGTGCTATCTATAACATCATTAGTAATATCGGATTAACGCAAATCACAGTCGTAGTACATAGCATGAAAGGAATAAAAAATAAAAACAAAAGCACAAATAGGTTAAATTTGACAGCAATAATATTTATGTGAAACATGATAATAAGAAATAAAATAAAATAATTGTATTCAAATACCATCTGTAGTTCGCGATTAAAAATGTAAACTATGATGTTGATATGAAGATTAAATTAATTAGGGGATTGATTTATGAATAAAACAGTTAATCCAAGTTATACTACCCAGATCCTGATCTTTTGGTCATCATCAATCTTATGAATATTTTTGAAATAATTTTTTATCTCACATTTCTATAATACTTCAGACACGTATATAAAAATCGAAAAGGGAGGCGATGTTACTGTGATATAAAATATCATGGATTTATTTTGTTCTAAAATTAGGACTTAATTTTTAAATTTGATAATTATTAAACCTATGTAGGAGCTTTATCCCAGCACTGTCAGCATTTGTGACATCCTACTCCTTCTCCTTCGTAAGGACATAATACCTACTAGAAAAAAATCTTCTACGATAGAGCTTTAATTTTAATTATTTCCCAGAAATAGAAGAACAAAATTCCAATTTCCGCCCTTATAACAAAAATGTTCACTCCAAATTCAATGAAGTGAAATACGAAGAAAATGACAAATATTAAATCGATGGGGTAAGGCGATTTATTTATAAACTGATGAGCTTCCGAAATTGAACGCAGCAATAATTAGACTTCGAATTTAACTTAGCAACAAGTCGCTTCCTGAATATTATAAATATCCCGCAGGAAGAATCCCATCCCCAATACATACCCATTCAGCCACTGGAATGGTAGTTTTGTTCCCTTTAGCTTTAATTGCTATGGACAAAATTTCAATTTCTACTTTCCTCATCGGAAATGATCATTCCACACCAGGATATCGCAGAATTAACACGACCAAAGTAATAAATTTTACCAAATCGTACACGCCAGCGATGTTGATATGATAAGGCTCACGAATAATGCGATGCGATGGTTTGAATAATATAGATTCCAACGTGGGCAAGCCAACAACACCTGTTGGTTTCGTAATTACAAAAAAATTACAATCTATGGCTCTCTAGGAACGTGGGTGGAGTTAGGGGAAGGGGGGGGGGGTGTAATCCATTTAGCCTACGTGAATATATGTATTAAATGTCTTTCCAAGTTCCAACACATGCAAGCATCCATTAGAGTTCTGAGCTCTTTTTTAATGATTCGGTACCCGCAGGGTATTAAAGCTGAAGGAGGGATGGTGGAGAATCAGAATAACATCGCCAGCTTAAAGCTAAACATTCTAATCCATTTGGGTAAATAATGAGTGCTCGCGTAAATTGCAGCATAAAAACGTTTATATATTGTAGTTACCTGCTTTTAAGCTTGTTGTTTGTTTGTTTGTTTGTTTGTAATCTATAATTACCAATCAATATCGAACCCTTGGTAATTGGTGTAGTGCTGCAGGTTAAAAGCATGGAGTAATGTCCAGCTATAAGCATCGATATTAAAATAAACATCATTCAGTTTTGACGTTCATTTTATATGAATATTCTACATTGAAGTGGGATTTATTGAGATATCTGGTTTGATGGTTTGCACTTGATGTGTACATGAATATAAATTACTTTTATATTATCATTTTTACTAGCGCGTATTTATTACACTTGAATTATGCGTGTTAATTATAACCGCGTGTAATATTTATGGACTGGGAGACTAATTAAAACCACACTCACTGGATATTATGATTTTTCACAAAATTCCCAAAACTTGTTTTATGAATAATTAGATAAAATAAAAGAACGAATTAATAAGAAACAAGTATACTTAGAGGCACTAGGCACAGGTGCTACATATGATGTAAAGAACAGCTTTCTCATGAAAAGGAATTAAGAATGATATTCTTAGGAGATTTGATGTGTGTGAAAAATGCACCTGGCTCTACAAATGAGAGGAGAAACAGTACCTTATAGGTAGATCTATGTCAGTATAACTTCTGACTCGCGTCTGCACTGCCCGATTTGAGGATGGTGGTTACAAAGCCTATCTGAGCTTGTCGATAATCTGAAATGTCGAAGTTAGGTCCTATCAGGTATAGGCGGAAGCTGCACTCTGACTAGGACTAGAACAATTTACCACCTCGAGCTCAGGATTGGGATGGGCATTGGATTTTTCCTAGTGCACGTCAAGCTTCCAGTGTGTTGATAAAGGCGGGAAGGGGTTGATTAAGAGAACAAAAAATTAAAAAAAAAACCAAGAAGTCTAAATGCTCCCTTGATAATTGCCGTAGTTAGCAATGTCAACATGTTGACCTCAGCCTCAAGCAAATTATGTAATCATTTTATTTTATTTTATTTATTGTTTCCTAACTATGGTTTACCTTACAAATTGCTGTCAAAATCTAACCGAAATTTTCCTCGTCCTTCTTTTTTTTTCACGCCAAGACAGTATCCTTGGAAGGGGGGGGGGGGGGGAGGTTAGCTAGTATAAAGCGAACGAGCAGGAGCAATGCAACCAAATCTTCAATGACTTCACAAATGGGAGAAGCTCAAAACTAGAATTCAGTTACTTAGTATCTATCAAATTCACTCGATACAAAGAAACAAAAAACAAGATTTAGATTTAAGAAAAAAAAAAATCAACTTGGTATTTCTTATCTTTGCTATATCTAACAATATTTAAGCCTTAAGAACTATCATGGGTAGCCAATCACCTCAGGTAGTTGTGATATTCTGTGAGGTGTACAATTTGTGCCTAAATCATTTATACAGACCTAGACGCCGGAATATTATCTATAATGAATGGAAAAACAAGAAAAAATTTCATTATTTTCATAAAATGCGTAATGCTTATCATACTGGGTGGCGCTGACACTATAGAAATTACTTATATTTTTTTTTTATATGACATCGCCTGTCATGCTGATATTGAAAATTGTGTAGTAAACAAATGTAAAATTACGAGAATTAAACATGGACCGTTATACTCCCCAAGAACGTGGAACAATCGTGTCAATGTTTTTACAGAATAATTCCGGTAGTTCTTTTCTTGAGTCCAGGGTTACTCGATTGAATCCTTTGCTTTAATTAGTCCCCAAAACTGAGCTATAGGAGCATCTGTAACTAATTTTATAGCTCGACTCGCTGTGGCACAGGTAGTTTCTTGATCCTCTCACTTAGTGCTATTTTTATATTTAGTAATATTGTTTTGTGGTCTTCCTCTGAAAAAGTCGTTAGAAGCTCCGGTTCAATTAATACTAACTGTTCTTATACCAACAGCCAGCCAATCACCATAGAATTTTCTTCAAATCATAGAACCGGATTGGACTACGGACTCGGATTGTTAACAACAGTCTTCCAGACAGAGATCTTCCGCTTGCAATGACAGCGAAGATAGCGCTTGAAGAAGCCTTGATGGCGCTGGGTTGAATGTGAACTTGGAGACAGGAAGAAGGCCTTGTCTCGTATAAAAAAATTATATATTTCTATTGCCGTCATAATTTTTTGAAGTCATGAAATCTGAAGTTCATTTTGATATCTTGCCTGTAGTATAATGCTTTGAAATTTGATGAAGAAATTTCTTTATAATTGGTGTGTTTTTTTTAGATGAAATGTAAAGGGTATACAGACTGTTCAAGCAAGATAAATTTGCTATTATTTAACTCAATGATAAAGAATAATAATTTTTGCCACAATACATTGTCACAATACTTTTTTTACTGCTTTAAATTATTTCAATTTGTTAATGTTCAAGTCATTCAAGTCTTTATAGATGAAATAAAGTTACCGTTAATGTCTTTCTGAAATTTTTGTAATTTGTACCATAAAGTCAGTCGCCTAGTGATATTGATCGATTAAAGAACTATAGATCAACGTAAGTTTTTTATTTCGCTGAGCCTACGCCTTTTCTCAGTTTACATATCAGATCTTATTAATTGCATATCGTTGCGTATAATTTGCATATCGTTGCATATAATTAGTAAACATAGTTTGTTTGCTCATCAGACGTTGTACACTAACTATGTCATACCGTTTGTAACACTTAGAAATAATGATGATAGAGCAAAATAGATTGGACACGCAAGCATATTATTAAAAGTGATTTTGATTTTTGCGTATCCGTTTGTCTGTCCGTCTGCGCGTGCGCACGATAACTCGAAAACGCATCCACTTACAGAACTGAAATCTTGCACACGGCCTTTGAAAAAAAAAGCATAATTAATTTCGAAAATGCAAATCGGTTAACTCCTTCGTATGGTTGCCATACAAAGATTTCGTTTTTCACTACATATTTGGTCACTGCCTGAGAACGCGTCAGTGTTGGAATTTTGTATATTTCTTCAGAATATGAAATCCTATAAAATTATAATCATTTGACAAACTGTTCTAGAGATATATTCAAAAACCACTTCAATGATGATATTAAAAAAATATACATTGGACACTGAACTGAATGCACAGCTCTGAGGAAAACAAAAATTTACAATTTAATTAATACATTAAAAATTCAAAACAAACTTCAACAAGCTTAAAATTAAAATTTTACACGAAATACGTACAAAGGGCATTTCGAATTCCTACCCTCTGTTAGACATAATGAAAATGCGTTATCATGAAAAACAAAGCTATATCGTATCTTTTCTTTATAAATCAGCCATAGAAAACAAATTTGTATATCTTAATAACTTTGAATTGTCTGAAAATATGCTTGAGGGAATAATTAACTCGTGCTGGCGCCTTCAAGTAAGTCTGTTCTATGATAATTTTCTTTTCAAATTCTAATGCACTCTGTCATAAATTTACACCCACCTTGCCTTTACCTTTGTTGTGACGTGTAATCTACATCAAATTTGAATGCTTTTTTTTACTTAAACCTTTTTAAGAACTTGATAAAATAAAGTACCTAGGTAAAGAAAATTCGGCTCTAGCCCCTCAGTTGAAAGAAATAATTTTCGACGTGGTTGTTTGAATTTTTGTTTTTTTTATTTTCGTAATTAACTTTAACAGACAATTTTGTACGGAAAACACCGAACACGATTAACAGTCTGTTAGACGTGTGACTTTAACTTAAAACTTGTCCGCTTATTGCTGGTGGTTTAGTTCTTCAACGCCTGCAGAAACAAGTTATTTGCCATTTTCGACTTTCGAAATTTCCGTTCATAACTTACTGGTTTTGATCAGAGTATTTAATTCTGTAGGATGAACTCATGAGTTCCCCTGAACATTATGATCACGTTATTTGCATGTCCTTGGCTATAATTGCCAGATTTATTCAGCTCATGTTGGAGATCATCGAGAAGTAGGAACCATAACAGGGTGATAGAACTCCACTCTGGAGGCGTTAACTGGTGATTCTTTAGTAAGCATTGTTTTTATCCATTTTATTTATCTTTTACCACTTGCAGGAGCTAATTTTCCCATTTAACCTTCATCGAGGTAAAGATTCTTCCAGAGAAGCTTTTCACTTCATTTAAATACTTCTTCGGTGTCCTTATTTTCATATACTATTATTTCTGAGTTAACGAAATGGGTTTGTATATAGTAGCAATCTTACTGTTTCTTCCTAACCACTCATGTATGTCACTGCTATCGACTTTCTTTAAAAGGCATATACCGATTTTTGGTTATATTAAGGGCATGGGACGAAAGATCCCAAGCACGGAGCCTAAGCGGCTTATTGTGCAGTTGTCTGTACTCTGGTTGAACGCTACGGCTGTTGCAATGGGAGCAGAGTTATGATTTAAGAATACTAAGAATTTCCCGGCAACCTATAAACACTGACAGGCCGCCGAGTCAAGGTACCAAGATGGCATTATAGATGCCAATTCTGGGGTCAGGTTCCTTCGAAGTCATTCGCTTTGTTTTAAAAAACCATTTGGAATTTTTTGTTGTCTGTACTCTGGTTGAACGCTACGGCTGTTGCGATGGGAGCAGAGTTATGATTTAAGAATACTAAGAATTTCCCGGCGACCTATAAACACTGACAGGCCACCGAGTCAAGGTACCAAGATGGCATTATAGATGCCAATTCTGGGGTCAGGTTCCTTCGAAGTCATTCGCTTTGTTTTAAAAAAGCATTTGGAATTTTTTAATATCATAATATTATACATTTATTTCGAAAAACGCAAGAAAAATGTATTTTTATCAACAAGGATTTCCAAGCGTTGCTATATCTACCTATATGTACTTTCTAGGCTTTTCGTACTTTCTTATTATGCAATATTTTTTATGGCCACATACACTATTCAGTATTTTGCGTTACTATGATTTTCCTGTTTTATTCTTAAAAAAAAAAAACAAAGTTTTAAATTGAAAAACAGATAAATTTGCAAAAACTGTTCTTAAATCTTGTTTTTGTTTGGTAACTTTGAAAAGATCAGGTAAATTTATTACAAAAATTATTATAAAACAAACAGTAGGGGAAGGGAATATCGATTCACTTCTTTCCTTACATCCTTCATTAGTAAAATTGTTGGCTTTCCTCTTGTTTTAAATATTGCAAATTCTAGAAAAAAAAACCAATTTTACATTGTTCGGTATTTGCTATTTAACATAGAATTTCTTGTTTGAAAGATAACCATATTTAACACATCTCATGCGTTGCATTGTTTCATTATAATAAGAATAAGAATAAGCTAATAAATGATGATAATCACCGCATTTTGTTTCCTGCTAAATCCTTTTGCTGCAATGCGATATGCGCCCATTCCAATATTTCTATAAAAGATACGCGGCTGTTCTCTGCGTGCCGTAAATTTTATGAATTAGTGTTTAACGAGGTGTTTACGTTTAAGTGCTCTTGTTTTCAATTATTTAGAAGTATTTTAAAACCAAGGAACTAAGTAAGTTGTGTGTCAATAAATTAAATAAAACCATTTTCGAATTGAACGAAACTATTTTTAAATTAAATGAAACCTTTTTCGCATGGAGTGAAACCTTCTTCGCATGGATTGAAACTTTTTTTCAAATGAAATGAAACTTTAGCGAATAAATGTGCAATTAACTTAATTGTATATTTCATTTTTTCTACCAGAAATATATTTGTAGTCCAGTGTGGGATTAGTACAGTATTTCTCATTTCATTACCTGGCAAATGTTGAATGAAGAAATTCCAAGAATAATGGCCCAAAAAGGGCCGGTTTACCTTACCGTGCTAATGGGATGAGAGTAATTACTTGAGAAATACTAAAACTGTATCACACTACAAATCTCATTACATTTTAAAACCGTGACTGTAAAATTAATCGCTATGTTAAAAAAATTAAATTAAATTACGATATTTTTATTCATTTTTATGAATTTTTTTCATTTTTTATACAAATGCTATGTTAAAACCCATTGATATTGTGTATGGCATTTCAACATTCTTTATTTTTGACAGGCTTTAGTGGAATATTGAAGACGAGTGATATTAGTAAACAAAATTACGAAGAAGTCAAAGCTTCAAAGAGAAAATGAAAGGGAGAAACGAAAAACACTTTTGAAAAAAAGGGAAGATTTGCCATAGAATATCGGATTTTTTTACTACGAAAATAAATAGTACAAAAACAACAAGCAAAAAAGGTGGAATTGGTCTAAATAAGACCAATTCTTATGATACCCTAGATGACAGCCAGTATGTAATTTCGTATGGTCATCCATCTGTGCAAGTTTGATTTTCGAAGTGGTTTTTTACACATATTTCTTGAACGGTTCGTTGGACAGTAAAAATGATTACAACCAACATGTCAACACCAAGAAAGAGTTGCCCGATTTAGTCCATTTTTAAAAATATATTTACTATTTCTACGAAAATACTGTGTAAAAAATTTCAGTTCACTATATTGACGCGTTCTCAGGCAGTGTCCAAATATGTAGTGAAAAACGAAATAATATTCCTTTTTATTTTAAAGCCCGTGTGAATAAGTAATCATCAGCATTACCAGAGGAGTATACCATAGAAGTATCTGAAAATGATGATGTTGAAGCACAAAATGGTGATCGGCAGCACAGATTCTGCAAACAATGTATAATTTGCTGCTACTACATATGTTCTGAATATAGAATTTATATGCTGACGCATACCCTGATCTAGAAAAAGGATACAAATATTTATTAACCCTTTCTGATAATTTGTATAATCTGACAGATAAGTGTAAAAACATGAGAGACTTATTTGTAATTTCATATTTTGTGTATTTTATATAAAATGGTTTATTTTTTAATATATATTTTATTTTATGTCAAATGTATTGTTTATAGGGTTCCGCAACCAAAGGGTGCAAACGGGATCCTATTACTGAGCCTCCGCTGTCCGTCCGTCCGTCCGTCCGCCCGCCCGCTGACCGCCTGCCTGTCAGCGGGCTGTAACTCGTGAACCGTAATAGATTGATTCATGAATTTTTCAAAGAGTGAGTAATGCTATAGCTGCTATAACAATAAATAATGATAATAAACTAAAGTTAGAGGGGACGCCATATAATAAACTTTAAGGCGCTTTCGGCAAACACATTCTCAGTGAGACAAGTGAGATATTCTTAGTTGGCTCATTGAGACTCGGTGATCTGTCTTAGTTCCATATTGAGCTACAAAATTTGAACGCAACAACTGAGCAACTGACACAAGTGAAACTAAATTTTCTTGTGTCAGTTGACTCAGTTTCGTTATTTTGTGATTTTAATTACTAATTAAAGTTTAGTGAGTTTTTTGAATAAACTAACAACATTTTTCTCAATCCACTACTATCCATTTTCTGTGATCAAACTTATTTAAATGTCAAAATTGGCAAATCAGCTGATTGGTTTGAACTGAGACAACTGAGACCAAAGTCTTGTCTCAGTTGTCTCACTGAGACAGTGCTTGCCGAAAGCGCCTATAGTGTTAAATCTAAAACTAAAGCTAAACAAAAATGCTTTGAGAAGACTAGATTTGTTTGGTTGCAGTGCATGTTGGACCAGGTTGTGATTCTGATCTATTTGTCGTTGTTTAGTTTTTATCACATATTTCGACATTTGACCTCAAATTTGTCGTACTTTTATATTTACCATATTCATTTTGATTTATCCTTTTAATCAACCAGAAAATAAACTAAAATGAATTTGCAATGAATTAATGTCAGAATACACGCCTAAAAGTGCGACAAGTTAGTCAACTGCTTCCGAGGTCGTGACAAAAATTGTATACTGTGGTAAATGGATATTCTACACCTAATTAGAGCAATACAAGTGCTTAAACTCGAAATAATATTTTGAATTTGTAATGTGAAGTGTCATTTTCAGTTCAATATCAATGACAAACGAGTTCAATGGAACAACTTTTAACGCGATGAGAATATATGTAGTAGCTCATATCCGTGTAATTTGTCAGATTGACATTTTCTGAAAAAAAAACAACATCGAGCGAAGTATGGCACATTATAATTATAAGCGCAGGAACTAAATTTTTAACAGGGTTTTCCATTTTTTATTATTAAGTAAATGACTTATTTACAACTTTACCTTGCTTTAAAATTAATTTCACTTGACATTCAGCAGAGACATTTCTTAGAGATAGATGTGTGCGTTTTCCAGTGCAACACCGCCGATTATTTGAGTGTGGCACCAGGGAAATTTTGATAATCACTAGAGCCTTAGGTTTTGTTGCGAGACTAGAGGTTGACGAAAGCTTCTGGGGCAGGTGGCATGTATGTAATCTCCATATTTTAACTCTGCACTTTTCTTTAGTCTTATAGATCACCTTTGGGTCTATATAGCCAAACTTACCCAAAATTTAAGGTCATCTTAAAGATGTCCTTCTTCAGTCTTTCAGTTTACAGACAATGTGCCCTTAGTCGCTCTCCTCTGGATTCTCCACTCCGCCAATTGGACGCCAGAGTTTTGGGCGCCAACAAACCTTAGTATTTCGTCGGTAGTAATTTTCAGGTTATATGGAAAGGTATGAAACCATTGCAAGATGTCCTAGCAGATGACAGGTTCCAACATTATCTTCATGTTATTTAGTTGGTTTCTTATAAGTGTCCAATAACGGTTCTCCACATGAGAAAATATGTTCTCCTGCCAGATAGTCCAATCAATATCTAATTGTCATAACTGCTCTATTGTATACATTCATTTTGCAATTCATTAGTATGCATTTCTACTTAGAGTAATTTAAAACATTGTTTCACTAGTGCTCAGCACTGTACTTCGTAAGTGTTACCTCCGTGATGTTACAATATACATATCCGATTAATACTTTCTTTTATGTTCTCTATTCTACTAAAAAAAGTTTATAAAAATAACGTCTGAAGTATTTCCAGAATAGTATCAAGATTCATTCCATATTACTCCATCTCAAACATTATGTACGGATTGTGTGAGATAAATAAATAATTCATGCGTATACGGAATTTTCATGCTATTTTTCTATCTTTTCTTGCATCCATCTTTCCAAGGGCTTATATTTTAGAGCCGTTTTGAGCGAATGGAATTCTCTCCCTCAATTCCCATCCAATTAGCCTTTTTCCAAATAACTGTTTTCCCTTTTCAATTATTTATGCTTGCAAACTTTTACGCTTCTTTTTTAGGAGTTTGTTTTTTTCTTCTCCGCAAATGGTCGCCATTCTTCACATAAAATTTTTTTTACAAGCAGCCCTAGAAAGACAACATAAGCATTAAAATGGAGATACTTAAAATGATAAAATAAGAAGCCATGGCTACATATTTACATATTATGTTTATCGAATATTAAATTGGATATTTAATGAAAAGATGTCAATTTGACTTCTCCGAATTTCATGGCGTCTGGATTTTATCGTATTTCTCTGGCAGCTGAAGGTTGTCTGTGGAATTCGTTACAAAACATTATTGACAAATACATCTTTAATAACCGAAATCAGCGTCTGTAATAATTATTTTCATAGCCATTGATAAACTGAATTTTTCTTTGATGTTTTGTTCAGATTTTTTCTATTTTTGTAGATTTTTGTTTTTTACCTTAATTAATTTAATCAGTTCTTATATGGACTTTGTGCTATTTTTGATGTATGAAGGAATTGTCTATTTTTATATTCCGATTCACTCTGCCGCGATAGCGATTGCGATAACGATAGCGATAAACTAGCGACACAATTCCTTTCACATCAATTTTATTGGCTTAGTATCGATGGTGAACATGCTACAATTATGTGTCAATTCAATACGTACAAGCTTGACTAATACTGGCTCGACTTATTTTTTCAATTTGAAAAAGTTTGCCTTACTGACCATCGTGTTGATGTTGAATATAAATTTTTATATATCGACGTTGAATGATATGGAAAAAGTAGTGACGCAGGTGTTTTAAATGTTTCGGCTATAGAGATGAAATTTGAATATGGTTTAGTTCGAAGAATACCACCAAATGTTTGCCTGATCAATATCAAAGAACACCTCATACCCCGATTGTCGATTCTCTCTAAAATTTTACTTGATGCGTCCTTTCGCAGCAAGAACCACAGAAAAATCAGTACAAATCTTAAATTTACAGATCGTTATAAGTAGATAATTGAAAACACGTTGGGAATTTTGGAGCAAAACGGAGAATTCTTGTTAATCCTACGGCAACACAGTCTGCAACAACTATTATAATTGTTAAAGTACCATGCGCTCATCATATTTTCTTACCAATCCGCGAATGATAATTATTACACTCAACATTTGGAGACCTCTTAATATGATGAATTTTGAAGTTAATGGAAGGCGACAAATTTTCCAAATCAAACAACGTTTTTGTACTTGCACTATAGCCTACTTACGTAAACTTACCACCGCAACTTCGCCTGATTTAACTCGGAACTATTTCATAAATTGTCGTTAATTTATCGTGAAAAATTTAAATTTGTAATGTCCTTTTTTCTAAACTGGAAGTTGTGGTAGGATGCCGTCAAGTTAGCACCACATCCAATTTCTTTTCGAACAAAAGGATATGACAAATTCGTTTTTCACGACAAATTAACGACAAATAATAAGATGTGAAATTTTCCACTTCGATAAGGTTTGGTCAAGTTCTAGTGAGTTGCGGTGCCACATTGACGTAAACTTAGCACCATATCCAGTTTGCTTTAGAAAAAATATGCGAAAAATTTGTGGTTTTCACGACAAATTAACGGAAAATTAACGACAAATTATGTGGTGTGGTGCTAACCTTACGTACGTCTATTGCCTCACTTTTTTAACACTTCCCGCTTGTATTCTACACTAGATTTAGCGACTAAGGTAGGACACAATAAATCAATTTTGGTCGCGGTGTCCGCAGGGTCGAAGTGGCCAAGTCACCAATACTGTTAACCTAACCGTACATGTATTCAACTTCTTGGCAATATTAACCCGCACGTTGTACTTTTTTCTACTATTTTTATAATGTTTTATATACAGATCATATAGAATTGGGTATTCCTTTTTATGATTTTAATTAATTTTTCAACACCCACTTGAATTTGCACTATCCATTTTGATCTCACAGGTCGCGATAGATGACCAAAATTGTGCATGCTGCGATAGACGTTTGAATAGCTGGTCACACGTCGCAGAAATTTTGTATATCGCTGCGATCTATCGCGTCGGTGTGAGCGTTTACATTGAAAACTATGTGTAGCGATCTATTTCTGTTGCATCGTTATCGCAATCGCTATCGCGGCAGTGTGAATCGCCCTTTAATGATTCCATTTTTTTTTTTTGTAATTAAAATCAGTGGTGACTACATTTTCGAAAAACTATTGTTCATATGTTTTCTGTATAGCGAAAGATTTATATGACATTCAAAACACATAATGCATAAATAAAGTCAGATTGATAAAAACTTGTGACTACTTAATTAATAGGGCTTTGGGTTTTAGTCTTTGCGAATGAGTTTTATTGGACAACCGTCTTGCAGAGCCTGGGCTGATTTAGTGATATATTTTTTATTTATATAATTCAACTTCAAAAAAATATTTTTCTTCCAAAAAATAAAAATTTATTTCAATGAATATTATTGTATACTATTGATGTATGTGTATAGGTTTTCTCAGAATTGGAGTGTGGGACTCCAACTTTGGGTGATCCAAAACTCTACTTCCCAAGCCACAAAAATGACTTTATGCAAAAGTTTTATTGGACAACCGTCTTGCAGAGCCTGGGCTGATTTAGTGATATATTTTTTATTTATATAATTCAACTTCAAAAAAATATTTTTCTTCCAAAAAATAAAAATTTATTTCAATAAATATTATTGTATACTATTGATGTATGTGTATAGGTTTTCTCAGAATTGGAGTGTGGGACTCCAACTTTGGGTGATCCAAAACTCTACTTCCCAAACCACAAAAATGACTTTATGCAAAAAGGTATACTAAAAAATGGCACGTCATCCACACCGACTAATGCGGAAATCTTCCTAGTACCTCAATACAGTACTGCGGTGGATAAACTAAGATGCTTTTTTCTCTTTTCAAATTAATTTGAATTAAGCGACTTACGGCGCTGGAGGTTTTTTTTTGCTCAATTTAATTTGCTGGAAGACCCCCCCCCCTCCCCCCCCCCCCAAGTCCAATGCTAGATCCCCGCCTGATGAGAAGCTGCATGCTGATTGCCGATTTATTGCATGCAGTGTCACTTTATTTATCTATAGGCTCAAGACCCGGTTTAACGAGAATGACTTAAATACTAAAATAATAAATGTTTGTAATGTGGTCTGTGATCTAGGTCTTGGCTATTTTTATATGAATTTTCTCACATTCTGGACAAAAACCTACGTATAGTAAAAATTATTGCCTACAGGCTTGCTGGTATCTCAATTGAAACTTTTGCGGAGTACTGAGTCCTCTTAATGTATGGATTATTTCAAATGTAGGGCAATCAGAGATAACCATACTGATGAGACCTCTCTAATCGCTGGGTCGAAGAGTTCAATCGTTTTTTTTTTCGCACTTAAATGCATTTTGTAAATTTATTGATATTATTTTCAATAGATTTCAGTCTGTTAGAAGAGAAATCTACTTCGTAGTATTTTTTTATTTACTCCAATTATACAAAAAAATGTTATATAAATTTTATAATAATATTCTTAAATATGGTTACCAGCAGCTTCTTGATTGATACGTGATAAATTATTTTGTACAGATTTATTTTAGCTGGAAGATTTATTCAGTAGAGCATCAAAAGCTTTGTCTGGAACTGGGAAGCTGGTGCCTTTCAATATCTATATGTAGTACAAGAACAAATGAATTAAATTTTTTACATTAAAGAATTTAGTTAATTTTATTTACAAATTTATATTCTTCTTTTCACGTAAAGCTATGAATTGTTTGATATATTCCGAAGTGTGCTATATACATATGCACTTATTAGAAAAACAATTTTAATTTCCTTATCTCACTTTATTTCAATAATTTTACTCATAGCAGTCGATTCGCTTGGATCAAAAATACAAGCGAAAAAATATTGGTGTGGACTCAAAGACCGCGCGCCACTTCCAGAAGATCAAAATCAATTATTTGAATATCAAATGTGCAATGACAAGTTCTATCTTTCAGTTTTATATGAAAGTAGTACTGAAAAACTTATGTTTTTAAATTCTTTTTCTTTATTTATAAATACCCCCACTAACAATCATTAGTGTTACAAAATTTTGAAAGCCAAGAGTCGCGTCTTTAATTCAACTTATCTTCTATCTGTGACAGATAAGCAGTTATTAGCTCTTAACCTATTCAGATCATTCCGAAATTTGACGATATTTTTTTAAAAAGACGTGTTTTCAGTTACTAAGGTAACACGTAGTTAGAACATGTAAGTGTAACAGGTTAACGTAAAGAGGAGACTCTGGGTTTTCAAAATTTTGTAACAAATATGAATGTTAGTGGGGATATTTTTAAAAAATAACGGAAAAATAGAGAACAAGTGGGCAGGTATACGGGGTGGTTTAACATTCATACAAAAGACGCCAAGGTTCTGCATACAATGCGATCTAAAAATGGACCCTATAGCAGACCTGTAAAGTACTTAAGTAAATTGGTACTTAAGTACTAGTAACAGTACCAGCACCGGGACTTGTACTTGAAAAATTTTGAAGTACCAGTACCGGGACTTGTACTTAAAATAGTTCAAGTCCAGGTATTGGTACTGTACTGGTACTTGCATTTGGAATTTTACAGGTCTGCCCTATACCATGTACTTTTCTAGACATAGGGTATTTAATGCAAAAAGAGCATATATTAATAATAACCCTGTAACTCGGTAGGGTGACATTTTGCTCCCCCGCCCCTGCCACTCCTCCAATATAATTTTTCACTTGTCTGGACGAGAGGAATCATTTGGCAAAATATAGTCATATTAGTCGGTACTCAATATCGGTTTTCTTGGTTTAAAATAAGATTTTGGGGCTGTATGAAAAATTTCTTCTATACCACTACTCTTAGTTCCACAAGACCTACAACCTACACTATCTTTCGTAAAAAGTAATTATTATAATATTTCTAATTTGGCTCCAAATTTGTCCAGAGTAAAAATTATTTTTGGGCTACAATTGTAGGTGTAATAACTTGTATTATATAACAAGTTCTTTATTGGTAATGGTTATATAATTTCAATGTAGGTACTACGAATTTGTGAGCTAATAAAACACGCGGAATTCATTTCCTTTCTGCTACAAAATTGAAGTGCAAACAATAAAAACCACTAAAGGCTTCCATTTGAAACCGTTAATTTCATTTTTTTTTTCCAAGAGCCATGTTTTGCTTCTAATAAACACTGTTAATTCCCTTTGTTTAAGTAGCAGCCTCTCGTATTATTTATACATTGTACAATATCCCTTAAGTGATTTCACGCTAGGTACTTGAAAAATACATAAAAACTATATTCAAAATCATGCGATTCGTGTGTATAACAATCGTTTCCAAGAAAATTATGGATTTACGATATAATTACACACATCCATGTGGATTCAAATAAAAAATTTTACATTTTTCTCGGGAATAACTTGTTTTGTAGTCTAATAACAAATACAAAAAAAAAAAAACTCGGTTGTTTCAAGCTAGAAAGTGCTATAAGTTACGCCCATATGAATGCTTGAAAAATATCTGATAAAGAGCACGCAAGTTTTCATGGTTATTTCAACATAGTCTAGAAATTCTGTACTCAAGTGTTGCCCTTGCATCCAACAACGAATCGAACAAAGTCAGAGCGTTGTGACCTAAATGGATCGAAATAAGCTCCTTATTGTCGTAATTTGATTTAATTTCATGCCAACTAGAGGCCGCCGTTTACCAAGTTAGTAAATGGGAAGACAAAATGAACTTGAAAGTTTCTTTAAACGGGTCTCCATAGAAAGAAAATTTTCTTCTCTCAATCAGTGCGGAAGAATTGCTTTAATTTAATTCACCCTCAGAACATTTTGTGACGTTGCAGGAGTTCTTATAAGAGACTGGATTACGGGTAGAAAGCAAGCAGTTTCTTTTTCTGAAAGCCATTGGCACTTGAATTGGTTTGTAAGAACGAGGAAAATAATTTTAATTACCTATCATCTTGCATCTTTATAAATGCTTGACAAAACTGTTCGACATACTCTTTGAGTGTTCTCCGATCTGTTCATACCCAGACTGATCTTGAGACTTTATCTATTATAAATTATTGTACAATTACATTTGTTAGAAGCTCGCTGTTAGTTTGTTAGATGAACGGGTAAAAGTACTTAAACTTATGTTTCAAGACGGTCCATTAGGCAAAATACTCTGCTCACTTAAAAAAACAGAGACTTGGCTAATTATGAGTGGATTTTCTGAGGAGTATTGCTTGAGATATCATCTGAAATGTATGGAAAAATTTCAACAACAATTTTCAATTTGGTAGAGACTGGAACTGTGAACGTGTTGTCAGTATAATTCTGAAATATGTGGGAGTGGTTGTCCCGTTACCTGTTGATGTAATAAAATAACCAGAGGATTAATTAAATTCTTTAGGCTTCGATGGGCTATCCTATAGGCAAAAATAATTTGTTTTTTGTCATAAGTTTGGGTATTAATGACGCACTGCATATTAGGCACCTTTTAGAGTAAATATCCTTTTTCAAAACAATTTTTTTTTAAATACTTATATTAGAATAGCCGATGTACAGATTAGCTTATGTACAGAGTTTTGCAAAACTGAAAGAGCTATGTGATCAAATGAAAAATCCAGTTCTATGTATTTGGGAGTTCCATCAAGTTAGGATAGGGTGGGGCTGGAAGTGCCACTTTTTTAATTGTCCTCATAAACTTTTAGGTCAAATTATATGTCAATTTAAACATACAATCTTTTGAGTTTCATGTACCAATACAAAAAAAAATATATGTAAAAATTTTAACTATTTTACGATTTTACGTTATTAATTGATTTTAAATGTGCAAGTCGTTCGGTTCTTTTTGCCCTTCGAGGTAAAAAGTTCCACCATTTACAACCTGATAAGAACGAATAAAAGAGCGGAGTCTGTAACGTTGCTATTCATATGTATTCATAATTTCAAAAATAATCATAAACATTCAACACAGACGAGCATCCTAAGTTAATATGATAGTCTAGTCTTATTTTAGTTGCATCACTTTAAAATGTTATTTTTATATTTACATTTTGGAAAAATCTTTTTAGCCGCATTACAATTCAGGTTGTTAGTAATATTTAAATAAGTAGCTATAACCTTAAGTCTTTGTTATCTGCCTTATACCTAAAATTTACTCCTGCGGAACTTTTTACCCCGAACCGTACAAGAACATGTTTTTAGATAGAAAACAATGACAACAAAACATTTATAATTTTAAGTAGTATTAGAGTGGTCACAAAGAAGACAGTAGCATAAAGGTCCTTACTTTACTTAACCATGATGAGCACATTTAGCAAGAAACTAAAATGTCCGACACAATGTTTTTTTACTTTTTTCCAAATTAATAGCGCTATTAAATGTGCCCTTTACCTAATGGATGCCAGCGACTGGCTATGTAGCGAAAATTACCATACGCTAAGTGCATTCCTTGCATATATGTTGTTTTATTTATTGCCCTTTTATAACATGAGATATTAAAAGTGGCACTTCTTACCCGCGGCAATATTTACCCCATCCAACCTTACCTTAGAAAGAAAAATGAAAATGAATCCAGAAACTGGCGGTGGAAAATAATAAAATACATATTATTTACTGCTACGAGCATATACTAATAAAGCAATCTCTTGAACAGCTGTTCGATACACCTTTATTCGCCAGTCTGTAAAAAGCAACAATGAAACATTACACCTTTATTCGCAAGAATGTTAAAAACAACTTGCTTGGTTATTGAAAAATGTAAACATTTCTCCTTAAAAAAAAAACAATTATATTTCTATCATTGAATAAATAACCAGGGGCGGATTTGATCACTTGGCTGCCCTAGGCCTATGGAAGATTGCCGCCCCCCTACTCCCTGTAAAACACGAAAAATTGAATGATCTATATCCAGTGAAGGGATCCCAGGCTAGAATTAGCGGAGTAGGCTGCCTCATAAATCGGAGTAGATTTGAAAAAATGGAGTAGAATTAAAAATAACACTTTCCAACGAATTATTTTATTTAAAAAAACGAAAAAGTATAAAAATGTAATGAAATACCCACAACTACAAGAAAAAATCAAAAATCATTCAAACAGCAAAAAATTCCATTCAAATTAATAAGTTAATAAAACTCAGGGAACATAGGAACAACATTTCTTCGGATTTTACACATTTTTGAATTTTTAAACGTTGACGTGTGGGTTCACAGAGGGCGCGTCTACTAAAAAAAAAATATTCCCACCAAGTTTTGCCGCCCCCTAAATCTGCCGCCCTAGGCCCGGGCCTACTCGGCCTATAGGGAAATCCGCCCCTGTAAATAACTAATTAGGAAGCGGGGGTACCGTGCGGGCGAATACACTGTACGTGTTTAAGCAATTCAATGAGAGTATGACCTATGATCGGCGGGGGGGGGGGATGACAAGAGGGCCTACTGCCCATTGTGCGTCAGTTCAAGATTTCTGATATTGTAATTGTAATTGCTGCCTAAAGTATGTCAGTCATACAAAGGCAACGCCAAGAAATATTATCTGAAAATAAGGGGGTGCTAAAATTTGTTTTTTTAACACAGCAATTTGGATTATAAAAAATGTCCCCCATCAAGGCGTCAGGATTTTACTACTGCCGTGACGAAACGAATACAAACGCAGCACACTAACACATCTCGCCGGGTGGCTTAGATTTTCACCAGTTTTCTTATTAGTTATTATATGAAGCATTCGAATTCTTTTTTTCAAAATATGAATATCTTTGTTTTTTTTTCAAATGACGTCTAC
This sequence comes from Dioctria linearis, assembly GCA_963930735.1. Lineage (NCBI taxonomy): Eukaryota > Metazoa > Arthropoda > Insecta > Diptera > Asilidae > Dioctria > Dioctria linearis. Next base: position 283,705,468 of record OZ005740.1, read on the forward strand.
TCTAATGGACAATCTCTTTATATTTAAAATCTGTTTAAGTAAATTGTCTTTAAAGGCACTTTCACATCAAAACCGAAAACCGAAAAATGTAAACCGAAAAACAGAATTTATTCCACATTAAAACAATATTTTTGCTCGATTGATTAATAAAATCACGGGAAATAGGATAAACTAATAATTTTCTAATAAAATAGTATATTTATCTCAGATTTTTAAGAAAAACACAACTTTTATCTTTTCTCGGCCGAAAAACGAAATTTCGGTTGCATCTGTCAATTTCTTTTCGGTTTCTACATGTGGAATGATTCGGGACGAAAAATTTTTACGGTCGTACTAAACCTCACTTTTGTGTTTACATTGTAAGTTTTATAATTTTATTTTATTATTTATTATATTATTATAATATGTTATATTGGAGATTATTTTGGGATTATCTCCGATCTATGTTACGTTGTAAAATTAAAATGAAAGAGTAATTTCTATGACGTCTTTTATTACAATATATACTGCCAACGTTTCGACCTGCAGGATTTTCGAGTCCTCTTCTTGGGGCTATAAAAATGTGTAGAATAGTATCGAGACACTTTTTCAATTACAACAAAATTACCTTACGATTATAATAAAACAAATTTTAAATATCACATATCGTAAATATCAAATGAAATAAAATATTACACTAAAAACATTTTTATAAATTTTTTACATTAAAAAAAAAAAAGTAGACTGCAATTATTACACCTAAAATAACAACATATACAAACAGAAGTTCAGTTTGGTCATGGGTAATCCATTGTCAGGAATTCTCGCAGATTTCACACTGGACTATGTAATTGATGAGGCGCTCAAGCTTACCACACACAAACCCACTTTTATCATGAAATATGTAGATGACATCATCTGTCCAACAGCACGAGAACATGTAAATGGTCTATTAGATGCTTTTAACAGCATCAATTTAAAACTACAATTCACGCTTGAGATGGAAAACAACAACAACACCTTACCTTTTCTCGACATGCTCCTTATTAGGACAGAACAACAAAAAATCATCACCGATTGCTACTGCAAACCCTGCAGTTCCAATCGCATGATAAATTATCATTCTAATCATCCAATGGCAATGAAAATAAATACTGCGGACGTTTTTGGACACAGGGTTCTAAGCTTAAGTAACATAAACTTTCACGCAAAAAAAAGCTTATACAACTATTCATCTCTCATACGGAGCAGGGTTGTAAAAAGCGCCATAAGGAAAAAATTCAACATGTCCACCAACAACAATTTTTAACCAGCTATTTTAGAACTAGAAGACTCCCAACTAAGATCTACAATTCAATCCCTTACATACATCCAGTATCTCATGAAATAAGATGACATGTACATACAGGTGACAACCGAATAAATATAACTTTTAAACCCGTCAATAGGCTCAACAAGATTTACACCAAAACGAAGGACAAAATAAAAACTGCTGAAAAAAATAGCGTTGTGTACAAAGTATATTGCGACAACTGTCCCACAGCATACATCAGGCAAACATCCAAAAAATTAAAAACCCGCCTATCACAGCATGCAAAATATATAGAAAAAAATACCCCGCACTCAGCATTGGCATCACATTCCCTTGAAACAGGGCATATATTCAAATTTTATGATGCCATGATCATTGCCAATGAAAAAACAGAGTAAAAAGGGAAACCAAAGAAGCCTGCCACATTTACATAAATAAACACGACTTAATTAATATTAGGTTAGACAAAGAGACCATCCGTAATGAATATCACCATAACTTAATTCCATAAATACATAAAATACTCACATTCAACACCGCACAGGCTTCTTAAAGTAGGTACTACCTAGAACTTTCTATTAAAAACGTAGGGAACTCCTCAGCTGGAAGAGCTGAATATTTGAATAGACAATTTTTTTAACCTGCTGGATAAAATCTGTGATAGAAAAAAAAATGGATGCATTATTGTTGCAGAATTAGGATGAAAGGAAGTTGAATTGTTTGCTGGGAATCACGTTGCCCAATGGCCTGGCTTTCAGATAGACTGTCCGATGATAATCTCTCTTCCGTCTTGAGGTTTTCTAGGGGTCAAGTTATCCCAACGACAGCCTGTCCAATTAATTCGGCCTACGGAAATATTGTTATTTATATTAGATTTCTTCACTTACTCATTTTTGTGTCAATGCATTAAAATGAATTTGCACAAAATTACACATTTTCCGTTCGTTTACTTTCTCCTGCAATAAAATTACACAAGTTTTGCATACATCACAGCTTTTCCTACACTTGCATGAATTACCCCAAGTTTTTAGTTACTGCACCATTTCTGCAAGAAAAGTTGACAGCTGTCATAAGAAAAGTTCAATTTTTTAAAGTTTTTAAAACACAAAAAAATAAAACAAAATGGCGAATGAAGATGGACTGAACATTCGGTGTTCTCGTGGGACTTTTGTAAGAGTGCAACATGGTTATTTATTATTATTAATATTTATATATATGTCATATAATCACAGAACAGAGATTTTTTTATTTCTTTAGTTTTCATTTGCTGTGAAACCTAGCAGTCCTAGAGATTTTTATTGTGCTAAAAACTTCTTCGGAATATGAAATCCTATAAAATTGGTTATAATAATTTTTTCTGGCCGACGAACCGTTCTAGAAATATATGCGAAAAATCACTGAAAAAATCAAAATTAGTCAAATGGGTAAACATGAAAAATTTAGTACGGGAATTTACCTAGGGCAGTAGGGTTCCGTATAAAAAGTTATGGGTTCCACGAGAACATTTTATGATTTTTTTAAGAAAAAAATAAATTTCACTTTGGCCGACGCTGAAAGGAGAAGTAAAATGTCTGTCAAATAAAATTGTCATTTTTCTCAAAACCAAGAGAGAATTCGGCATGAGTTACACACACTTAATCTCTTAGAGAGGAATGAATGTAAACAAAAACATGTTCTGTTCAAATAACATAGGATTACAGCAATAACTTTCGCCAAAACAGATACAAAGTTAGCCTAACAAGAAATTAAATAACAAAATTGGAAATTTTTTGTATTTTCACGAAATAAATAAACACATATGTCATATACCTTTGTCTTTTTCATGAACGGGGAAGAGACCTTGGGTATACATTATTGTAGTGCGACTGAAACATTCATTGCTGTCTTCATCGACAGACTCTTGAAATAAAAAGAATGCCAGAAGAACTAACAACTGTTCTTAATGATTGTGTAAAATTTGTAAATTTTATCAAATCAAGGCCGTTGAATTCGAGAATATTCACGATGTTTTGTAAAAATACGAGAAGTACACATAAAACATTGTTACTTCACACAGAAATTCGATGATTGTCTCGTGGTAACTTATTGACACGATTTTCTCACTTACGTAATGAAATCAAATTGTTTTTTACTGAACATCCATATGAATTATCTTACAAATTAAATGATACAAAATGGACTCAAAAAACGGTTTATCTTTAAGATATTTTTTTCATATTTGAATTAGTAAACCTTTCTCCTCAAAGTGCAACTGCAAATATGAAAAGTTCAAAATAAAATGAGTGCAACCATAATGAAACTAAAATTTTCGGCAGTTTGTATTTTGGGAGAAAAGACTGAATGCTTTTGTTTTTAATTTACATGATTTTTTTAGTCGTCAATAATTCTGAACTTATGAAAATGTAAAAAAAATATATAACTATTATAACATTTCCCAGATTTACAAAATACTTTTGTGGAATATTTTCCTGCTCAGCTAGAATATTTCGATTAAGTTCAAATTCCATTTGTTAAATATTGTGATACCTACCAATTACCAATAAAATAAATAGAACCATCATTATTTCAACTGACTCAACATTAAAAATAAATGAAGGAGAGATATGAATTGTGTTTTTGGCTTCAAATTTTTTTCCAGTATCATGAGCTTGCAAAAAGAGGTATTGCAAATCTGATGCCATTTGTTACCACATACGTGTGAAAATTCTATCTCTCTATATATTGCCACAAAAACCAAATATAGAAATATATTGAACGCAGAAGATGACATGAGTTTGCAAATTACTAGAATCATACCAGACTTTGATATAATATGTAATAAAAAATAGGCTTAACCTCAGTACTGAGAACTTTTTTATTTAAAATTTCTATTATTTAAACTTTTTAAAAAAAAATTTAAATTTTTGTTGTTACTTGCTCGTAAGTTTTCGAAATTAGGGTTCTACGAATAATATTATCAGCAGAAGGGTTCCACGGAAGGTTGAAGAACACTGATCTAGGGTATCATAAGAATTAGTCTTGGACCAATTTTAGCCTTTTCACTTGTTTTTAAATAATTTTGTTAAGAAAGGTATACAAATTTTGGTTGTGAAGATAAGAAAACAAGCGTATGACAATTTTTTTCTGTATGAATAGTAGTTTAGGGTACAGGTGCTATTCTAATCAAACCTTTGTCAGTTTTACATAAGAATATTGTAAATATTTTAGAATATTAGGATTAAGTCTGAGAGATTATGCCATGCCTTGGGAAATATTTCTCGAGGTCTGCGGCTATGTAGATAATTTTGGATTATGTTGAATAAAGTGTAATCAAATTTAAAAAAATCTCCAAATTCCAAAATTTGATCCAATGTTTGAGAAATTAACCGAAAATCACAATTTTTAAAGTAAGTGGTATGCACACATTTATATTTTTCGGTACTGGGCAAAATCGCCCAAAAAAGATAAGTGAAAAATCACCCAAAAATCTTTCATACAAAAATGGGTGAAACTTGTAATGAAATATCACCCAAAATTTTAGGCGATTTTTATTGTTTTCGGCGATATATCATTTCACATACTTGGGTTAAAATGCACTATGAAAATATGGCAAATTACACTTTGAAATGAAGAATGAGCCAACAAATATTTTTTGGGTCTCTTTTCATTTTTATAATTTCAGTAAAGGTGCAACAGTCTTTCTACTTTATAACTGGAATTTGCAACTGCAATATTTCAATAGAATTGAGTTTTTGGCGCCTTGTTATTCATAGCAGTCCTCAGTTTGTGACTCTGTGGTTAAGCGCACACAAGAAATTTTGTTAATTATAAATATGGAAAGCATAGAATATGGATTCGTTAGTGGTAAAAAAATTAAAAGTTCCTTACTATACGTGATTTGTGAAAAGCAATTGTACAAAATTATATCTAAAGTGTATTGTTACGAGCGTGGCCTTAGTTCGTTATTTAAAACACAATTTTTCAGATATAATTCAAAAGTTCTTTCTTTATTTAACCTTACTGTTTGCTCTCACAAATTCACAAATAATTATCAAATCAACTCTTTATTTATCGCTAGTACTGTACTTCCAATTATCGCAATTCAAATAATTTACTTCGTTCACTTCGCTGTCTGAAATAATACTGGCTCCTGCATGTGAGCAGCGCCGTATTTATACTCTACGAATTATCCTAGAACCTTCCTGAATATTCCATTCTCCAAACCCAGTTTACTAGGATGTCACTAACCTAAAGTTGTTTCCATTTCCAATAGATGTCGCTTGTATCACTTTGTGGCGCGTAACAGTATAATAAAACGTATTATATATGTTATAATAAGAATTGTTATTCAAAAATTCAATTGCATGCGGACGGATCATGCAATAGATCAAAAAATTTTAACATACATAATCATAATGATCAGGAGGATCTCTATAAGGTACTGAAAGCAATTAATTTAATAAAAGAAGATTGTTTATCAACGGCAAGTATTCTGGGTGATGTTAATGCTTTAAGCTCTATTCGATGTGCATTTAAACGGTGTTTAAACGTACATGTCAAAAGTATATGAATTTTAAATTATTTCGTTTACTCCGAATATTAAATAAAAAAAACAATTTGAGCGATCAAGATTCAACAAAACATCTAAATTTTTCTAAAATGAAACGTGGGTTACAGTACCTGACAAACAAAGTGTTTGTGAAATCGCCTAAAAGTCTACTTGAAGTATTGGAAACTTTTCAAATGGAAAATATTTGGACAAAGTTTGGCTTAACGAAGCATGACGATTGCCGCCTTCAGGAAGCAAATTTTTCATATTGTATATTTTTATCAGAAAAAATAATAAATATGATAAAAGAAAACATACATCCATCAAATATTACAACGAAATATTAAAAATTAGCGGCATTAATTAGGATTAACAAAAAGGCCTAATTGATATATCACAAAATAATCGCTTTACCTTTGTTACCTGATAAATGCATAAAATTAGTTATTTACATAATCAAGGAAGAAATAATTTCATCATCATTCGACGACGACCGCAATACCTTTCGTATATTTATAGATTACTTCGAAAGGCAATGGTTGCAAAAGGTAAGCAAGAGTATATTTCCCTTACTGACAATATTTTTTTCGTTACTTATTGATTGGCCCCGAAAAGGTTTCCGTTTTTAAAAGTGAAACTAGAACAACTTCTGCCCTGGAGGCATATAACGGTGTATTAGGTCGAATGATTACCAAAAAAGGAAATTTTTTTAGGTTTGTAAAAGTTATTCAAGACGAGGAATTTCTCAAGAGCCGAGATTACAAATTAGTAATCCAAAGTGATGGTTGATATAGTTCCTCAAGAAAGTATAGAAAAAAGAATCAATTGAAAAAGATAAATGGATATTAGAAACCAGTGAACTTCTTGAAAAAGGAAGCTTTACGGCTATAGAATTTGTAGAAAGACTGACTTTTTCTAAAAAACTATATTTGCACAGAATGGAACCTCATGAAGATTTATTTGAGCAATATCCGGCTACAGATAATGAAGAGGAAGACGCCAATGAAGAATTTGAAACAATTGAATCTCAGAACTTCATTCTTTGCAAAATGATTATTTATGTATAATTTGCCACGATCTAAGGGCCAACATAGTTATGCTTCCTTGTAAGCATTTAAAAATTTGTGCTGAATGTAACCTCAAACTGCAGAAACCAGAAGTTTTAGTTAGAGGAGTTAAAGATTATTTATGCCCATTTTGTGGGCAAATTCTGGCAGAACCAATTCAAGTTTATAACTAAAACCTATAAAAATTCCTAAATTTTACTTTTTTCTTTACCGACTTTGCCGAAACCAAAATTTTAATAAGAATAAAAACGTTCTGGAATATTTTTGGGTCTCGTTTTTAGGCCGTATTTCAAAATGTATTTTGGACCATAATTTTTAGATTATTTTTCATTTCATATTGGGTTTCATTTCATTTATTATTGGGTTTTATTTCATTTATGTTTGGATGTTATTTCACTTTCAGTTATGGGTTCTACTTCAAAATGAATCCTTGTCCAAACTTTTTGGGGCGATTTTTCACTTTTATTTTTGGGCGATATTTTTCCATTGATACGTCACCATTTATAAAATTTGATAGTCGAAAATCTTGCATATTGCAATTCTCCAGCATAATGTTGTTCAGAATAATTTCAGGGTATTGTTAAAATATTTTAAAGCACTTAATTTCCAATATAAAAATTAAAACTCGATTCTAAGCACTATTTTCAATGGCCGTATTCTACAATCAATGCGAAGATGTAATATTTTCTCATAAATTACATTTAAACAACAAAACTGATTTCAACAAATCTTTAAAATTTCTCATAAATCCTTCAAAAGAAGGAAACATCTGTGTGCTTTAATGTCTGATCTATGTAATAAAATTTATTTAAAAGACGATAAACTTCAAAATGTGCGGTATGAAGGTCATATTCACATTCATATAGCTCAGCCCTTAATGTCACGGCCTATCTTACATCCGAAGGTTAACATTATTTTGCTTGCTTCACTTCTGTTTAGCCTAGACATACTTTATAGAGACCAAGCAAAGCTCCGAATCACTATATCGAAATAAACCAGCAACAATTGCCGCCGAATTTATAATCAAATTAGTTTTTCACCCATCACGTTGCTTTTGAAAATTCTTCACAGTGCAGAGGAAGAAGGTATATTTTTAGGATCAAGACGTGTTTTGTACTAAATCATTAATTTTTCAAGTGAGAAAATTTATTTACTAATCTTTCGACGAGTTGAATTTTTGATTCAGTGAACTGGCAATTTCCTTCAACAAATTGGATTAAATACAAAGTCGAAGACATACGTACTATTCGCTTTTCTCTGACTATACGTCGGATTTTTCATGTTTTTGCATGTTTGCACTATACATACTTGAGATGAAATCATAGGCCATTATAAGTTTAAGCATATTTTTTCCTGTAATATATATGTAGAATATAATTTATATGTAGTGACATGTTTTTATGCAAAGATATGTATGACTTGTATATATTATTTATCCAAGCTGAGAGGATAACATATGACGGAAAGCACAGGACATATACGGGATGGTGGAAGGAAAGGGATTAGGGGAGCGGCAGAGGTACTGATGTATTTCACTCTTGAAACTTCGCAGATTGTAAGGCCGCGGAAAGACAGACATTTAATGTTTTATTGTCACATCGAAAATGAGCTTGAAAGTTCTCTTTCGGAGAATATCTAAGGAAAGTACTGCTGTGCGAACAGCCCCTGTCTAGATATGGAATTTAAGGTTTGATAGAGCAGAGGAGCGCTACATTCGATGGCTGAAATATTTCTTACACATTTTTAGAAACCACAGATATTTCGATGCTCTTTTGGTAATAGTAAAGATGTGATCTATTCAGTTTAACTAACTCGGAAATATTAACACCAAGAATGCCTTAGTAACGGTGAATCGGAAATTAAAGCTCCTTGTTTTAATGAGTTGAGACAACTTTGATTCTTAGATACATCCTGTTTTAAATAGACGAGGTAGCTGTGCGATGTAAACGCATTGAATTCGACGTGGTTCGCTCTGCCTCAAGCGAGTATATTGTCAAAGTCATTATTCAATGACTTAATCATGTAATCTCGTTTGCAATATGCGGCATACCTTCTAGAGTCTGCAAAAGTTCCAAAGGAGTAAGTAAAATCATGGGATACTATCAGCAGCAAACATATCTACAGACAACCGAGCCCTAGGATAGACCAGAGTTTTTAGTGTAACACAATTATTATTATTCAAAACAATAACATTGCCATGGCCGAGCTGTGACGAGGGAGCATTTCTATATAAAATCAGATGACGGGTGACAGCCAGCTGATGCCATCAAAACATTGTCCATCTTTATGGCCTTGCATAAGTATACCTAGACGGATCGCAACCGTGGAAGAGAAAGATAACCGCAACGTCGCGGCGGTTTTACTAAAAACGGCTGAAGTGTTGTGCGACGTGAATCGGTTGGATTGGTCCGCGGCACATTGACCTGCACCCGAGTCGATTTTCCAGTGCAGGTGCACGTTGAGTGTCGGTCTGCGACGAATCAGCTTTGCTAATTGGGGTTTACAGGACCTCCCGGGACAACGCCGGGTTCCACTGTGGATATTCTTATAGGAAGTCGGGCTCAACGAATCTCTTGTTATCTGTCGAGATCATAAAAACAAAACAAAAAAGGGTGTGGTGACCCGAAAGGAAAGAAATATTAAAAATATTGAAATAGTGGGAACGAATGTTATGTACCTACCTTGATGTCTTGTCCCGTGATGTCCAACAGTTGCCAATTTGATTGATTCTGCAAGGAATTTCAATTCAATTTACAAATTGTAATGGGAAATAAGTCCAAGTACCTTTATGCACGTATGGGCACTATCTGGTAGATGCTGGCTTCAATTCGGATTCTAAAGATGACATTTCACAAAATACTGCGATACTCATTGCTCCTGAGACGGATAGCGATACGAAGGATATGCATTTAGCCACATATACCACACCTGCATTTTGGATAGAGACCTCTCCTTCGAACCAAATTGAGAAGGCTTCCCGTAATCTTAAAGGGTTAAGTTGATTTAAATCCCTCCCCGTTGTTTTGTGGGATGTATCTTAATCGCCGTTGGGTTTAGCACACCTCTAATTAGAATTAAGTAGTATAAGTTGAAATTCAAATTTTTAAATTATCAAATTAAGATTTACTTACCACTGTTAAGATGATGTAAGGCAGGGAGGGTACTGTGCGAAGTTCAGGTCTAGAACACTAAAATAAAAAAGGGGAAGGTGGTATTTGTCTTCTAAATATGTAGAATCAGTATTAAAATAGCTTAACTTACCTCGTTCAATCTTCCCTCAACATCACGATGAACATTTCGTATATATAAATTATCACTAATGTGAAAGCGACAACTCTACTTGCTGAACTTCAATTAACCGGCCGTAATAGCAAAAATATTGGCCCGACCGTAGCCCAAAGCATTATATCGTATAAAGCCCTTCTGATCAGAAAATATTTGAAAATTTAAAATTTAAAACCACTCAAAATTATTCTCCGAACTGAGCCAATTATTTATGTGTCGTTGAAATTATAAATCTTGACTCGAGTGATTCGCGCTACCTTGCCTTGCCGCCGAAAGCTTTCATTCAATATATTCTTGTCAATTTTGTGAAAAATTCGATCTACAATTGGGCTCGATTTCGAATTACGATTTGTATTTTTATGCGGTTACGGATTAAACCGTTTTTGGTGCAAAAGAGATTTTTTTTTATTCTATGCTCGAGTTCGTGGACTCCAATAAGCACGTGGCGCTTAAAGATGCTTAAGTCCCACCCTTTCTTCATCACTAGCCGGGGTAGTGATTGCGCGCAGTTAGTGTGCGTAACACTCTTCTTCATAGCCCGCTCACTGCATTCGGGTTGTTCTATTGAGATTCTTCTTGAACGTTTCAAAATCTCTAGTAGAAATGAGACTTGTCTTGGAGGCCTCTATAAAACGTCAAAGTTCACCATTGTTACTGTTTTAATTTCTTTTTAGGTAAGGACCTTTACTGTACACAGCAAGAAGGACATGGAAGAGAGATTTAGCCGCTTTCAAATAATTAGGGGCAAGCTGCTGATTAGGAAGGGTGATATTTGTTTACACCATGGGATTATCTCAGTTAATTATGCGCTTGTGGTGGACTTTGAAACACTCAAGAAAATTCTGTAGAACATAAGTGCGATATCTCGACAAGAGACTGATGTTTGACTCGACAACTAAGATGCTAGCTGATTATGGGCTCGTTATCAATTGACGCTAGAGCTGATCATGTGGTGTGATTGTCTCAGTTAATTATGCGTTTATTATTGGTGGGTTCCGAAATATTCGTCTAGTCACTTTGTGCCAGATACGACTGCTACTGATTAAGCTAATGAATAGTTACGACGTTGTAACCGGTAGAAAACTTCGTAGAACTCGGAAAAATAAGTGCGATGTCTTGACTGGATACTCGTACTTGTCTCGACAACCAAGATACTAGCTGAATATGGGCTAGTTAATATTTGATACTAGAGTATATTTATTTAGAGCTACTACCGGAGGTTTGTAAGTAAAAAATTGCGAGAAAGAAACTACTAAATTTGGAAGCCGATTGACAATCTCGGACCGGCTAAGAAATAGAACGAAGATATTTTCAGTAGAAAATGGACATAAATAAATACTCAGTATACTGTTCTAATGATCTCGGTTAATTTTGAACAAATTGATAATAGATTCTGGAACTCTTTGTATATGCCGTTGTTTGTACGGGACCCTGGTATGCCTCCTCACTACGAGACACCAACGGAAGTTTGTAAGTGGAATTTATGGCAAATAAACACTAAATTTGGGAACCAATTAGTAATTCCTACAGAAAATAGAAGAGTAAAGTGAACTAGAAGAGTTCCAAACTAGATTTTTATCCAAGACCTGCATGCCATGCTGATATACCACACGCCTTTGTTCAGAGGGCATGGGGATCGATAATAAATTGGAAAGGTCGGTTTAAAATTTCAGCGAACTATACCAAAAATGAAGGTAAATTTTATGAAGATACAGAAAAACAAAGATAAATCTTTCGCGGTAATTGTACTTAGTTAGGTAACTCCTTCGCTTTTGTTCCAGATTCCACAGTGCCGTTGGGTGGTTTGTCCCGTTTCTCGCTAAATTGCTTAGGCTCTTGCGTTTTTCCTTTGTTACTGGGTCAAACGATGAACACTTTTTATAAATTTATGGTTTTATTTCTGACGATGAAACAAACTTGTTTTGTTTTTACAAAAGAGCACTTTTTATAATTAATCAATTTTCGTGTTAATCCGGATCACTTCTTGATTTTTACTGTCATCCAACTCGTATCTCGGTCCTGCTCTCTGGGGTCGATGGGTACTGCCGTCTGTATGGTGGCCGGAATTCGTCGCATCATGGGACACCGCGGCATCTCTTAGATTTTGCTGGTCCTCGCTCCGACGCACTGCTTCGGTTTCTTCACCAGCATACTACTGTACGATTGAAGCCTCAGCAGGCTATATCTTTATCGCGGAGGAAAACTAGAGATTTCATAACACTACCAGAGATTCATATAAAACACCACCTAATACAAGCCGCATTCGGCGACCAGATCAAAAACTTTCAATCAATAATACAAGAGGAGGGGAAGAGACCAAGTGCCTTCAGTTTAGTGAATTGGCAAAATGGAAGGCTCTATCAAAGGCCTTTGAAATATCTAGGGAAATAATTTTGGACTCTGTTTCGAACTGTCCATAATAAAAGCCATTAAGTCTCCATATGAGCGCCCCGATCGGAGGTCATATTGACGATCGTTGATGAGTTGATTGCTTTTGTGGTAATTCATTAATTTGGAGTTAATGATAGATTCAAAAACTATTTAAAGAATCGAAGTGATTTGAATTGATTAATTTGATCGTTTTGTGCGATCGCTACCCTTTCATATTTTTGGGCTAAGCGTGGGCTAGTTTCCTAGAAGTTGGAAAAGTTGGAAAGTTTAGGAATAGGAATAGAATAGTCAAGAAATTATCAAAAGCTGCGGCTTTATGTAGATATATTGAGCCCCTTAAGCATTTTGAATACGTTTCTCAAATGTATGTATATTAGCTTTCGACGAGAATTAGAAACGAATCATCCAGCTTTATACAGGCAATCAATAACCACTTCACCATTTTTAAGAATAGAGAAAGTGGTGAATTTGTTGATGATGGTTTTGACAAGAGGCCAGAAATCTTTGCTTTCTGCAGCCTGCCAAATTTCTTTTTAATATATTTGGATATTGAGCTTCCAGGTGTTCTGTACAGTCCTGTACACTTATTTCAGCTCTGGACATGGATGCAATTGATAACCGCAACAAGCAGACACTTTAGCTGTACTACCTTGGTTGCACTTACCGTTAAATCAGAAGCGTCTTTGCTGTTGTCTGGATCTACTATAGGAATACGGAATGTATTTACTCATATATATATACGAGTATTACTAAGTTCTTGAGTGCACTTTCAACTTGAAGCATGGCGTCCCTCATATGACACCTCTCCGCAAATCTGGCTAACACACTAGCTCTAGTATTCTAAATACCACGAGATTTGTATCCATTGAGATGAAGAAAATGATCTTTGCCAGTAGTGCGGCATCCAGGCTCGTATACAGGGGGAGGATCATGGTTGACGGTGTTCATAACCCCCCCCCCCCCCAAGCGGCAGTGAATTGAATTTAAATTATTCTCAAATATTTCCAAAATTTTGATTTTTTTACACACAAAAGTTTTTGAAATAAATAATGGTATTTATGAAATTTGCGTGTAAAAAAATCAATGTTTTGGAAATATTTGAGAACAATTTAAAGATGCTTAATTAAAAAATATATAGTAATACACTTTTCGACAGCTACTATTCTTGGCTATGTAATAAGCCAACAATAACCAAAATCTATGTCATGGTTCAAAAGTTAAACTCATTTATTCCCATCAGGGTTCACTGGCCACCACTCCTAAAGGAAGGTTTCTAGGGGGGGTATGTGTAACAATTTTTTGATCAGCTTACCTCAAGCAATCGCGTGGTATACCGGAAGGTATCTCTATCAGAATCACCCTGTATATACTTTTGTTATTTCACGGAATACAAAGTCATCATTTTCAGCTGAACTTGAACTTGCAGTATACCCAGGGAGTTTCTCAGCTGTCACAAATGTAAACAAATCATCAATAAACAAATATTTAATGGTTTTTGTTATTAATTTCAACTTAATTTATATAAAAATGTGTATAAAATACACAAAATAATATTTTATAACTATACTTGCCTAAAAAATGATTTCCCATGTATATTTTCACCAGATTCAAATTGTTGCAAATTTGGAAACTTCGTTTGACAGCTGAAAATACATTTGTCTCTTTCTTCGTAATGACGTTTCTTTGACCGTTCTCCTGAGTATAATTAATTCTAAAAGGTTACTTATAAAATGGGTGAAGACAAATAAAATGTGCTTTAGCTATTTTTCTATTTCTTTTCCTCTAATTTATATGTCCCAATTAGCAAAAAATTGCAAGTAACAGTTCTCAAGTGACTGTCAAACCATTACCCCTAGAAGTTTTCAGTGTAAGTTCGGGGCAGCCCTAAGTTTCTTAAAAAACAAGATAGTCTAGCCCGGTGTAGCCCTAAGTTTACCCGGTGTTTTCATCGAACAAGCCCTTTATTATTATTTAAGGGGTACACTAATTATAGTGACGATTTTTTCTTAATAATTAATAAACGTATCTTGAGTTACTAGTGCCTCGTTCACTTTTTCAAATTAACAAATGAATCGAAAAATACGATTAACGATTGAAAACTAAGGAGTAAATAACGATTAATACCTGTCGATTGATCTTCATTATTATTATCGACTGAAGATTAAATTGATCAATCGATTAAATTAATTACGATTATTTTTTTGAGATAAATTTTTCAATTACAATTCTCAATTGTTAATTTAATTAAAAAATTTAATCGATTTATGCCCAACACTGCATAGTATGTATATATAATTTTGAAAGCAATCCGGAAACTTCCTGGATTTTTGAGTTGTCAACTGTTATTTACTGCGTAAAGTTAATTATTAGTTACCACGTTTTGTATCGTAATTTAAATGTTAAAACTAATTAATTCTAAATACATATATGTATGTGTGGAAATGAATGTAGTTCAATTGAAAAAAATATATTATTTTTAGTATCACAATTTTACTTCTTTCTGACTTATACGAAAATCTAATAGTCTGAAAACATAGCTAGAAAATTCCCTGAGTTCCTACAAGCAATGATGGATTTTCAAGTCGAATTGTAGTTTTCTGGTACAGTAATTTGTAAAAAAACAAAATTTCCCACTTGTAGAATTATTAACGTCGTACAATTATACAATGAATTCTACAAGTATTGCTTGTTGAAAAACAGTTGTGGTTTTGTGGAATGGGGCCCTGGTGGTGGACCATGGTTCCAAAGAAATATATTGATTCAGATGCTTGGTTGGTTTTTGTCGCTAAAGAATATTATGATTAGTTAAGTAATTAAGTTCAATTAAGCGCAAAGTGAATTAAAATAAGTGTATAACGCGTAAAATTAGAAAAGGCTACAAATTGCATTTAGTTAAATATATGCCAAAATACGGCATTATAACTATATATGCAATCGAACAATTAATAAACAGAATTAAATTAGTGAAAAAATTAAATTGTTGTGAATTTATAAATTGAAGTCTCATATTGGAATTATTCAATAAATCCAGCATTAAACATAAGCACACATATCTCTTTTTTCATACCGCTACACTGTCCACCTAAATGCCGTAATATAGCTGTAGTTATCGATTGCAGCTACATTACAAAACACAATCGTATAGATTAGGAAATCATTCAATTAAAGCTTTAGAATGTGATAGAACTTGAGTTAGAGATTTATAATCTGAAAAAATTAGGATCAATAATTTGCATTGCATTTAACCAGCGGAGCTTAAGGTTTAAATACGTAGCACGGAGCGTAAGGTGGGTGCGAGAAACCCAAATATGAATTGCGTAACTTTAAAACGGTAATACATATACTTTTTTAGTTTATTGAGTACTAAATAATCACTACTTATATTTTAATCAAAAATAAAAATACTTTTAGGTTTATTAAAGGAATTAACGACATAAAAATTAGAATTTATATTTCTTGCATGTGAAAAACTTTTTTGTCTTTTCAATAAAACAAATTCAAATTATTACATAATTACTTATCTTGAGATGTTGTGCAATCTTTACAAACGAAAATAGCATGTTCCATACATAAATACCGGTTGCATTGGTAACAAACATATTTAGTTTTGCGATCTTTTTTAGTTTCACATATTTCACACCTTCTTATAGGTCTGGCTACTTTTTGTGGTGGTTCGCTTGAGGATTCATCAACATGATCTTGGATCCTTATACCAAGTTCTTTTGGTAAAAAAAGATTCTCCTTCCTGTTTTTTAAGTGTTCTGTAATCAATTTGATTCCCAAATCTCTTATAAAATTTCGACGTAATAATGAGCATTTATTATTGGCCTCACAGATTATCATGCTGTTTATATCAGACATATTCAAAACTGCATAAAAAATTACCATTGGTCATCGTTTTGTATTGCGCGAAACATCATAATTTCCACACATAACTGATCAACAATATCTACACCTTCCTTCATGTGGTTATAGAAGGTAATCAATTCTGGGTTTTTTGTCTCTGAACTTGTACTGTCAATGTTATCATCGTGATGTAATGTTGACATCATCAACACTACCTTATTTTTTTGGCACATGGGATGCTAAAGCTATATCCTGTTGAAAACCAAATAATGTGCTGGGAATATCTCTGTGACGTTTTGCAAGCATTTTCTTTGGAATTTCAGCCTTATTTTTACGAACAGTTCCTGTGCTCGTCAAACGATGTTCCTTCAGCAAGTGTAATAACAAAGGATAACTGGTGAACCAATTATCAAAGGTTACATCTTTGAAATCGGAGCTACAAGTCTATCTACAACGTCGAAAGCTTTGTTGCTGAGCGCGTACGGACCCTGTGGATGTCTTCTTGGGCAAATTTCAAGATTGATAACGTAAAATGACTTTGCGTCTTCCAAAGCATATATTTTCAAACCATATTTGCTGGGTTTGTTTGGCATGTATAACTGCCGAAAACTGCAACGGCCTCGAAATGATGGAAGTTTTCATCAATAGTCGTATACTCGGACGGTGAATAAGTTGACTGACAACAATCCACGAATTATTCAAAAACACTACGAATAGCAGCCAAATTGTCAAGTTGTTTTCGTTCTCCACGTGTGGTCTTGTCATCAAATCGTAAACAATTCTGAATAAATTGAAACCTCTTTAAAGTCATAGTCATCCTTAAAAATTTCGATAACTGAGCCATCACTCCTCCATAAATCTTTCAAATTTATATGATTCGATTTGAAACGCCCACCTAGGTACAAAAGACCAATTAAAGCTTTTAATTCTGATGTTGTTTTATCAGTCATCATATATTTCTTTATGTGAATATTTTGACATGCACATCGCCTGGCACTTATTTGTGCATTCGAGTGAATCAAAATTTCTTGCAAAATGTCATCAGTAAAAAACAGTTTCCAGCACTCAACAGCTGTTTTTGCATTTTTCCGATAGTTTTCACGCCTTGTTTTTCTCTTATGATGTTTTCCGTCCTAGTACGTACATTAGGCCTTTCCGGTACAGTAGAACACTTTGTGCCATTCTTCCCCAACAAATAACTTCTGATACCTTCACTCTCATTGCCTCCGATTCAAGATACTCTTCTTCCTCGTTATCCAACTCCTGCTCTGTGTCACTTTCACAGCTTCTTTCATTGACATTGTCAATTTCGATTTCACTATCGGAATTGCCAGAAGAACTGAGTTCAACATCGTCTAAAAGACGTAATAACGTATTTTGTTCTTCTTCGTACGACAGATTAAATTTTCAGTCTAAAAATAAAACAAAAAAATCAAAAAATAAAGAACAAAAAGAATTGAGTTAGTTCTTACTTGTTTGCACGGAGCGTAAGGTGGGTGTAGTTCACCCGCTGTCAACTATAACCTCGTCTGCATACTTTGCCTGGCGGTGCTCAACTGAGCAGTGATAATCTGCGCTTCCTTACCCCTATCTGCGTAGCTATTCAGATGCTGAGCGTATTGTAACAATTCACCATTAAAGGCTGAGTGACAATGTGACGCTGTCGCGAGAAGCGGTCGCGAATGATGTTGCTTATGCTGCCGCGGACGCAGTGCCTGTTGCTTATGCTGTTCCAATGATGACGCTCTAACATGTGTTGAATTTTCATTCCATTATTAAATAAAATCAATAAATTGTAAATAAATAAATTAACTAGTTATTAAATAATGTGGCATTATTTAAAACTCCCAATTTTCACTCACAATTTCAATGTTCTGCAAAAATAAATTGACTCAACTGCACCTGTCAAGGTGCTGCGCGTCTCAACTTGAAATATTTTCAACTTTAAGCAACGCGACCAGCGTCAGCAACACCCTTCGCGACACAATGTACCTGCGCTTGAGTATTA
>OZ005740.1:283724083-284131435 GCA_963930735.1 Dioctria linearis
TGAAATAGTGGGAACGAATGTTATGTACCTACCTTGATGTCTTGTCCCGTGATGTCCAACAGTTGCCAATTTGATTGATTCTGCAAGGAATTTCAATTCAATTTACAAATTGTAATGGGAAATAAGTCCAAGTACCTTTATGCACGTATGGGCACTATCTGGTAGATGCTGGCTTCAATTCGGATTCTAAAGATGACATTTCACAAAATACTGCGATACTCATTGCTCCTGAGACGGATAGCGATACGAAGGATATGCATTTAGCCACATATACCACACCTGCATTTTGGATAGAGACCTCTCCTTCGAACCAAATTGAGAAGGCTTCCCGTAATCTTAAAGGGTTAAGTTGATTTAAATCCCTCCCCGTTGTTTTGTGGGATGTATCTTAATCGCCGTTGGGTTTAGCACACCTCTAATTAGAATTAAGTAGTATAAGTTGAAATTCAAATTTTTAAATTATCAAATTAAGATTTACTTACCACTGTTAAGATGATGTAAGGCAGGGAGGGTACTGTGCGAAGTTCAGGTCTAGAACACTAAAATAAAAAAGGGGAAGGTGGTATTTGTCTTCTAAATATGTAGAATCAGTATTAAAATAGCTTAACTTACCTCGTTCAATCTTCCCTCAACATCACGATGAACATTTCGTATATATAAATTATCACTAATGTGAAAGCGACAACTCTACTTGCTGAACTTCAATTAACCGGCCGTAATAGCAAAAATATTGGCCCGACCGTAGCCCAAAGCATTATATCGTATAAAGCCCTTCTGATCAGAAAATATTTGAAAATTTAAAATTTAAAACCACTCAAAATTATTCTCCGAACTGAGCCAATTATTTATGTGTCGTTGAAATTATAAATCTTGACTCGAGTGATTCGCGCTACCTTGCCTTGCCGCCGAAAGCTTTCATTCAATATATTCTTGTCAATTTTGTGAAAAATTCGATCTACAATTGGGCTCGATTTCGAATTACGATTTGTATTTTTATGCGGTTACGGATTAAACCGTTTTTGGTGCAAAAGAGATTTTTTTTTATTCTATGCTCGAGTTCGTGGACTCCAATAAGCACGTGGCGCTTAAAGATGCTTAAGTCCCACCCTTTCTTCATCACTAGCCGGGGTAGTGATTGCGCGCAGTTAGTGTGCGTAACACTCTTCTTCATAGCCCGCTCACTGCATTCGGGTTGTTCTATTGAGATTCTTCTTGAACGTTTCCAAAATCTCTAGTAGAAATGAGACTTGGTCTTGGAGGCCTCTATAAAACGTCAAAGTTCACCATTGTTACTGTTTTAATTTCTTTTTAGGTAAGGACCTTTACTGTACACAGCAAGAAGGACATGGAAGAGAGATTTAGCCGCTTTCAAATAATTAGGGGCAAGCTGCTGATTAGGAAGGGTGATATTTGTTTACACCATGGGATTATCTCAGTTAATTATGCGCTTGTGGTGGACTTTGAAACACTCAAGAAAATTCTGTAGAACATAAGTGCGATATCTCGACAAGAGACTGATGTTTGACTCGACAACTAAGATGCTAGCTGATTATGGGCTCGTTATCAATTGACGCTAGAGCTGATCATGTGGTGTGATTGTCTCAGTTAATTATGCGTTTATTATTGGTGGGTTCCGAAATATTCGTCTAGTCACTTTGTGCCAGATACGACTGCTACTGATTAAGCTAATGAATAGTTACGACGTTGTAACCGGTAGAAAACTTCGTAGAACTCGGAAAAATAAGTGCGATGTCTTGACTGGATACTCGTACTTGTCTCGACAACCAAGATACTAGCTGAATATGGGCTAGTTAATATTTGATACTAGAGTATATTTATTTAGAGCTACTACCGGAGGTTTGTAAGTAAAAAATTGCGAGAAAGAAACTACTAAATTTGGAAGCCGATTGACAATCTCGACCGGCTAAGAAATAGAACGAAGATATTTTCAGTAGAAAATGGACATAAATAAATACTCAGTATACTGTTCTAATGATCTCGGTTAATTTTGAACAAATTGATAATAGATTCTGGAACTCTTTGTATATGCCGTTGTTTGTACGGGACCCTGGTATGCCTCCTCACTACGAGACACCAACGGAAGTTTGTAAGTGGAATTTATGGCAAATAAACACTAAATTTGGGAACCAATTAGTAATTCCTACAGAAAATAGAAGAGTAAAGTGAACTAGAAGAGTTCCAAACTAGATTTTTATCCAAGACCTGCATGCCATGCTGATATACCACACGCCTTTGTTCAGAGGGCATGGGGATCGATAATAAATTGGAAAGGTCGGTTTAAAATTTCAGCGAACTATACCAAAAATGAAGGTAAATTTTATGAAGATACAGAAAAACAAAGATAAATCTTTCGCGGTAATTGTACTTAGTTAGGTAACTCCTTCGCTTTTGTTCCAAGATTCCACAGTGCCGTTGGGTGGTTTGTCCCGTTTCTCGCTAAATTGCTTAGGCTCTTGCGTTTTCCTTTGTTACTGGGTCAAACGATGAACACTTTTTATAAATTTATGGTTTTATTTCTGACGATGAAACAAACTTGTTTTGTTTTTACAAAAGAGCACTTTTTATAATTAATCAATTTTCGTGTTAATCCGGATCACTTCTTGATTTTTACTGTCATCCAACTCGTATCTCGGTCCTGCTCTCTGGGGTCGATGGGTACTGCCGTCTGTATGGTGGCCGGAATTCGTCGCATCATGGGACACCGCGGCATCTCTTAGATTTTGCTGGTCCTCGCTCCGACGCACTGCTTCGGTTTCTTCACCAGCATACTACTGTACGATTGAAGCCTCAGCAGGCTATATCTTTATCGCGGAGGAAAACTAGAGATTTCATAACACTACCAGAGATTCATATAAAACACCACCTAATACAAGCCGCATTCGGCGACCAGATCAAAAACTTTCAATCAATAATACAAGAGGAGGGGAAGAGACCAAGTGCCTTCAGTTTAGTGAATTGGGCAAAATGGAAGGCTCTATCAAAGGCCTTTGAAATATCTAGGGAAATAATTTTGGACTCTGTTTCGAACTGTCCATAATAAAAGCCATTAAGTCTCCATATGAGCGCCCCGATCGGAGGTCATATTGACGATCGTTGATGAGTTGATTGCTTTTGTGGTAATTCATTAATTTGGAGTTAATGATAGATTCAAAAACTATTTAAAGAATCGAAGTGATTTGAATTGATTAATTTGATCGTTTTGTGCGATCGCTACCCTTTCATATTTTTGGGCTAAGCGTGGGCTAGTTTCCTAGAAGTTGGAAAAGTTGGAAAGTTTAGGAATAGGAATAGAATAGTCAAGAAATTATCAAAAGCTGCGGCTTTATGTAGATATATTGAGCCCCTTAAGCATTTTGAATACGTTTCTCAAATGTATGTATATTAGCTTTCGACGAGAATTAGAAACGAATCATCCAGCTTTATACAGGCAATCAATAACCACTTCACCATTTTTAAGAATAGAGAAAGTGGTGAATTTGTTGATGATGGTTTTGACAAGAGGCCAGAAATCTTTGCTTTCTGCAGCCTGCCAAATTTCTTTTTAATATATTTGGATATTGAGCTTCCAGGTGTTCTGTACAGTCCTGTACACTTATTTCAGCTCTGGACATGGATGCAATTGATAACCGCAACAAGCAGACACTTTAGCTGTACTACCTTGGTTGCACTTACCGTTAAATCAGAAGCGTCTTTGCTGTTGTCTGGATCTACTATAGGAATACGGAATGTATTTACTCATATATATATACGAGTATTACTAAGTTCTTGAGTGCACTTTCAACTTGAAGCATGGCGTCCCTCATATGACACCTCTCCGCAAATCTGGCTAACACACTAGCTCTAGTATTCTAAATACCACGAGATTTGTATCCATTGAGATGAAGAAAATGATCTTTGCCAGTAGTGCGGCATCCAGGCTCGTATACAGGGGGAGGATCATGGTTGACGGTGTTCATAACCCCCCCCCCCCCCCCAAGCGGCAGTGAATTGAATTTAAATTATTCTCAAATATTTCCAAAATTTTGATTTTTTTACACACAAAAGTTTTTGAAATAAATAATGGTATTTATGAAATTTGCGTGTAAAAAAATCAATGTTTTGGAAATATTTGAGAACAATTTAAAGATGCTTAATTAAAAAATATATAGTAATACACTTTTCGACAGCTACTATTCTTGGCTATGTAATAAGCCAACAATAACCAAAATCTATGTCATGGTTCAAAAGTTAAACTCATTTATTCCCATCAGGGTTCACTGGCCACCACTCCTAAAGGAAGGTTTCTAGGGGGGGTATGTGTAACAATTTTTTGATCAGCTTACCTCAAGCAATCGCGTGGTATACCGGAAGGTATCTCTATCAGAATCACCCTGTATATACTTTTGTTATTTCACGGAATACAAAGTCATCATTTTCAGCTGAACTTGAACTTGCAGGATACCCAGGGAGTTTCTCAGCTGTCACAAATGTAAACAAATCATCAATAAACAAATATTTAATGGTTTTTGTTATTAATTTCAACTTAATTTAATATAAAAATGTGTATAAAATACACAAAATAATATTTTATAACTATACTTGCCTAAAAAATGATTTCCCATGTATATTTTCACCAGATTCAAATTGTTGCAAATTTGGAAACTTCGTTTGACAGCTGAAAATACATTTGTCTCTTTCTTCGTAATGACGTTTCTTTGACCGTTCTCCTGAGTATAATTAATTCTAAAAGGTTACTTATAAAATGGGTGAAGACAAATAAAATGTGCTTTAGCTATTTTTCTATTTCTTTTCCTCTAATTTATATGTCCCAATTAGCAAAAAATTGCAAGTAACAGTTCTCAAGTGACTGTCAAACCATTACCCCTAGAAGTTTTCAGTGTAAGTTCGGGGCAGCCCTAAGTTTCTTAAAAAACAAGATAGTCTAGCCCGGTGTAGCCCTAAGTTTACCCGGTGTTTTCATCGAACAAGCCCTTTATTATTATTTAAGGGGGTACACTAATTATAGTGACGATTTTTTCTTAATAATTAATAAACGTATCTTGAGTTACTAGTGCCTCGTTCACTTTTTCAAATTAACAAATGAATCGAAAAATACGATTAACGATTGAAAACTAAGGAGTAAATAACGATTAATACCTGTCGATTGATCTTCATTATTATTATCGACTGAAGATTAAATTGATCAATCGATTAAATTAATTACGATTATTTTTTTGAGATAAATTTTTCAATTACAATTCTCAATTGTTAATTTAATTAAAAAATTTAATCGATTTATGCCCAACCCTGCATAGTATGTATATATAATTTTGAAAGCAATACGGAAACTTCCTGGATTTTTGAGTTGTCAACTGTTATTTACTGCGTAAAGTTAATTATTAGTTACCACGTTTTGTATCGTAATTTAAATGTTAAAACTAATTAATTCTAAATACATATATGTATGTGTGGAAATGAATGTAGTTCAATTGAAAAAAATATATTATTTTTAGTATCACAATTTTACTTCTTTCTGACTTATACGAAAATCTAATAGTCTGAAAACATAGCTAGAAAATTCCCTGAGTTCCTACAAGCAATGATGGATTTTCAAGTCTAATTGTAGTTTTCTGGTACAGTAATTTGTACAAAAAAAATTTCCCACTTGTAAAATTATTAACGTCGTACAATTATACAATGAATTCTACAAGTATTGCTTGTTGAAAAACACTTGTGGTTTTGTGGAATGGGGCCCTGGTGGTGGACCATGGTTCCAAAGAAATATATTGATTCAGATGCTTGGCTGGTTTTTGTCGCTAAAGATATTTATGAGCGTTGGCAATCGCATACATTTTGTTCTTAGGAATTTACTTGAAAATTTTTCTTTCGAATTTTTATACTCTATTGGTTGCTGAAAACTATCAGTTGCATGTTGATTCGAATGCCGCTAAAAATGATTCTACAATTTTTCTTCAGACTTTTTACGGCAAGACTATAAAAATAAAATTTATTCGCTTTTCTCTGCGGTAATTGCCGTTTCTTTGCTTGTACTTTCGTATTAATTCAAGTAGTGTTCTTTAATTTAACTTCACGTTTACTAATTTGTAGGAGAAGGACAAACTTGCTATAATTGTTAGCGATGGAGGTAGAAATAGTAGCGAAAGACTGATAAGACCATTGACAACTTTTTTCAGAAGAAAGCAAGATCAGCTAAGCTCCCATCAGAAGTAATAGTCCGTAACATATACATGTACTCCTACTCCCATTCCTTTGAATGTGACTCAAGTTGCAAGCGCTTTCTCAGTCAATTACTTCCCAGTGACATAATCTCTTGCGTAAGCATCTATTTCTACAATCTTTGTACGAGGAGGAGTATCTGGTTATGGGATCTTAATGTGCACCTTGAGTTCGACTAGATGTGGATAATATTATCGATAAGTTTTCCAAATCTATCCAAAAATTCGATTTTGTGATATAACGTAAATATGATTTTAAAAAAATTGTTAAAAGCGACTTCCTCCGACGTTTTCCTCCCCCTCGAACATTTTGGTTATGACCCCGCTAGGCTACAGGTCTGGACAGGTCTGGATAGGCGCCTGGCGGCATCTCTCATCAGGAGATTTTTTTTTAATTAGTCATCGTCATCTCTGCTGAGAATCATAAGGCGCCGTTCTAGTAACAAAAGTTGCACTTTTTAAGAAAACTTGTGAACAATAGGGAAATATTGTGATTTATGAACTACAAAACTCTTAAATGGATTTAATTACCTTAAAAATTGTAACTTTCCTTATAGTAATTATTATCGTTCACACAGATCTATGCATATGTATGTACCTCAGTACTCTACATCATTAGCATGATTTCTAATGTCGTAGTAAGTGAGTTAATGCGACCTTATTTTTGAATATCCTATTTCTTTTTTTTTTTATGAATTTAATTTTTTTCACATTCTGAGAGCATGGTGACCCAAAAATATTATTTACGACAACAAGTAGGCCAACAATCATGAAAATAAATTCAGAGAAAAAATATGTTACGTGAATCTTTTATATATAGATACAGTTGTTAGCTAGCACATATCAAATAGATTAAACAAATTGATGCTAAAAATGCGTTCCTGTACGTAATTTGCCAGTTCATTAGGTCCTTATGAATTTTTCTAACTTTTTCCGTTCACTTTTTACTTAATGAGCTTCTGTCAATTTGAAAGCTGTCACTATGAATTTCGCCTGGTATGTATGTATTTTAGATTTTTTTTTTTGCAATTCAAAACATTTCGCCTATTTCAAATTAGTTCTAATTTTAACAACTTGTCGCAAACTTTATTAATATCCAGCTATCATGGAACGGAAATTCTTAAAAAATTTTCCATTAATTAAAATAGATTTGTATTGAGTTGTACTTAACAGAGTTTGTTAAAGTAAATGTTGGGGTGAGTTTCTGAAATTTTTGAATGTCATTGAAAACTTCCAATTTGAAATAATTCCCGAAACCTTTTAAATTTTTGCTAACTACAAACTATATGACAATAGAAGGATGCCACGGAGGAAGTGCTATAATTTAATAGTGTGATAGTTAAGTACCTTTATAGAGTGGTCTTATGAAGGGTTTCCTGCTCAATTTCCTCAATTATATACATAATTAGTTCTGAAATGACTCAATCAAATTGTGATTGCTTTATGTAATATTTCCAAGCCATGAAATTGAAATGAAGTCTATATGAAGAAAAAACTATAGGAGAGGCCCCCGTTTAACAAAATAGCTTGTTAGCTTTAAAGCTGAGCCTTCTAAATGCTTTTATTTAGGAAGTCATTCACGGTATTTTTTGGAGTTATATGTATTTATTTGGAATGGGAGATATGTGAGGCAGAAAAAATATTTTTACGTATGGACATTTTGGTGCAAATCTCTCTAACTAATTGCTTCTTCGTAATATATAGCCACTGTATGAAGCACTGTGTAGCGAAAATAGAAAAATGTTCATTTCCTTTCATTTTTCTAATTTTTCTTTGTTTTTTTCAGGTCACTCAATTTCGCTGTTTGGGACGTTTTGATGAGTTAAATCAAGACTTTAATCTTGCTGCCTGAAATCAATTAGTTGTGTGATGGAATAACGAATAACTTTTTTTCACTATTTCTATTGTGTACCGGAGAATCCCTAAAAGCAGTCTTGAAAAAATATGAAGTTTACCCGGTAAAAAATCATAGTTATTTTGTTAAGATGTTTAGGGATGACTAGTTCGAGATATCTACTCCATCGACGGAAATGGATATGGGTTGAACGGGTCGGGTGTTGGAGAACGTTTGAGTGATATCAGACAACATTGGGTTTTGGAAACATTAAACATGAAAAGAAACATATTCTGTCGCTGTGATACCGTTTAACTCCAATCATCCTTGGTCCACAAAAATTGCAGCCTTCCATAGTATGCTTAATATACTAATCAAAGTTCCCTTAAGGGGGGAAATAGGTGTAGGATGGCGTTTTTACAGTGATTTGCATGAATATTTTTCAACAGATAAAGAGTTTATATCATTTATTGATGTCATTAGGTTATTTTTCACGTATATTTGAGAATAACTTCTGAAATTTCCAACAAAATTTCTCGAAAAGTAACGGAGATACCAGCTGCCGCGCTTTGATGGTCTTCAGCCGTCTGAGCAGTTTGCGTACATCTTGGAAGCAGCAATTTTTATCTGAAATGAACTGCACAAAGAATTTACTTTTTTATATTTGTCTCTTCTATGCCAACCTCAATTTTCTAAAAAAACCTGAAAACTAGTATTTTTTAGAGGGGCGCCTTTTTCCATTTTTTCGTACCTTTAAAAGAAAGAAAAAGAAAAAAAAACAAACATTATGTACTGAGGATTCAGGTTCAAATACAGCGTATTTATATAAAGAAACTATGTACCAAATTTCAAAATGACCTAAAGTGACCCAGTAGGTGAAGAGATCTGGAATTTTGTGTGGTGTATGTTTGGAGCCCTATGAACTTTAAAATAAAACTGTTTTTTGAATTCTTCAATCCCTTTGGATTTGGGCGTCTGTAGCGTATACGCTACACTCAGCCATTCTCAGTACTAATTTATCCAAATAATATAAACCAAAATAGAGGACGACTTCTTATTTATTTAAAAGCAATGATACATATTACAAGTAAAATAAAAATTATATTCCAGATAAAAAAATATATTTTAGGTAAAAAGATTAAAAAGTTACGCAGGTAAAAAACTTATACTATACAGGGTGTCCCGTATGTGGTCTGGCACCCGATGTTAAAAAGTTACTAGTTGTAGCTTTGTAAATTCATAACTGCGAGCTCAAGAATATCCAAGGTACGGTGCCCGGATTTGTGAATTCACAAGCATACTATGGCTAATTGAAATTGGAACCATATACTCAGTTATGAGGATTAAGATATTTGGTAATTTTATTAGAATTCACAGCTACTCATAATGATTTGTAGGCCAACATTTTTAATTCATCAAAATATGCGCTAATACTGTAATTTTTTCCAAAAAATTTAGTTCCCCTTACTATGGTGCCCCAGGCGGGCCGCCATATCCGCCTCATCCTCGCTACCCCACTTGCATACCTGGAACATGTGCGAATAACGAATATTCAGCATCTTCAATAATATGTAGGTTTCGCGAATCTCCCACACGATGTGTTCTCGCCTTCATTCGCTGTATATTCTTACCCAATGAAGCTGAATCACCACAGAACTCTTCACAGCTATAAATCATAAGAGCAACAAATAACGCTTTAACTAACATAATCCATCGGCGTATCAATAAGAGTAAAAGCTGGAGTAACAGAAAGTTTACGTAATGTAAACCTTGCAGACAACCGCATTTAGGTGATCGGTTTAATCCAATATTCTTTACAGTATTGCTAAGGAATTGTTACATTGTTCAGGATATTATCCGAAAAGCAAGAAGTGATCACGATAGCATTATATTTGAGGCATTCAATCTCAAAACATTATTAACAACATTATTAACAACTCAATTAACCACATCAGCGTAGTCTTAGCTCATACGGTATATTATATCCTCCAATAATCCGAAAGACCTAGATATGTAAAGCTGAATATCATCAGGATACAGGTAATAATCACAATTTCTCAGAACCATTGGAAGATTATTAATGGTGAATAATAAGGGTCCCAGAATGGAGCCCTGTGAGACTATACTCCGTTAGAAAGGCAGAAGCACAATTACAACAAACCACACTCTATTGACCCCCGCTAAGGGGAAAATTGGAAAATTGATTTTAAAAGCCAATTTACTACATAACAAAATGTGCCCAACGATTTCAAAGACCTTGGAAGAATCAAGGAAGACGAGTGCTGTAAAATTATCATTCTCAAATGATTTTTTGATATCATCTGTCCAATTAAGCAATGCTGAAGAATAGCTTCGCTTGGATCTAAAGCCAGATTAAAGAATACATGAGAGGTTCTCCCTATATATAAAAAACTGGTGATTTGGGTGTGCAAGATTTTTTCAAAAGATTTAGAGGGAAAAGTCGAAATGGAAATAGGATGATACTCCGTTGTAACGCTAGACTTCTTAAGGGATGGGAATTATTTTATAATACTTTCAAATACGAGGTATTGTAGATCTTAAAATGATGTTATAAAAAAAAATTGGTTAGATCTGGTAGTGTTAAAGGCTTTAACAGAGGCGTATTGCATACACACGCCTGATATCGTAACATAATAGGAAGGTACTGGGAGGACCAGCTTTCGTTTTCTTTCACACCTAAAACACTGCCCGTATATACATTTTGCAGGTATGTGAAATGAATGGTTATGAATCTACGGTCGGAAATATTTCATGTTATGAAAGATACATATCAGGAGAGTCGCTATAAAAATAATGAGTATACATACTCCAATTACTCCATTTTAAGTAGAAATTCCATTTAAGTATAAATCTTCTTTTCTTAGAGATAACGATATCCCTACTTCTAACTTAACATTAAATCTTCAGAAAGTATGAGAATTATAAGGATGTTTTCTTTGCATGTAACCAATATTGGTACTTTAGAAATATAAGTAGCTTTCAATGATTCCTTGATAATAAAGAAAATATTTACATAATAGGAAAAATCATTGATCGTTTTACGTGAAATTTTTTTAAGGGGAGGTTACCATCGAAAGGCATTAAAAATGCATGAAACTCGGAATTTTCTTTTAGTTACATAAACTAAATACTTTTAGAAATGGGGTTTAACGTATCAAAAGTAAGAAAGTAAATTCTAATTTGATTAATAAAAAAAATCCAAAATGGCGGCTCCAGCTCCCATCAAACAAAACCGTGGACGGCATGTTTTGGTCTGCGCGGGGCCCTCCGCAGTTTATCCGAATCAAATAGGGTTGAAAATAATTAAACTAGTTAAATTTGGGGAGCCTTACCGGTTTTCGATTCCAAAAAACCTCTGAATTACAAAATGTCAACCATTTAAAAAAAAAAACAAAAAACAATTTTTTTTTAACGGACGAATTAACTATTTCTAAAGCAATTATTGACAAAAATCGCTTTCTGATGACCCCGCAAATTGAATTTCGTCTCAATTGCGCAAAGATTTATATGCATCGATTCATGCATTGATGCTGTAGAGGGCCCCGTGCGGTGAAAAATGTTGCTCCCAGAAAAACGCATTCAAAGATTAACATTATAAAAAACATTTGAGCACTTACTTCAGCTATTCCTGCACCCGACAGAGGCCCTTCATCTTCCTCAACTGATCTTGCTGAATCTGAAGGTGAACGGTATTCCGAAATATATTAGGGTACCTCGGTCGGATAGCGAGAAAAGATCTCCAGAGCAAGCGCGCTCAGAGCGCCTCAGCTATCTGTTTTCCAGCCGGCGGACGGTTCCTTTACAAAAGGCTGTGAATTCTAAAATACCTTAGATATGAAAAGATCATTTTGCCCACGTTTTCTAAACACTTTAAGGATGATATGTAAAAAAAAATCCAATTGTTCATCGTCATGAACGGTAACCTCCCTTAAGTGTATATGGCATCACTAGTGGTAGTTGCAGTATACTGTGTAAAGTACAACCAATTAGCCTTTTAGATGAAGACTGAATATGCAAATCTTGTTAATTTCGTTCTGTAACTCGAATCAATAAAAAAGTAAAAGAAGTTAAGTTTCACTAATTAAACTCAGGAAATTTTACTCCCAATACTCGTGTTGATTACATCAATTATATTCTTCGATCTTGACCACTGAATTCATAAGGAAAGAAAAAAAAATCAACCAAGTACATCCTACCAGAAATTATTGAAAAATGTTATCCTAATTAGCGAGTACCCATTAAGTATACATAAATGATATTGCCTGACTAACTAGTCAAAAGAACAAAAGTTTTTCTTCTTCATTTTTTCAATTTGATTAATTACCACGCAAAGAAAGATGCATTAAAACTTTTTTTTTCTTTCAGGTTAATTGCAGCGACCGCACGACGAATAGAAAACGCAATCGAATTCAACACGACAGCTAAGCTGCTACGCTATTAAAGTGCGGTAACGTAACGGTAGTACAGTTTTGTCATTTGACCAGATTAGATGTGGGCTAATCCGTGGGCCATTTTTTTCTTTTTTCTTTCAAAGTGAATCT
Organism: Dioctria linearis; assembly: GCA_963930735.1. Taxonomy (NCBI): domain Eukaryota; kingdom Metazoa; phylum Arthropoda; class Insecta; order Diptera; family Asilidae; genus Dioctria; species Dioctria linearis. The sequence continues at coordinate 283,736,716 of OZ005740.1, forward strand.
AAAAGCTTGAAAGCTTTTTTAGTAGTCGACGGCTTAGTAAAAATAACCACAATCCGGGGATTTTGATTTTAAAATCGATGTCCTTTATGGAGTCTATCACTTTTTATTAAATTTATTTTTGTGCGGGAAGAGTGGGTTCGGTGTAATAACTTTCCAGTGTTCGGAATATTCAAGTGCGGGGGAGTTCTGATAGTGTTGCAAAAGGTGAAAAAGTGTGTTTTTAATTAAACGCGAAAATTATTGTTGTGTGACAAGTGTTTTTGGTGTTCTAACAAAGCTTGCTACATCACATCAGCATCATCATCATCAACATCAGCATCAGCATGGAATACGGAAGCATTTTGGATTCGCAAAAATAATGAAGGTGAGCACGACACGTTTTTGATTTCTTTTCGCAAATCGAGAAAATTATTTTCGGATTTTTTCATATGATCAAATTAATGAATAATAAATTACAAAATTTTAATTATCTCATATATGTATGTATGTACCGTTACATTGGGCAAAAGCCCAAGAGCAAATAAAATCATTGTTTTTTGTTTTTGGTGTCAATGTGAACACGTGACATTCTGGCAACAGTTTCAAGTTTAAAGTTTTGATGCTATTTAGAAGAGCGCCAAGGGGTGCCCTACCTAGACGAATTGTTTTGAAATGATCAATTTATATATATTACGTATCGGAGGTTTTGTTAGTTTTATTTTTATATGAATGATAGCTGTATGAATTAAAATAGATTTGTGAGTAAAATTATTATTTTCAGGTCTCTTAAGAATGTTTGCAAATATATGTTTTTGTAAATTCGTATGTCACATATGCAACATATATATGTATATGCATGAACATAACCAGACTGAACGAATTTAGGAGCAAAACTCAATTCACCTGTCAACGGAGCATGATACTTTTATAAATGCATTAATTGCACTTTCCTAAAACAGCAGTGAATATCTTTTGATGTATTTGCATAGTTTTTGAATAAAGGGTAATAAATAGAGTGAGGAAATGATGAGAGGGTAATTCAAAGTTGATTATTTTTTCAGCTGAGAGATATCAATCATATTCCGTCATAATTTAAAAACCTCTTCGGAAAAACTAATGCAGATCTTAACTTCTTTATACAATTTTCGCTTACATTTGGAATTCAAAAAGCATATTTTCATATGTATTCTGATAGTTTATAATTTCAAATTTCATTTTCTTGATGAATGCCCTGCGCCTAACGACCAAAGCAAAATTACTCCAAACAGTTACAAAACAAAAAACAAAAAAAAAACAAAATATAAATAATATTGCTATCTAAAACGAGGCGAGGGAGATCTATTTCTGGACTGACTTCTGTTCTGAAAGCGGTCACTACTGAGTGGATTGCGGTTGAGCGAGCACTAAAGAGCTTGCGAAAAATTTCGCTAAATTTCGGACTTCGTCGGCTATCTGTGTGAGAGCAAAATTATGACAATTAGATCGTGTGGCAGCAGAATACATGTGGGGATTAGCATTGACTTCCAAAATTGTGTCTGCACTCGGAACTAGTGTCTCTAAGCTTCCTGTATTGCAGGCTAAGATGGATTGAATGTGTGCGAGCAAACGTTGAAGGCAGAGTGATTTTATAACATCTTCAGGCAACTCCCCGTTGTTCAAATTCCACATCACCCTAAGTAAATGCGAAGGGTTCGAATCACCTAATGGCAACTCTGTCAAAACTACTTTAAACGTCTGTTCACTCTACCCGTGAGTGTAGAGATCAACGTGTCCTTCAGCCTGTTCCCGTCGAGAGCAGCTAGTGTATGGTAAAACCTTGTTTGTTGCTGTGTAATGCGTCCCAATGCAAACTGTGCCACTAACTGGCGGAACCAAGAATGCGGGTTACTTTTCCAAAAAGGCGTGCACTTTACTCAGACTGAATTAAGGATGATCTCAGATGCAGGAGTTGTTGATGTGACAGGCGAAGTTATTTGGGATGGATTTCCCTGGTCGTAGCTGGCCCCTGAGAGATCCTCAGCAGAAGAATAAACATCTGGCATCCGTGGTGAGCAACCACATTGCGACAAAACGATGAAATGACGTAAACAAAAGTTTCGACGACGAAAATCGAATCAGGGAAATTAACTAACCAAAAAGAGCACAAACATTTCATAAGAGAAAAACATATTAATTTAACAATCTGTTTGATTGCAATACGTTAAAAACAATGTAGGGATAATAAATATTAAAGGCCATGAATATTAATTAGTTATTGCAAATACTCTGATTAAAATTTGTAGAAAATGGGATATCAAACCGCATCTTGACGTATGCTTACAAAAATTCTGGACCTCTTCTATCTTATATGTCGGCTATAAAACAGTTTCTAGTTCCTTACCACTAGAGGGGGTAACTAAGACAATGTTGGATTGACTTGCTCGGATATCAGCTACTGTTGTTTCGTGAAATGAAATTCTGCTATTTATTTTTCTCAAAGAATAGCTTTTTGTTTCTAGGAAGGCTGCTTCTGAAGTTTATGTCGGAGTGACCAGTTTTGAGGATAGGTGCTAGACACGTATCGCCTATTTGTTTCTGTTATGCCAAGTATACTATTCAAATATCTCGAATTACGTCTGCCTCGGGAAGCGGAATGCCTGAGTCTCACTAAAGGTGTGGGGAACGAAGTCTTGAAAAACCAAGTCTATCTTTGTCCGAGCTACTACAAGTAAAGTGGCTACAAAAATATCCCGGAATTAAGTTTAACTTACTAAAGCCAATGCCCTGCACTTATATATGCACTATAGCATCACGATACAGTGAGCATAGTAGAACCAATACAATTACAATACTTTGTTATGGCAGACCACAACAAGACCTTGAAAAACGATCGTTTCAGTTTGTACAATGACAACAAAGTATAAAATTTGTCAAATAAATACATAAGCACATATTAATTAATAAACTTAAAATTAAATTAATAAATAATGACTATAAAATAAAATAGAATAAATAAAACATAGCTACCAGTAAAAAACAATAATAATGATAAGAAACAAAATTCTGCAGAACCTACATGAAGAAAATAACTCACATACCTACACATACCTACAGGTTGAATACTGAAATAAACGCCTCCTGAACTCGCCAACCGAGCTCATACGCTGAAAATCAGGGGGCATTGAATTCCATAGACGAAAGGATTGAACAAAAAACGAACGTTCGCCAATTAGACTAGTGAATCATGGAATTAGTAAGTCAGGACGTCTTGTTAAGTGCAAGATACAAGTGTAATATGTTAAGTAGGAAGGCTCCTTCATCCGAATTAATTAATGAAGGAAGCATAATGATCTATAGCTAAGATAAAGCTCTAGGGTACACTCTAGTGATAAACAGCGATTCGGAATGATATAATTATACGGTCTTAAAACGTAAACAAACCTTGTACAGTCATTGAACGCGACAGAGCGATGACATTAATAGCAGACTAGAAGATCTTGATGGGAAGGAGAATCGGACCTTTCACCTTCTGAAGGATCAGACGACTTTACTCAAATTAACATTCGACGTATCGCTGCTCAGCAGATTAAGAGTGATGAGTTGTCAAATCTGCAGCACAGAATGGATATCAATGAAATTATTACGCTAATGCAAATTCTGTTGCAAGAAATTAGTGATATACAGGAGACCCTGACCAATATTGTGGTTTCGTTGAATGCAGCAAAATTACATCCCACTATAATTCACGCTCGATAAATGTCTGAGATAATGGCAAACGTTACTAGAGAGTTTGATTTAGACGAAAAATTCCAAGATTTCGAGTTACTGATCCAGATTGCAAAGGTACAAGCTATTCAGGCGGATCAGAAAATTTTGGTCAGGGTAGAAATCCCCCAACCACAGAGAGTATTATTCGAGCTGTACAAAGTCTTAACAATTCCGACAACAATGGACCACAAGGGCTACCATATATATGATTTGGACGCCGAATTCGTTGCAGCAAACAACCACGACCGACAGTATACCTTCCCAAACTACCACCAATATCATGAATGTCAGCAGCTTTTAACTTTAGCAGATCATAAACAGATGCTGTGCCCACAACTACGTCCCATCATCACAGCTATTGGGGATAACTGCGTCCTCAACTTATTTCGCAGCTTCAACGTCAACGCAGGAGCATGCAAGGAGAAGGTCGTGGCCAAATGGGACAGCTTAGTCAAGATGGTGACAAGAAATCACTGACTTTTTGTGATGTCCAGCAAAGCAAAATTAGAAGTGAACTGCCGGAACTCGCTACCCGCGATAGGAGAACTAACGTCAATGGGTGGGCTGACGATCGGAGTACACTGTCATTTGCAAATGCGAGAATTGCTGATAGCCTCTGAAGATGAATCTCGCAGTAATCAAATTCTCTGGCAACCAGTACGGTCGGAGCTACCAGCTTGGTACAGCATAGCTTCTCAAACAGGATCGAAGACAACAGATATGTTGAAGCCAGAAAAGCACGAGTAAGGTTTATTGGCGGAGCATAATTTTAATCAGACGTGGAAAGCTCAAGAAGTCATCATTAAGAGAGTTCAGAGTGATACCGAAGAAGAGGAGAGCAGCAGACAGCATATCCGGCCTCTCCATATTCATATAGTGGCCACATTCATCACAGGTTTCAGTATAATCAGTTTGACACTAGCCATAGGAGTGTTCATGCACTTGATACGATGGAAAAAGAAACAAAATCGGATAAGCGCTAGAGGGCTATCGACTCTACCTACCATACTGAAATAACCAGAAAGTCGAAAATGGTACAGCTGACATGACTCTTTATTGTTTTCACGGTTAATTATTGGGTTTTCGTCGATTGATTTCTTTTGGGACACGACAGGAAAATAAGATGTATCGACTCCAGTTCGTGCAACAATCATGTAATTTGTTTTGGTCGTATTTAAATTAAGATGGTTACTGATAGTCTAATGGTGAACTCAATATAAATAATAATTTAGTCCAGAAACGCAGTCCGCAACAAGACCCACCGGTCTAGATCGTCATCTGCATACATACATCCAGTGCTGATATTCACCCGGTTCGCACCGGTTCGACCAAACCGGTTGTTAAAAAAATCAGAATTTTGCCAAACCGGTTGTTAAATAACTCAGTGTTGATATTCAGCCGGTTTGCACCAGTTCGGCCGAAGAGCTTGTTAAAAAAATCAGAGTTTTGCGAACCAGTTCTCAAAGAACTCAAAATACCAAAATGAGACTTTTAAAATGTTGTGAAATATACATTTCTAAGAAGTTTATAAAAAAGGAGCGTGAGAGACATTAATAAAATAACATTTGCCCTTTGCCAGATGAATTGCTAAAGTTTTCAAAACAAAAGTTTTCAGAAAAAAAAACTATAACTAATCTTACGATACAGTAGATGAATGCCCGTATGTAATTTCGTCAGTTTCTGTGCAAGTTTCATTGTTAAAGTCGTTTTCGCATCTATTTCAAGAACGATTCGTCGGACAGTAAATATGATTACAACCAATTTCATTTGCTTTAAATGCAAAAAAACTTTTCAGTACAATAAAAGCTTCTAGGAATGATCATTTTAACAGTATACGTAAAAAGGATACATTTTTATATGGAAATACCATTTTTGAAATTATATTTACTATTTTTGTAGAAACGCCTTGTACAAAATTGCAGTTCTCTAATTAGTCTCACATTAAATAGAAAATCATGCAGTTCATATTATATATGGCAGTGAATGTGACTACATTTTGTCTTTTAACTGCTTTCACTAATATACGAGTCAATTTTTAATACAGAGGTTGCTATCTAAATCGAAAGTGGGAGGAAGAAATATTCTTATCGCATGCATATACTTTGGTAAGTACCCTCCAGGAAAGCACAGAGGTTAGGGATCGGCATTACTTTAGATGTGAATAGCTCTGTTTGATGAACTCGAAAAAAATTCGGAGCAGAGCAGCATAGCTCAACTTAGGTTAACTGTCAATTTAAAAGTAAAGCAAAAAAGTGCAGAAATGAGCAGAAAGCTCATTAAACATATTTTTCTGAAATTCTCTGATATCTGTCAACAAAAAACTCAATTATTTTTGAACTTTTACCAGAACTGTCAGCACAATTTACGGTTCTCAAATGCTTGCTCTAAGTTACTCCTTCGAAATAGGTAGAGCAGAAAGTCTTGCTTTAGGTCACTACAGTTCACTTTAAAGCAGACTTATTAAACCGAGTTCAATCCACATTAGAGCGTTTTAGAGTAGTGTTCTGAACTCATTTCTGCTCTTTTCTGCTCTAGAGTAACCTGCTCTGTAGAGTAACCAATAGCAGTTCATTAAACAGACCTATATTGTATGCGAATATGTCCGTACAGGGTGGCTATAATTCTTGAGATAAATTCTTTTTCTTTTAATAACTTTTTTTGTTGTATTATGTATGTTGAATGATGCCTATTAAAAGGCTGTTATGAAACGCCTCATAAGGAATGAAGCTGTCACCACATTAATTTAATACTGCTCTAAAGAGCCGCTTGGGCACTGTCACAAAGCCAGATCTGGTAACGCTATGATGGCGTCTTTATCTCCAAAGTTATGACGTCAACTTAAAAATGGATTCTAATTTTTCGATTTTTGTAATTTCGAATGCAATTTTTACCCTTTATTATATTTAAAACTAGCTAAAGTTGCCGGTTCTTGGGATTGGATTCTCTCCTAAGTTTTTATATTTTTCTTTTAGTTTATTTTAATATTTTTAATTTAATTTACTTTTTTTTATTTTATTTTAATTTTTTTATTTTTTTATTTATTGGGATTCGAACTCTTTATAACCAGTCTCAACTTTTCTTAAGATTTTAAAAATTTGTTGTCATTGAAAACAAGCCTTATAAAAGATCTGACACAGTTATCATTAGGATTACATGGTCGAGAAGTGACAGTAAACAGAGCACATAGACTAATTCGAAGGTGCATAAGAGCACTGTTCATTGAGAATAAATGTGTTCGTTTGCCAAGCGGTATGTTAATTCAAGCGGTTATAGACAACATAAAAAAAGTGAAAGCAATTATTTAGTACCAATTTTTAATGCATTGAATCCTACTATATGGTGAGGAAATCTTTTACTTTCGCCTGGCCTAGAAAACGAGAAACAATTAGAGAATTTGTCCACGCTATTGAAATTTTCTATCTCTAAAAATGATTTTCGAGAGTTGGTTGATTATAAAAACCCACATATTCCTGACATATTGTAAGGAGCCACGATGTTTCAAAAGTTGTTTCAGTTAGTTTGGCCGAAGTTGGACGACCGTTCAGTGTGATGCACATTATGGAAACTGAAAAACGAAATTCCTTGATGATTGAAAGTTTTTCACATTTTATGACAACAAATCTGCTTTTAAAATCTTTAACAAATTGGGATGGAGCACGATTGGTACAGTCGTAGTTACAACGTGGCCATCATAAAGCTGAAGATAGAAGAGCAACAAATAAATGTAATAAAAACTATTTTGAAAGCCAATAAGCTGTCTGGTGCCCTTTGTAATACTAGTAATCTTATTCTTATCCTTAAAATTCTTGGTCTTAAATATAAATGCCCTGATGAGCTCGCTCATTGAATTTTATTAGTTTTCTAACCCTTTTGATATATTTCCGTTAAATGTTAACTTCCTTAATAACACTCTATATATCCAAGGTTATAACGTAGCTTTAACATGGAGCTTTTTCAATAAATGTGCTTGTAATGAATAGTAATTTATTTTGTTAATACTCGAAAAAGTATTTTACCTCACTATAATGAAGAATTAGAAACGTAATTGGATAAGCGAACCGGTTGTTAAAAAAATTGAATATCACAACAGTGGTTTTTTCGATATCCGGATTGACATTGCGTGAGAAGCGAATGGCTTATGAAGTAATGCTCTAATTGATCACGCGCCTTAAAGAGATAGCACAGTATACTAATAGGCCGGAAATCTGAGGGAGTACTGAGAGAGGGGGATTTTGTAACAGGTAATACTACAGCACATTTCCAGGCACGTGGAAATACGGACGTCATCAGACAGGTGTTAAATATGTGTGTTATGATATACAAAATTGATGGCAAAAGAATCGCTATAAATTTTTGGAGGTATATCGTCTGATCGTGTGGCCTCATATTTTATACCATAAAGTACCTCCTCTAGACCAACATTATAGAAAATAAATCCATAAAGAGTGTAACCATCAGTTGCTATGGAAGAAGGGCTGTTCAACGAGTTTAAACAGCCAAATTATACATTCCGGATGTCAGGATCCAGATCAATGTGATTGGAGCAGTTCTGCTTATGCACGCCGTTTTTTAGATTATTCCAAAGCTTTTTCGGTGGATTATGACCATTGAATTTCTTTGCGTAATATTTGCGTTTAGCAACTTTAATCCTGGAGTTGCCAGATTTCGAATTCTTTAGTAAGCAGCGTGCTGTATGGCATTCTTACTGACAACAAACCTGCGATATAGAAACTCGCGCTCGTCCATCAAACGCTTAATCTCAGGCAAGAGCCGGGGAATATTATCCACACGAACAGTACCAGTTCTTAATGGAGAAAACTCATTAAGTAGATAAATAGCTTATCATCAACGCATTGAAGATGATACAAAATTTCTCTATAAGGGATGGAATCAGACCTAAGGAGAAGTTGCTGGGAGTCTATATGTCCAAAGTCACGAAACGTAAACGTTTGACAAGATCGGAAGAAACATGTCAAGATGTGGAATAACACGTGCTTCAAAGGTCGATTGGAGCATGCTCTGAAAGCGCAAAGGAATTTAGATTGACGACTTTGTATTTCACTCAAAAAAGTCTCTACTTAGGATGCCGGCAAAGAACAATTTTATGAATTACGTCCCCTGATGATCTTTGAGATCGAATCGCGTTAGGCATAAATTAAATTAAATTTAAATAATCCATTTTTATATATTTTCTGTGAAACTTAACAAGTGTTTTAGTTTTCCTTAATTAATTTTATGAATTCAAATTCTCGGAAATTTTGGCATTCTGCTGAAACTTCGTTTATGTTATAAAAAACGAAGAGATTTCGAGCTACAAGTGTTTTCTCTATTTCGAATTCTTTTCGCTACGGCGGAATTTCCTCCAATTGTTTGCAGGGAAAATACAATAGCCACGTCTAACAGATACATTTAATCCTCTGAAATATATCTATATGTAAATTCGGAGAACAATGCGATTCAGAATCGAATCGAAAGAGATTCGATTTCGATCCGGTTACGACTAAAAGGAACATTCTACATCTAATCGTAATAAAATTCGATATCGATTCGTAATAACGATTCGATAACGATTCGATAACCATTCGCAATAACGATTCAAGATCGATTCGTGCTCTCGAATTAAAATTGAAAATATTATAACTGACGGATAATGTGATTTAATACAAATTAATAAAAAAAAAATTCTTTAAACAAAAATTAAATAAAGTCTCTTTAGAACTCAATTTAAAGAAGAAAAAAAAACGGAAAAGAGTTTACACTTTCGACTTATAATTTGCTTTTTTTGTCAGCCTATCTTTCGCGTAATGAAAACCACGCATTGCAGTTTTCTCGAAGAACTCTTCGGGAAAGTCAGGAAATTTTTCGTGAAATGAACAATTATAAATACAATCTATTAGTTCATTATTTACACTTACTTTCACGGCCGTAACAATCCTGAGTTCACTCGCTAACTGTTTGCCCTTTTTGCCAAGCCAACAGATCTCCTGAGCAATGTCAACAGTGAAAATATTTTGTATCCTTCATAAATTTTTTTTGGATCAGAAGATCGTTTTTGCACAAAAGATCGTTACTGCAGTAAGTATTTTATTTTGTTGGTAATTATAGGTATACGGAAAGTAAATGAAAAGTTTGTACCATTTTTTCAAATTTATGAATGTTTTCTTTCAATATATTTTCAAATTCAAGCAAAATCTTCTTTAGTTGGAAAAGGAAATACTATGCCATCATCTAACTAACAGCTAGGACCTTTAAGAGAGCGCACCTACTTTCGTAACTGGACTAAACCATACGTCAAGTAAGTAAGCATTTGTTTCATTTCCTCTCTGAAGTCCTTGTGAATATTGTGCAAAGCAATTACAATTATTCATTGGAACAACGTTCTAGGATCTTTTGGAAAATCTTTAATTGACTTTGGAAGAATTTCCAACAAATATTTTAAGGCATTGTAGCCAACAATGTTTCGTTGCCAATTCGTATAATAATTTATTTATGGAATCATTTTAAGGCTGCGAAAAGCCTGACACAAAACATTCGAATTCATTTTCTGAATCTGAATTCGAAGAATTTGAATCATGTCGTAAGTCTTTATTATTGGAAGCATAGGAAATACGTGAAGAAATAGACCCTTTTTCAGGAATTTCCGCGTTATGGAAAGATGACGCAGGAGAATTTTTATCAGGCCACTCACTGCTTCTTTTTAAAACCGAATTGACAATGGCTTCAGCTTCTCGTCGAACTTTTTTAGATCGATCCATTGCCCCAATCTATAAAACTTCTTTTTAATTTATTTTATTTCAAAATAGCTTTTGAGTACTTTCCGACATAATAAATATTGAGTTCACGGACTGCACTTCTAGAACACAAATGACATTTTACTATGAATCTCCAATAAAATTACAAGAAATTCGTACTTTAATTGCTTTTCAGAATGGAGCAACGGTGAAACGAAAAAAAAAGAATGAACGTACGGACGACGGCTACAAATCGCTAAACGAAGAATTCTCGAAAAAGTTTCGAATTTCGGAATTCGAGAATATTTCGCTGAAAACGAAATTCGCTAAAATGTTTGCTGGATAATAAATCAGTTTTATAAATGCTTCTAGAATGTTTACGTACCACCCTTTCACAAAAAAAAATCGTTTTATAAGATGTTTTATATGTGCTCCTAAAGCGTTCCACGAAGTAACTTAAGTATCGTTTTAAGGTTCTATAAAGTGGTTTCCCGTGTACCCAAATCAGCTTTATAGAGGATTTATAGAAAGTGCAAGAACGTTATAAAACGTAAAGTTTTATTAAAAGCTGTGAGAATACTCTTGAAACTCTTACAAAAGTTGAATTGTTCGTTGGGAGGTGATCGTATTTCGGGTCGCAATTGCACTCTCTGTACTCAATTTGATGTGAGCACTTATTTACAATAGCATAATCAGTCTTGACAGATTCACATAAGATTAATCAAGAATCTCCGATTCATTCACAATATTTACGGTAAACTGATAGCTCTGTAAATATATCCCTGCATATAAATCTTCTAGGGAAACACATTACTATTCTCATTGTGAGTGCCTACATTCTACATATGTCCGTATTGCAGTAAAATTAGCAGGCAATTCTTACGTAACACAATGAATGATGTACCTAAATATAGACACACAAGCATTTGTATCCTTATGCTTCCTGAGCTTTACAGAAAATCCACCAGTTGAAATCTTTTCTCGATACATATATAGTCCTGAAAGTCTATATCACAAATTTACAGCCCATGCGGATTGAAAGATTAGTCTTATCCCAGACTTAATGGATATTTCGTTATACATGAGTACATAATTCATGAGGTGCATGCGGTTATACCAAAATTTTCTAAAATGTAGTAAACTGTTTCAGGTAATTCTTGAAGCATGAGTTTCCAGTTGACCTGAACATGATTTTAATTTTTATTACAACCAGGAGCTAGAGGGAAAATAGTTCAGATAATGAACATATTGTAGACTAACATTTGTGAATATATCCGGGCATAGAATGCATCCTAGGGGCAAGGTAAATTCTGTTGAGTCAGCTAGTGAATTTCACCATGGGTCTCATGAAAACTAAACGTGAAATCAATGGTGGTTCTATACAGGTACAATATGCTACACGGATACTCAAACTGCTGGACCAAAAATTTCCAAATATCCTGTGTCAAGATATTGTATCGCCTTGACATGATGTAGAATGAGTTTACTCGTATTTTGCGAGTTCCATCAATAACGGTAGACTTTTACATTTGCTAGCAAGAACGAAAACTCAAATTTTTGAATAATCGAAGGAATATTTCTAGTATTGTATTCAGTAAGTGATTGCCTCACAAATTAAGAGCCTGTAAAATATTGTGGTTAAAAATTGTTCAGAACATGGTGCAATAAATACTAGTTGAACGGGACTGTCTGGCTTAGATCATAATTAAAGTAAATAGCATTTTATTAAATCTTATATAATTTGTCAAAATTCCAATAGATAGCTTCTGTGGTATTATTTCATATGTCGGCCGTTTACTTCTTTCGTTAGTTTTTAGGTGGAGTTTAAGCATTCATACGTCCTGGTTTTATATAGAAGCTCAGTGAATCATGATGGGATTATGTACGAATGTATACATATAAAATTAAGTAAGTTAAAGTATGTCAATGGATTTCTTCAAGTATTCTAATCAATCTAAATCACTTCTAATGAGCAATTTATACTTTATTATCTTTATACAAAATGCTTTTAGAATAAATTAGTGCCCGGAGTAAAACTGTTTTATAAGAGGTTCGGCAAGAGTTCTCAATGCTACCTCAGAAAACAATTTAGCACCGGAACTCAACAGGAAAAAGCGGTACCTCTATAAAACATTTTAGTTTTCGTGTAGCTGTTATTTTCTACAGTTTCAAATCTGAATCGGATATAATTATGGCACCACCATAGTATATCCCAAATGTAGAACGCTGATCTGTGGATAGTCATGAGGAAATGAAGTGCTACCAATAACTGTGCGTGCTTGGTGCTATGAAATTTATGACTGATGAGCTCTTCAGTTTAAGAAATTTCTGGAATGGATCAAAGGTACTAGGTCCAAATGTTATCTTAACAATCAACGGGAGTACACAATAAATAGATCAGCTCTGATCTCAGGGTCCACAGAGCCTTGGTGGCCTAGTTGCCCATACCGTAACCTTATATAAGGTTATACTTAATAATTTGTTTTAATATCAGCTTAAGTACACTTGTACTGCGTCATTTTTCATATCGACATTTTATATTACCAAATGATTTATGTATAGGGTAAAAAACAGTGGTGCAAAAAAGATACCATTGGGCCGTCCACAGAGCGGGAAAATAGTTAATTTACCTATGTTGCTTCGGGAAGCATTTTATGTAGGAGTGAATCGGGTTTATTATATACCTGGAAGTAGATTATCAAGTCTATTATTTGATTGAGCTGCTGCTGTATCTGCTTGATAAATACGTTCCATCTTGCAGGCTTAATATCAGGAAACCGAAGTGTCTCTGGTTACCCCATACGTTAAAAAACTAATTGAAGATCGGAACTGGGCACATTTAGATTAGAAAAGGTGCAAGTCTTCTTTCAATGTGTTACTATGCTAACAGATTAAGTTCAGAACTCCCACCCAAAACAGTAAGGTAAAACTTTCAAGCGATTGGAGTGAATAAGCAAAACTTTTTATGATCCCAAAATTTATCTTAATATTCTTAACCAGGGTTTCTTGGCTTTCGGCAATTCCTCAATCTCAGTTTCTGATAATCTGTCAAGGTTAGGAATTCGGAATCGTTTCTCATTCCGTAATGTCATATAATCGACTATATCTCATTTTTTTTAGAATTTATCAAACTTGTGCTATCTCGTATTTTTCTGTTAATAAAACATACATATTTTTACCATTTCTAAATTTCCTTCTTTGTGGAAAAATAACCTTGTGCTAGCAAAAGAAAAAATGAAAAGAATCCCGCCCTTTGTTCTCACTATCGACCCGCACTCATTTTATCTTGTTGCAAAGCTGTACAAAAAGTTATTTCATCAAGTATCATTGAATAATTCATCGATGTCAACGAGCTCTTGTCCCCTTGCCGAAATAGTTCTTCTCAAATTAACTGACGATGTTCATCAGAATATTCATAATGCTAGACTTACTATACTTACTCTGCTGGATGGACTAAGCTTTGTTAATCGCACGGGTTTTTTATTTTTTTATTTTTATTAAGCTAAGCTCAGGCGATACCTAATGATGCAAAGCAAAACATGGCAGGAAGGTGATACGCAAAAGATGAGGTTATATGAAGAGAGTGGCGGAGGTGCCGATGTATGCCGTCCTTAAACTCCCACAGATTGTATGCCGGAGGATGGTAGACAGTTACACATTTGCAAAGTTCAGGATAAAAAAGCATCACGGAATTGCGTGTCTTGCATCGCGAGTATTGTGTGCAGGAATCATTCTACAAGGGATCAGACTAGATATTTCATCGGAATATTGAACATGCATATAGCGATAGAGGAGCGCAAGGCAGCCAACAAGTTATTGCCACATATCTAAGGAGTTTGAAGGCTCTCCTCAGGATAATATCTATTGAAGCTAAGGCTGTGCGACCAGGCCCAGTTCAATATGCGAATTGTATTCCATTCTAGGTCTATTGTAGGATTTGTAGAGCAGCGCTAGATTTGACGGACTGAAATATATCTTACGACTTTTCTGAAATCTAAGACATTTCGATGCTTCTTTGGCAACAGAAAAGCTTAGACGTTTAGCCTACTGCAAATATTAATGCCAAGAATGCTTACTGGCGGTGAATCGAAAATTAATGCTCCATCAAAAGAAACGAGAGTGGTTAAGTTATGATCCTGTTTTAATGAGATGATCTATTCATGCAATCACTTTTAACACACCCGGCATTCCCTCTGGAGTCTGCAAAAGTTTCAAAGTAGTAAGCGAAATGAAGCGTACTCTCATCAGCGAAACTATGGATGTGATTGAAAGTAAGGGAAAGTAGATTATTAATTAAAATTTCAAAAAAAGTGTTGGAGCGATAACAGAGCCGTGGGGCACACCGGCATTTATATGATGAGCTTCAGAGTAACGCCATCTAATACAACAAGTATTTGGCGACTAGACAGGATAATTTTAATCCATAGTAGAATAGGAGGGGAGAGGGCAAGTGCTTTAAGTATGTGTTAAAAGGCCTGATTAATCAGGGCTGGATGCGAGACTCTATCAAATTCCTTAGAAATATCCAGGGTACCGATTTTAGCCTCACCAAAATTGCGAAGAATACGACTCCAATATTCCGTAAGAATAGTCAACAAGTCGCCAGATAAGCGTCCAACTCGAAGGCCATATTGGCGATCCTTCACGAGTTGATTAGTTTCTAGACACTTCGGTAATTTGGAGTCAATGTAGCGAGAAACCATCCGGACCTGCGGCTTTGGAGACGTTGATCCGTTTAAGTGGGTGGAAAACGCGAATTTGAAGCGAATCTAGCAGTCAAAATATTAGATATGAATGCAATTGATATGTTCAAAAAGCAAACTCTTTCGCTTTTATAGCTTGGTTTCACTTATCGTTAAACCAAGAGCGATTTTGCTGTTGTTGAGATCTGATTTAAGAGCACGGAATGTATTCACGGATGCCAAGACTTAGTATGTTACTAAATTCTAATATGCATTCATCAACATCCATCGTAATAGAACAGAGCGACCAATCAATTTCTCTGAGGTACTGATTTATACTTTCCCAATTAGCGTTCCTATAGTGCCAGAGAAGCCTACTTCTAAATGTAGAAGTAGGGCGGCGCAGGTTTGAAGTGATGCAATAAGCCGTGCTTAAAGAGTCGTACGAATTGCCAAGAGGGGAGCCGACTGAGATGGAATATTTGTCGGAGTGAGATGATAGAAACAAATCTGGTATAGTGGCTCTATCACCATGGAGTTGCGTGGGCGCATACACTAGCTATTGCAAATGGAAAGATTCACAGAAGAGTTAAACGAACTGGGACAGACAGAAATCAAATGATTAATATTGTGGGAGATATTGTCAAGTGTACATACCGTGTCGTCATCTGACATATTTAGGCTGCGATGAAGGAAACATAAGTTTGAACCTAATCCAGATATAATTTAACTCTGGAATGGCAGAAAGAAAATATTTAGGAATGGTAGAGGCCACATCATTCCGAATATATATTGCGATCGCTCTATATTGAGAAAAAAGAGGCACGATGAGGGACTCGATACTGATTACTATCAGCGTCAGAAACGACCTTGGTTTCATCTAGAGCAGGAATTGCCGGATTTTTTGAGTTAAGGTGGCAGTACACTGAAAAACTAGTTGCTCTTAATCGCCGAATGTTATTTTGCAAGTTGTAGAATTTTTACAATTTCGAATAGATTGCTCCCAATCTTTTTTGAAAAACCTTAAATAGAGGGTAATATGCAAGACGTCTGATTTCCTTGACTTAAGTTCGGAGGTACCTCAAGGTTCTATATGAAGACCACTCTTGTTTAATATTTATATAAGCTATATTTAATATTTCAACATTTTAATATATGCGGATGATTCTCAGATGTGAATTGCCCTTTCTAACAGATGAATCAGGACTTGAGTGGTATTTTTATATGGGCACTGAAAAATAATTTAAAGTTAAATCCTGACAATGCTTAGGCTACTCAGCTATTCAGAAAGTCTATTAATACTAGTTCATTCTCTCTATTAAATATTGGTTCGGGAATTATCATAAATATAAATTTTATATGGATTGGTTAAGGGTATGTGGAATTCTTCGAATTTTTAACTTCTGCTACCTACACAGGGAGACAAAAATATGTAGCAATCTGTAGTTTGTCTTTCGCAGTAAGGTTAATGTCTGCCTTAACTTTGTAGTAAGATATGTATACTTCGAAGATTTGATTATGAATTGCAGGTCGTTAAACAGTCCTAGGCTGTTTTATTTCCTCGTAAGTATATGAAAAATGGCTCAAATATATTTTTATTCAATTTCATTTTGAATCGCAAGCCTTATTTCTTAAAATAAAAACTAATTTGTTTAAGGTCTGTGCAATCCAAGGGTTTAATCTTTGCTCTTATCATCATCTTCTGGAATTCGCTTTCTAATGCTGTTAGGCATGCAAGATCGTTGAGAATGTTCAAGGTATGGTTGAAATCTCACTACAGGCCACTGGTATTAGTTTAAATTTTTATAGTCTAGGCTTATTCATTATGAATTTCAATATATTGATATTTTCGTTTTCTCCTATAATACCTACTTTATTTTATTTTCATTTCATTTTTATTATCTATTATTAGTCATATTTCGATTATTTTTATGTGACCATATTTTATTTATTGTTTTCTCAACTTCACTGAATGGTAAATATTCTTATCTACAAATTGAAACCAAATAATATTGAATTTGAATTTCAAAATAGTAAACATGGCTATCAGCCAAGTGTGACGAAATTCATATTTTAAAATCCTTGTATTAAAATTTTAATTTCATTCAGAAAGAAAAATTATGTCATAGTCTAGTAAGCTTAGGCACAGTTGGTTGATAAAGAGAATCCTTGATAGTTCTAAAAAAAGAATCCCATTTTCACTTATGTACTTCCTCATTCTTAATCAACTGCTTCATTTTTTACTTCCACCAGAGTAGAATTCATAGAAACCAGTGTAGTGATGTGCAGCGGTATAACGTCACTCTTCACAAAAACAGAAGAGAATGCCCATTTTAGGCCCGACATGAAAAGCTATGAGATTTTTGTGTTAAACGATGAGTTATGATACTCTGAACATATTTTATTAACAGTTTTTTTTCTATTCGGCGCGGGAAGGCTGGGGAATCAAATTTGGATCTATTACATTTAACAAAATCTAGTACAGAATTGATTTCCTTAGGTCCAAAGAAAAAGTTTAAGTACCCAAACTCCTATATACTCAGTGGCTTAAATAGCCATCCCCATACTGAAGGCGCTTTCGGCACGCACATTCTCAGTGAGACAAGTGAGATATTCTCAGTTGGCTCACTGAGACTGCACTTTCAGTGAACTGTCTTACTTCCATATTGAGCTACAAAATTCGAACGCAACCACTGAGCAACTGAGACAACTGAAACTGAATTTTCTTGTCTCAGATGACTCAGTTTCGTTATTATGTGATTTTAATTACTAATTAAAGTTTAGTGAGCTATTTGAATGAACTACAAACACTTTCCTCAATTTATTTCTATCCATTTTCTGTGGTCAAAATTATTTAAATGTCAAAATTGGCAAATCAGCTGATTGATTTTAACTGAGACAACTGAGACGGTTGCCCAAAATTTTGTCTCAGTTGTCTCACTGAGACAGTGCTTGCCGAAAGCCCCTTAAATTTTTTAGTACTTCCCTCTATTTTGTTCGAATTGAAAATCTAGTAGATTGATCGGACTGTAGATCGGATCTAACTTAGTGGGGTTATGTCCGATTGGAAAACGGGTACAATTCGTAGGAGAAAATTTTTCTGTGCATACTTTTAAGGGTAGGAACTCCGGCGGAGGGGCTGGTTTCTATACGGCATGTTTCATATCAAATCAATAGTCTCGCCGAGTACTATCGGATGGTGTATTTGTTTTCTGGTTCAGTAAACATTCTCGAACATTTTGTCGCCAGTAAATTTATTTTCATGCACCTCGCTTGGTCCACATACACCTCAGCTACTACATTTCGCATATATATTTGGAGTTTTTTCCATGGCCATTAGTGCTCTGTTGTAAACATTTTCCATTATAATATACATTTCCGTGACGGGCCAATTCTGTACAATCACAAGTAGTAGAAGAGTCGACTTTTTCACCCAAGAAAGCCGATCAAGCTACATTCGATAACTCAAAGCTTTCCTCCCCTTAATTGAAAAAAAACATTGTTAATAAAATATGCTCATAGTATCATAATGCATTGTTTAAGACATCTCTCATCGCTGTTCATATCGGGCCCAAAATTGTATGAAAAGTGGGCATTCCCCTTTGTATCCCTCCTTTCTTACTACAACAAATTGTTTAAGAATTTCAAAACCACTCAGTATCCTCTAAATTCGCAGACACAATGCCCAAGACTTTGGTTGTGCTACATTGAACTAGTCACAGAAGACCATCAAAGTTGGAAGAACAGTCAATCGCTGCAATTTCCACGCGGATCAGTCATCTGGTATGCAAATGGCTCTAAGAAAAAAATCATTGCGGGTGTGGAAAGCTGTGGGTGGAAGTGTGCGCTACGTAAAGTCCTGTCATCTTCTACCCAGCTGTTTTTCAATCAGAAAGTCATGACATAGAAACATGTATCGGAATAAGTCTACAAAGAGCCTATCGGCATTCAAGCACATACACATATAAACTCCGACTGATAAGCTGCGATAAAGGCAAAGCCTTAACTTTAAAGCTGGTTTGGGACTATCGGGATGTAGTAGATCTATCAATGCAATCCTTAGGTGTGTACCGGACACGACAGGAATGAATGTAATAAGACATAAGGAGCAGAGTCATTATTTATTGGAACCGAATCTTCTGCAATTATCTTATAATGAATGCACCCTATTTTTCAGCTATTTTTTGCAATATATTTCAAAGTAATCAGCATAGCTACAATAATTGGAACGGACGCATTTGATATGCCAGAAAACTGCCTAACAACAAAACTTTCACTGGTGTTTGGGGTAGTTACACTGCACTTCAATCATTTAAAATAAAGGGGCATATAACATAACATAATATTAGTCCTCACCATCAACTGTTGTTCATTGGCTGATAAACAAATCGATTTCGGTGCTTTTGAAAAACCGACAATCAAATTTATTTCAGGTCTGTTGTAACTTAATCGATAAGTTAGTGATTTAAATTACATGCGCACGTACTTATCCTACTTTTTCTTTACTAAAAATCGAAGCTAATATTTGATTCGTAATAGCCTACAATCACAGTAACATTACATACAATTATACATTCTCTCTAACTTTACTTATCTTTGAAGCGTAGTTATTTCTCTACACGACGTGTAATGTATGCTTCGATTTTTGATACGCTACATACATATGAAGGGGGTCATGTTCTACATACAGAGCTACGTATATAATCAAATAATACAAAAAAAAACTCCACGTGGAATAATATTGATTTGTAGATAGTTAATCATTCCTTCACATTTCACTATTTGACATGCATTCAAAATGTCAAATAAAATGACATCGTAAGGACATATCCCATATTCTTTTTTTCCAACTGAGCAGATCCGATTTTTAAAAATAGACTTAATCGTATTAAGATTTCATGTTAAGAGTTTTCTTAAGTGACATGCTACAAATATTTTATTTGGCTTAGATTTAATCTTAGATCTGACGAATTTTCAAACAATTCTAAATCTTTAGAATTTTCTTGGCGCCCTTGTTTTTTGTTATTTTTTTTAATTTTTTTTTTTTAGATCAATTAAAACATATTCGTGAAATAATGAATGACTTATTTGTGAGGAAAGATTTTTTTTCATTAATTATTGTTGATATTTTCCTCCATGCCTTTTCAACTTTTCTTTTATTTGAGTTTTACTTGAGTATGAACCCAATACAATACCCGACAATTTTCCACCACAAGCAATTAAGCGAATATTAAACTTCGGATACATTGCAATACAATACATTTATTAAGCGCTCTACACAAGATTACGAAATTCTTAGAAAGTACAATTAGGTGAAAAAAAAACGGAAGTAACATTAAATTAATAATAAAACTAAGATAAGAAAAAAAAATATATAAAGAGCGGAAAGAAAAGAATAAAAATAAAAATTAAAAGAAAACTACAACAAATTAAAAATTTATAAAATTAAATGTATGATAATGTAACAAGAATTTTAAGATAATACTTATATTAATTAATGTAATCTTTGATTAGTTTTAGGTCAGGCCAGAACCTGTGCGTTCAATTCAAATTTGAAGACAACGCCATGAAATAGGTAAGAGCGTTCAGATGCACATCTAGGAGCAAACAGTTGAAGACCTCTATTCGAGTGCCAGAGCTTTAGGCTTTCGGAGAGATATGCAGAGGATTTAATATAAATTAAACTGCGAAGAATGATAAGCTTACCATGAGTCAAATAGGCCCCGATAGAGGTTCCAAGTAGGGACGTAACAAGAGCAGATACATCAGAGCTCTTGAAAAAATGAGTCTACACAGCAAAAGATTTGCACAATTTTTGCCTCAAAGCTTAGGTATTTTTCCCTAAAATGTAGGGAATATTCCAACAAATGTAGGGAATATTTTCCTAAGCACCGATTTTTATATTTTTTACAGTGTAGTTTGCTAAAAATAAGGCTCCTATAGTTGAAATGTGACACAATATGAGTCATTTCCTGCAAAACAAAATGTTTTCTAGTTCCCCATTCCTCGAGTACTAGTCCATGAAAATATAATAATATTTTAATAGAGCAGACGCGATCACCAAATCTGCGATTCAATTTTATGTCATTTAACTGTTTGACCCTTGAAGTGTTCATTTGAACCAACAATGACCTCAGGAGTCCGATCTTGATCCGACCTAGTTCACCTTAGATCGGAACTGAACATTCTCGGGTTTAAGTCACATTCATCTACACATATATAAGCCAGTTTCAATCTTTTAAAACATCAGATTCTAACACATTTGGTAAAGTATTCAAAATAAACTTATGGCTCATGAATTTTAAATTTAAATTTTATTTCATGAACAGTCGTCCAGTGTTGCATTTGAAAATTGTCATTTGTTTCATTGTGACATTTCTACACAAATAGAAGTAAACAAATCGGATCAACTCGAAAAGCGTTTATTTGAACGAGGCCGAATCCAGTCCCAACATAAAGTACCTACAAACGAAAACAGTATTAAGGTTACTTGCTTGCAAGTCAAATATAATTAAATGAAATAGGTTTACTGCCGATGTTATAGTTTGTCAACATAATTCCATTATTAAAACGGAGAAATGTGTAATAAAGAAAGAATATATTCATAGCAAAAAAAAAAGTATCCAAAATGAAAATCATTACAAAACATCCATGCATTGCTCTGCATGCCACTTAAATTTGGTTTTATCGAGGTCTGTAAAGTTTAATAAACTTTTTTTTTTTGACATGGCTCTACATGTCTAGCATTGCATCAGTTTTTGCACCCTCGACAAAGAAAACTCAGGCTGTCTATGAACAAAGTTTCCACCATTTACTCAAACACGCTAGTCATAAAATTTTAAAATTTTGAACACTCTTTGTTACTACAGAGAAGAAATTATCGAAGTTTTTCAGAAAATAATATCCAAACCGGAAAAATGGGACAACGACACCATTTTGTCTTACGCAGGGTATCTAAATTTCCTTAATTAATTTGATACTGCGTTTCTTCTCATTACTTTTGCAAAAATATTTGATTTCACTGCAAAGTAAAATCATAGATATGTGTTACTGTAATGAACAGATTAATGAAATAGTGTCACAATTGCAGCTCTGAGATGTTACTTTTCAATAATTTTTGACGACGTAACACTAGTTTTGGTTCCTACTCCTCAATAACGACAGCGCTTACAAAATGTTGATGAACCAAATGCATAATACAAAACTTTATTTTTGGAGATAATAGACACCTTTTTTTACCAAAATGGACATTATATTTGAAGGTATGAAGGAGGTTATCAATTTCAAAGTTCGTTGTTGATTTGGCGTTGTTATGGCGATTTGTTATGTTTAATTTCAAAGTTCGAATTTCACTCTACGCTGTATTGTGAACAGCTTCGCTCTGGACTCAAAGCTTACTCTGCACCATTCTGCCTTGTGAAGTTGATGCACAAAATTAAATCGGCAACTATGCGACGTTTCTGAAGCGAGTCCATATTTAGAAGCTTCAAGCCTCATAGGGTGGCAGAATTAATGAATTATTCCAGGGTAGGTGCCTGAGGGTAGATCGTAGAAAGTTCCGCTGAACATACTCGATACGATTGATGTATGTACCGTAAAATGGAGACCAGACCAGGCTAGCGTATTCAAGCAGTAGTCGCACAAAGCAAGTATACCAACGCAATTTTGTGGTAGGATTCGAAAACATTAGTTTTACATATGTAGGAACCATTGGTTATTTCACGTGAATTCAAAATAAATATTCTTTTCATTGTTTTCAATTTTTTTTTTCTAAAATCATTAGTTGGACTTTTATTTGCCATTGAGATTTATTCAGACAAATGCATTTTTGATACGGCAACAATTATTATTTTTATTCGGTATTATTGAAATATTTTGAAAATTTGTTTTGAATTTCAATTATACGCGTGGTTACTTGAGGTAGCTCAATTTCGTATATAAAATGTTGTAAAAATATAAAATATCTTCTCAAATTTACTTCATATGTAAGATTAAATACAAGAAATTCAAAAAACAAGACCATTGCTTCAATAATATTAAAATGATTTGGTACCTTTATAAATTGTTTGTCAACATAAATTAAATAGTATGAAATTGGTGATGCGTTCGGTCCAATTGCCAATATAACAGGCTGCCCTTTAGTATTTTTAACGATTTCTTCTTTGCGAGTGTTAATCTGGATATATGAAAATATTTAAAGTTAGTTACATTTCCGAATTTAATTAATTTGTGCTTGGCTTGAGAAAATGATTCTCTAGATTTAGTTTTATTTCCCATAGACGCTGGAAGTAATAACTTCAGAAGTGCTATAAATGAAATATTCCATTATAAAACATTGAAAAGAAATAGATTTATAGCAACCAAATGTATTGTGATAACATTTTTATTATACCTTCGCAATCCTGTAAAGATATTTTGTAGTCATCTAAAATTTTGAAAATAACATTTTCATACCTTCCTCAATTTAAAATCATTTTGTCACTATTATCTGGATACATTAACTCAAAATCAAATAATATCTAGAAAGGAATATAAATATAAAAAAATGTTATTTATTATTGCATATGACACATGTACTAAATATCTATTCAATTTGTTTGAAATAAATTTTAATAGCTATTTATCATGTGTGGATCATAGTAGTAAAATGGAGAATTTAAAATCTCTTCTGAATGTTTTTCCTTTAAGTTTTTACGATATTTGACGGTTTTTCTTAAATTGTCTTTAATTTCAGTACTTTGTTCAAAAGCGATTGCATTTGTAAGAACTGTCTTTCATTTTTCTTTTCTTCGTTACTACTTTCTGATAATGTTATTGCTGTTTCAGTTGGTGTACTGGCAAATTTTAGTTTTTACGGATGCTATGTCTAAATTTATGTTAGGTGTTAAATTTATACTTTTTGTTGCTTGTCCGTTTATTTTTTCGATTCCCGAACAAATATTTGGGACAAAACTAGTTTAAGGCAGGTTATTGCAGTTTTCTAAACAAGTTTTAATATGTTTCGATATGTGATTGATGTGATACTATGCACTTCCAACACAAATTTGTACTATCATGATGTAAGTCGTGATAATTTTTTAAATGCGCGAGTGTAAATGAAATGCTACTAAATGAATTTCCACAAATATAACAAAAAAAAAACATTATTTTACTTTATATGTAATAAACAGTTATAATAAAAATACTTAAATGAAAAATAAAATGCAACCACTAAATAAAAAATCAACATCACTTCACGGATGCGTACTTTTGAATAACTGAATCAGTTAACAAAAGTCGCACTTGCTTTAAATATTAAAACCGTGTCAGTTTCATTATCTCAACAATCCCGTTAGTTTTTATTATTTAAGTTGAAAAAGGTATCAAAACAAACCTTCATTGGTTTTAGTTCTTTTCTATGAACAATTTCGGACTCATTTTAAAAATTTCTGAGTTTAGAAAAAAGTTAAGGAAATAATCGTTTGATATAAACGTGACTGTTTGCAATTGAGACTAGAAGAGACTTCAAAGTAAACCCTTTCGGTATGAATTGAAAAATAAGAGAAAATTAGACCTAATTTTAAACTTTCAGGTTTGCAGAGAAAATAAGACGTTCACAAAGTTTTAAAGTAAGACGAAACTGATATAAAAAGTTTTGAACTTTTACGTTTTCTTGTTTTTATACAAGAATGTCTTAAAATACCTTAAAACTTTCTATGGGTTTTAAAAATAAACTCAAATTTTTAACCGTGTGGGAAATAAAATTCAATCTGTTGGGAAAAACTACAAACTAGGAACAATATATAAAAATTTATTTCAGAGTTGTGTAAATTTTACATATTCGATTTCAATATTATTCCATTATAACCAGTCAATAATTAAATTCAAGATTGCTGCGACTACATTATTTCATATAAACGTTAATTATGTTGTAATTCAGGAAATATAATGATCATTATATAAGAGGCAGTATACAACTGTACAGCAAATATTAAAATTTTACTGCCATTCAATTCTTTTTCTTTTCCTTTTTATTCTTTTTTTTTTGTTTTTTTTTTGTATGTAGGTACTTATCTAATAAAAATCTATATAGACCAGTTGATAATTTGATGAAGAAAATCTATCAGGAGGTTCTACTACTCGTCCAAATCTTGTTACTACTTTATTTGAGCTTTCTGTATTCAAATTTGAAGATGTTGGCTCATTTAAGACTATTATTATTAGTTAAAGTCCGATTCTGTTCGTCAGAATTGCCACCGTGTTGGATACCCTCATGTGTTGATGATTGAGGAATGGAGAGTATGTGTTCTCTACTTCTTCTATACAAATTTTCACATGTATCTTTAACAATATATGATCTTGGTTCAGGGCATTTGATACTCACGGTGCCAGGTTCCCATTTGTACTTGGGATCTTTCTTATAATACACCTTTTGATGAGGAGCGATCGGTTTAAGTGATTTCGTATGAAGATTATAATAATTAGACCCACGACTTTGAATATCGGAGCGTTTCTTCTGGTAAAGTACATTATCAATTATCTTAGGTTCCAGAAGTTTTTTTAAAATTATCTGAGATGAAGGGTGGACCGTTGTCCGATACTAGTATTTCTGGACTTCCGTGCCTTGAAAATACTGACTTAAGGTTCGTTATAACTATATGCGGTATAGTGTTTACTCTACTATTATAAGGTAGTTTTGTTTTTGAGAATTAAAAATATCAATCCCTACTTTTATCCAAGGTAGTTCAACAGAGTCATGAGATAGTAGAGATATTTTGACATTATTTGGTCTATTCCGTATACAAGTTTCACAATTGCTAACAATGTTCACAATATATATTTGGCCAATATACGATACCTTTTGCCATTAACTTACATGCAGAGCTTCCTAAATGGCCTTCATGAATAAGCTGTAGTATTTCTGGACGTAGAACTTTCGAAAAAATTATACTTTGACCCTTGAATAATATGCCTTCCAAGAAACTTGTCTCATCCCTGACAGTAAAATATGGTTTTGCTAACAAATGGACTTTTTTTTAATTATCTGGCCACCCATTTGCACAGTATTCAATGACTTTTTGTAAAGTTTTATCAGTACTAAGTTGTTTGCTGAAAAAATATTTAATTTTGACTCTAAAATAGGCAAATTTCAAATCAGCGCATTTATATGTAAATCAATATCTTTGTCAATATCCGTAAGCTTTACATATTTTATTGCAGCTCTAGACAGCGTGTCAGCGACACTGACATATATAAAATGGACTGCTGATACTACTGAAATTCCTTACATATTTGACATTATTATGGGATCACTTTTCTATAGTTGTCCCTTTTTGGTTTAACTACTTTATTCCGCTGAACTACAAATAATAAGCTCTATACAAAATACACCATAGTCCAGTTTCAGTTCAGTGGTTTTCCAAATGAATATATAGGATAGAAATAGATGGCAATACAATATTTGTAATCCTTTCTCTGCCCCCCATAGCTACTTTTAGGGGCAGGTAGACAGAAATTGCTTAATTTTATTTCTTTAAAAATCAAGTTTGAAAAATATTTGATGTTGTGAACTTTTAATATGAATATTGTAAATCAAAGTTCTTTTACTCTGATGGGATGTAGATGAGCTCACGATACCTGTATCGTGAACGAATTTGTTGGAGCTGTGTCCGGTTCTTGTACCGACACAGTAAGTAATTTATTGTCCGTCGCAATGAAGATGGTGATATGATGATGCTTACGATGCTTGTATCGTAAGTTACTTGTTGATTGGTTTCGGTTCTTGTACCAAAACAATCTTAATTGAGACTCACAAAGTGAAAGCACTGGTAAAACAACACCTTGTATATGATAATGAAAACTGATATATTTAATTTAATTTGCACGATATTTATACAAGCTTTACAAAAAAACTAGAGTTACTTAAAGCTAGGGTCAATAATCATTACAGCAGTAAACGCATTGCTGACATACACAAAATTAGCGCATTTACAAATTATTAAAGCGAATGACCTGTGCTGGTTGCGCGTTTTTATTTTCTTGTTACAAGCCAATTTATGTGTTGTCAGCGAATGCCTTTATGCTTTCTAAAAGAAGGTCAATGATTCGTGCAATGCATGCAAATGAATTGATGAATTGTTTTTGTTGATTTAATTAAGCATAAAAAACGACTTAAGATTAAACATCCTCCACCGCCTTGAACATTGAGTTCAATATTATATATACTATTCTAATGTTAGGCATCGAAGGTTACGCTAACCTCAGGATGATTTGTTTTAGGCTCGTTCTCGAATCGTCTGATTGATTTTCTTGGTGATGGCTTTGGTGGGTTTTTGATTCTTTGGCAGATAGTCGCTCTGAATTTCCAAATGATGATGGTGCTTAAAGCAGCCACGAGCAGCAAAGCGGCATATGCTATAGTGTATTGATGAACATCATGTGCTTGAAGATGGGTCTTAGGTGGTAATTCGTTGTATAGTTGTTTAATCTTTTCCTGTATGGCATCTATTCCTGCCCAATGTCTATGATAGTGATATGTCTCGTTATCTTCTGATAGCAAATGTTGGGTGGCTATAACATCCGATAAATTTCCAGTGGGCGTATAGGAGAGTCTTGAAACTGATGGATAAATGCTATGTCCCTGTATTGTTATCAG
This sequence comes from Dioctria linearis, assembly GCA_963930735.1. NCBI lineage: Eukaryota > Metazoa > Arthropoda > Insecta > Diptera > Asilidae > Dioctria > Dioctria linearis. Next base: position 283,764,489 of record OZ005740.1, read on the forward strand.
TTCTTGTTTGATTATGCAATCGCCTTGAATTTTCAAAATTCCTGTTTTCTCCAGAATTGTTTGCGTGATGTTATTTCCACAAACTACGTTAAGTATGGTTTTGGACTTAAGAGCATAGATCCATTTCATTTGGCTGATTCAACTGTATCCAGTGGGGTCCGTCTCCAACCCTTGAGACTTGACAGGAGGGTGATTGCGGCAGGTGGTTAATTAGATCGACTTCACAGGAACTGATGTTTTGACCCTCTTCGATATATTGGGTGTTTTTGTTGGCAGAGGTGCTGGCCTTCAGCTATGATGGGGCAAGATTGAAGTTCGTATTCCGTTATCGGATAATATTGATCCCGATGCATATTTATGACCAAATATGGGGTTGATGGATGAATGGTGAAGAAGGTGTTGTTGACCAATACTGGTACAGAGACAAGTTTGAATAATTCAAAGTCCTCAAGGGTCAGTAATGGTATTCTGAGGCGGAATATCAGGTGCCTTGTTGCTATTCTTGCTTCGATTGTCATCAAGTTGTAGAATTTTAATACTTCATCCTGGGTTACTAGAAGCCGTAACGACGATGACATGTATTCCTTAATAGTTGTCAACTCTCGTCTTAATTGAGGTGGTGAGATGAGCTGTGGGCTGATTTTTCCATGGTGTAGGTGTCGACGAGTACATCTACAATCGAGGCTTGGATTTGCTGGAAGCGTATGGCGGATAAGGTAGCCTGCATTGTCAAAGATATGAATGCTTGTGACAGCCTTTCTTCTTTAAGTTCCTTTGTTAGACCGTTGACCTTTCTTGCGAGACTAGTGATATGCCCCCCTAAGTCTTGAAAGTGCTTATCTATTATGTCCTGGTTTTTTTCATCACATTTAATGTGGTATCTATCAGCGATGTTTGGTTCCTTATCAAAGCTATCAGGTGCCCTTCATTTTGCTCTATATCTTCAATGGTATCGGACATTTTATCTGCGTAGTTCGAATCCAATACTCCGAAAAGTGCACTTGCGATGTTGCCCACAAAATTCAAGGCTCCTCTTTTTACTCTAGTGGTGGAATTACCTTTGGGTTGAAGTAGCTTGGTAAATGTTTGCGCAGTGACCTCGTCTACCCATAAAGCGTTTAAGCGCCCCAAGGAAGCCTTGTGTTGTTAAATCGGTGACTAGTTCAAGATGAGTTGCCTTGGTAGCAAAACAACAGAATACTGCTATGTAAGACTTCTGTGGCCTTTTTCCTCTGATCTTGTAGTGGGTCCATACTGGTCCGCAAAAATCTATCTCCTGAATTGACGAACGTCTTGCTGGCTGAACTCTATCTGCAGGCAAATTGCCCATTAACTGTGAAAGTAGCTTGGGCTCTGCCTTTGCACATCGTACACAATTCTTTACTATGGATCGCACCAGAGTTTTGCCTTTTATTGGCCAAAATTTTTGTCTCGCGATTGACAACAGCGCCTGAGGTCCCACATGATAGTTATCTTTATGTAGCTCGCTTAGCAGTAACTTTGTGAAAGGATGTGTGTATGGCAACAATATTTGATGTTTGGCGTCATATGAAAGGTTTGAGGCTTCAAGTCGGCCTCCAACTCTGATGAGTCCTCTAGTGTCTATGAATGGGGTGAGACTGCTAAGAGAGCTGTTTTTGTTAACTTCTGCAAAGCGTTTTAGATGGTCGAGATCATCTTTGAACTCTTGCTCTTGAATGTGCCTTATTATAGCTACTTGAGCTTCGTTGATTTCGTGTATGGAGAGTGATTTACCCGTACTATTTGCTTGTTGTTGATTGCGATGTCTCATGATATTTATAAAGCGTGCAATATAAGCGAGCGTATTACATAACTTCCTGAACGAATTTCCATGATCGATTTTATCGATTATGGATGTTGAATCTTCGGCTGCTGAGGCTGATAACGTGAACCCCTTTTTCTCTAACTTGCATTCTTCTGTTTTCAAGTATGGTGGTGGCCAAAGGTCTTCAGTGCCATGTAGAAAGGTGGGGCCGTAAAACCAAAGTGTGGAACCTTCGAGTTTTTCGGGCTCGATTCCTCGGGAAAGAATGTCAGCAGGGTTGTCCTTAGAACCCACGTGGCGCCATTGCGTGGGAACGCTTACGTCCTGGATACTTGAGACTCTATTTGCAACGAAAGTATGAAAGTGTGATGATGAAGAATTTAGCCATGCTAGGACTATTTCGGAATCAGACCATAGGAATATAAGCTCTTTCCTCATTCGTAAGTCCCTTTGGATGCGATTAGCCAGTTCTGCTGCCAATTTAGCTGCACAAAGCTCTAGTCGAGGTAATGTGGTTTGTTTCATTGGAGCTATCCTAGATTTAGCGCATAATAGGCGCACTACAATAATGTTGTCCTTATCTATGGATCTTATATATGCAGCTGCACCGTATGCTTTCTCTGAAGCATCTGCGAAGACATGAATTTGCACTACTTTGGGGATTCTATGAGAAAATACATGCCTTGGAAAATTTATGTTGCTCAATAACTTTAGACCTGATCGAAATTTAATCCATGACGTATGTAATTCTTGGGGTAACGCTGCATCCCAATCAAGTTTGAGTGTCCACAGCCTTTGAAGAAATAATTTAGCAGTCACCACAACTGGAGCCATAATACCTAATGGGTCGTATAGGTGAGCAATATCCGAATACGTTGTTCGCTTTGTCACCTTACATGATTCAATTTGTGCAGTCTTTACACGGAAAGAGTCAGTCTTAGGAAGCCAGATCAGACCGACCGTTTTAATATGCTCGTCCAATTTATTGTTGAAATCTAGTTGGAGCTCTTGATCTGTTGGAGGTATGCTCTGCAGCAGGCGCTGGTGATTTGCACACCATTTTCTTAATTTAAAGCCAGATGTGCTAAGTATCGATTGGAGCTGAGTTTGGATGTCAAGAGCTGCTGATAAGGTGTCTGCACCGGTGAGAACATCATCCATGTAGAAGTCACGTTTGAGTACTTCCGAACCCACAGGATAAGTCTGAGCTTGATCCTCTGCCAATCTTTGCAGACATTTAGTGGCTAGGTATGGCGCACACGTCGTTCCATATGTTACCGTTGACAGCTGGTAGACCTTAAGCGATTCACTTGGATCAGGCCTCCACCAAATTAGTTGATATTTACTATCGGATTCTTCAACTTCTATTTGCCGATACATTTTCTCGATATCAGCAGTAAATACGAAACGTGGTAATCGAAAACGTAAAAGAATGGAAAAGACGTCATCCTGTATAGTTGGACCCGTGCATAGTATGTCATTTAAGGATATGTTCTTCGATGTTTTTGCTGAAGCGTCGAATACCACTCTAAGTTTTGTGGTGCTGCTATCCGGCTTCATGACACAATGATGAGGCAAGAAATAGTATGGTGCCTTGATGATGTTGATGTTGACTTCCCGCATATGACCCAAGCGAAGATACTCCTCCATAAATTCCACATATTGTGTTTTAACGATCTCATTATTGGCTAACTTTCGTTCCAATGATCTAAATCTTTGCAAAGCAATGTCTTTCGATTCCCCTAATCTAGTAGGCTGAACTAGAAATGGGAGACTTACGATAAAACGTCCACTTAAACTTCTTCTTGTGTTTTGATTGAAGTGTATCTCACACCGTTTCTCTGCCGTGGTAAAATTCGTGGAAGACCCTTCAGTCTCTTCCAGCTTCCAAAAACGCTCAATTTGCTGGTCTAATCTTTCATCGTCGCTGCATATTCCACAGATTGCGTCAGCTTGAGACATATTATTGATCTTCCCTGCCACAGTCCAACCAAAAACAGTGTTTTGAAGTGTTGGTAACATTTCACCCAACTTTATCTGGCCAATTGACAAGAGTGAATAGTAAATCTCTGCACCAATCAACAGATCAATAGGCCCAGGTCGATCGAAGGTTGGATCAGCTAACGCGATGTTTTGAGGTAGCGGCCAAGCTGAAGTATCTATTGACTTAGTGGGTTGAACTGAAATGATTTTTGATAGCACATGGGCTTCGAGTCTTGTAGTAAAATTATTTATTCTAGATTGCAACAGTACGTTCACTCGACTATGGGATTGTTGTCTCCGCTGACCAATGCCCTCAATGTGTAATTGCTCTGGAATTTCTGTTAATTCTAATTGTTTCGCAATCTTCTCGGTCATGAAGTTCAACTGAGAGCCTGAGTCTAAGATGGCTCTACATTCCACTTTTTTACCTCTGTTGTTAATTAGATTAACGACTGCTGTGCTGAGGAGAACATAGCCCTTCAATGACTGAGCTGTTTTCGTTGTCAACGATATTGATTGATCGTGTGCCTGATTGAAATGTGTTGATGATAATTTGTTACTTGCTGGGTGTGCAGCAGTAACTTGACTCTGAGGATTTTTGCTTTGCGTATATGATGATCCGGATTTGGAAAAGGCGTTATCAGTATGCAATAAAGTATTATGTCTTTTTGAACACTTGGTACATGCTCGGGCTGTACAAGTATCGACCCGGTGACCTGCATTGAGACAATTGAAGCACACATTGACTCCTTTCACATGAGCAATGCGCTTGAGTGGAGTTAATTCTTGAAATCTCCGACATGCAAACAGCTGATGATTACCTTTGCACATGGTGCAAACTGATCCGTTGGTCACTGTTGAAGCAAAAGCCCTTGAGACACCTATTCTTCGGTTATAATCTTCAGTGGGTTTACCTTTGTTTCCTAAGGTCTCTAATGATTGGAAGCGCGTTTCTAAAAACACTAAGAAGCTCTTCATAGATTGCAGTGCTCTGGGCTGGGGCAAAGATTGCTCGTAAAGCGTGTGTGTAGTGCGGTCCAGTCTCTTTATCAATAGATGATGTAACAGTGGATCCCAATGGTTGATGTTTATTCCCAAGTTTTCTAAGCCGAGTAGGCATTCCTGGGTTGTGTCATGCAGGGCCTTTATGGCAGAAGAACTTTCGTTGGTTATACTGGTCTGCGACAGCAGTCTATTTAGTAGTGCAGTTACCAATAACCTAGGGTTCTCGTACCTTTCGGTGATAATCTTCCACGCAGCAGAGTAATTTGTATCCGAAATAGTAAGATGTCGCACTAATTTCTCGGCCTCGCCTGATAAGCTGCTTTTGAGATACCACATCTTCTGGCACTCCGACATTGTCTGCTTGTGCACTACTTCAGTGAAAAGATCATGAAATTGCCGCCATTTCAAGTAATCGCCATCAAAACGTTGCAGAACAATCTTAGGCAGTTTCATCACAGAGTTTGTACTCACATCTGCTTTGTGGTCATTGCTCTTACTACCCACATAATTGTATAGTTGCGCCAAAGTATTTTGAACTTCTTCCACTAAACTGAAGTATTCCTCTGCATCATAACTTATTATTGTGGGATCATCGACACTATCCCAGATTTTGAAGTGGAGCCTTGGAACATCATGTAAGTATTGTTCAATTGTTTTGATCTTAAGCTGGCAGAATTGCTCTGTATAATCTTCTTTGATTGTAGCTAATCCTGCTACTGTTTTACGCAATACAGCTAAAACAGATCGTTGTTTCTGTAAAATTCCGGAGATGCTTGCACCAAAATTCTCATTCTTATTTTCTGTATGGGTGGATTGCGTTGTTGCTAGATTATATTCAATATTGATGTCTTTCAATGCCTTATCCGCTTTATCGATTGGCTCACGCTTCTCTTCTAAGGGTTGAGTGAATTTTTTAATTGCCTCAATCTTTTCATTCATATCTTGGATTATCTGCTCATAGACCTTCTTTATCGCTTCATAATAACCAGTTGAGAGGTATGGATGATCTGATATGTCTCCCGATTGCTTCATAATGACTGCGTTCGTTGAAGAAAATTCATTCCAGCAAGCATTTAGGGCATTCGATCTTGACTTTAGATAATCTAAAGTTTTCTTGTCCGCGGGATCCGTCTTATAGTTGGCGATTATCTTTTGTATTTCGCCTCCAATCTTCTTCTGCGAAGTTATACGGTCTTCTAAACTCATGATCAAATCAAATGATCACGTCGGGGTCACCAAATGTAAATCAAAGTTCTTTTACTCTGATGGGATGTAGATGAGCTCACGATACCTGTATCGTGAACGAATTTGTTGGAGCTGTGTCCGGTTCTTGTACCGACACAGTAAGTAATTTATTGTCCGTCGCAATGAAGATGGTGATATGATGATGCTTACGATGCTTGTATCGTAAGTTACTTGTTGATTGGTTTCGGTTCTTGTACCAAAACAATCTTAATTGAGACTCACAAAGTGAAAGCACTGGTAAAACAACACCTTGTATATGATAATGAAAACTGATATATTTAATTTAATTTGCACGATATTTATACAAGCTTTACAAAAAAACTAGAGTTACTTAAAGCTAGGGTCAATAATCATTACAGCAGTAAACGCATTGCTGACATACACAAAATTAGCGCATTTACAAATTATTAAAGCGAATGACCTGTGCTGGTTGCGCGTTTTTATTTTCTTGTTACAAGCCAATTTATGTGTTGTCAGCGAATGCCTTTATGCTTTCTAAAAGAAGGTCAATGATTCGTGCAATGCATGCAAATGAATTGATGAATTGTTTTTGTTGATTTAATTAAGCATAAAAAACGACTTAAGATTAAACAAATATTAAAGCAAAATCAAAAACTTGAAATTAAGATAATTGTCACACCCTGCCAAAAAAAGTTGACCCATATGAAATAGCAAATCAGGCAGTCCATGTTATATATGTCAGTGTTCAGCGACAATTAAGTATTTTCCTAGTTTATAAGTAACATTTAGGTCATATAACTGTAACCTGCACATTATTCTTTGAAGCTAAGCAGGGATTTTATATAATGGTTGGAAAATAATGTAACCAGTGGTTTGTGGTCTGTTTCAGCTACCACTTTTTGTCCATACACAAATTGATGGAATTTGACGCACCAGAACAAAATAGCGAAAGTTTCTTTCTATTTGGGCATAAGCCTGTTGAGCTTGAGTCAATGTTGCTGACGCAAATGCTATGAGTCTATTTTCTTGCATTATTACAGCACCCATTGCATCCTTTGATGCGTCAACTAAAGGCGTTACAGGTTTATTTATGTCGACATATGGCAAAACTTGAGCATGTGAAATTAAATTTTTTAATCTATTAAATTCTGCCTCGTGACTTGCAGTCCACTGAAAAATGGAATGCTTCTTTAGAAATGATCTAAGATTTGACGTTTCCGAAGATAAATTCTCGACATAAGTACCAAGGTAATTAACCATACCAAGAAATCTTTGAAGGTCTGTTACCGATTTTGGTGTTGGGTTGGTATGTTATAAATGGCTTCAATTTTTGTCTTATCTGGTCTTACACCTTCGCTAGAACGTACATTCCCGACGAGTTTGATTTCAGTTACACATATATGAGATTTATCCCTTGAGGTACGTTAGACGAAGCCTTCAATACTCTAGATATGGAATGGCGGAATAAGATTTGGTATGTTCTGTTGACTAGATATGACTCTGCCCATTTTAGAAATTTTGGGGGAAACTCATACTTTTCCATTTTAAAGATTATAACGGAGTGAGATAACTTAAGGCTTTACTAAAGTCTGTATAAATAGAATATGTCTGGTAGCCTTTCGCAAACCCGCCAATGGTATACGAGACAAATTAGTGGTTGCAGACCTGCACGAAATAAACCCATGTTGGTTTGAAGAGAGCAAATTCTTACAGGAAATTGGAAATTGATAGTTGACAGTAAATGGCAGATTCGATAAGTTGGGCATCCACGATAATTTTGAAATAGGTCTATGGTTAGAAATTTCATTTTTACTGTAGTATTTTTGTGCATAAGTGTGATAAAAGAATTTTTACATAGCTGCGAGAAATAACCACTATCGAGTGATTTTTAGAAAATAATGCGCAGCGGAGCTGCCAAGGCAAGACTTAGAAAAGGCTGAGTGAAGTTGTGAAGTAATTCGGAAGTCCATTAATACGATCAAGTATATGCTCATGTGTAATTTTACGGATAGCGAATGAAACATTATTGGAGTCGTTCATATGACTCAAGTTACTATTGCGAGGTTGAAAATTTGACGAGGCGAAGGCATTATAAAAAAATAAGCAAACATATCGAAATATTTAGACGAATCATCACGAGCAGAATTCTTATATCTCATGGTATTGGGGTAGTTGTCCATTTTTTCTTTCATATTAATAAACTTAAAAAATATGAGAGGGTCACTTAACAATTTCGCACGCATGATTTGAAAATACTCATCATAAAGTGTAGAGGAAAGCTTTGTGAATTCATTATAGGATGTGAAGAAGTTGTTGTGACTCATATAACTTTTTCACAGTTTATTCTTGCTGTTTTCAAGCGTTTCAGTTCTTTATTGAACCATGGGGGTGATGTTTTATGGAAAGTTCCGAATAGCTGCCATGGTTTTACGTGAGCACCTCCCATTATGGCTTAATCTCACGGCACTCTTAATGCACGGATTGAAGACAAGCGACAGTCAACGCCCTTGAGAGGCAGAATATAATTTATATTCTGTCTCAACAAGTACCAGTTTATATCAGTGCATGCTTGACATTGGACTTACTGTTCGAAGGGAGACCTACCTAAAATCTCTTCCGATCTGTGGGTCACGGCACCCGGTTGATTTAGCGGAACTCCACGCCGAGAGCCAATCCTCTAAGCATACATTAATAAGCGACCATTCCTCAAATTCACGGACGTAGTATGCAATTATGACAAAAGAACAAACTACTCTGTTTAGAGGAGAATGTTCACCTAAGTCATGCAGACTCAGAAAATTTCACTCTGCCAGCATATGGGCTACCACAACTACTACGATGCTCCCACAAGGGGGCCTTCCCAATGTTGAGGCGAATATCACTACTATGTAGATCAATTCGGGGCTCCTCAACCCCGTAGTACCAAGTTAGCAATGTCGGCTACCCAAATGGTATGGCTTCGTATAACATAATCGTACGATTATGAGTACTCGCAGTGAATCTTCATGCAAACTCTTAAACGTTACTGGTACCTCCGTTCGGGCTTAATCATATAAGCACTTAAAAAGTGACAGTAGTGGACCACGAGAAGGTTATCCACCCTTTAGGCTAGGAGAGGCTTGAGCCTAACGCCAGTAGTCTTATAGCGTACCAAGGTACAAATACCAAGCTGCATACTAGGTCATATACGCGATAGGCTTCACTTGGTACACGCACAATCATCAGAAAGCAGAAAGCTATGTCCTCAGCACAATGAAGCACGGTGCACATATATGGCTTTTCATATCCAGTTATCCTTCCCTGGCAGCTCTGCGCTACACTTGCCCTATGCACCATCTATGAAAGTTCCGAAAAGTCAGAATTTCTAAGAATGACAAAGTATTACGTTTCGTCACAATATGTAAGATTTTTGGTGTCATAGCAATATGTAATTACTAGTGCGGGGTGTTATTTGTCAAAACAAGACATTCTCACTGGGCTAGGTTCAACTAATGAGTTACCCGCGTCAGTAGAAAATACCATACTGCCTAACCATGTCATTCACAGCATTATTCATTTGGGTGAGACCAAGAGATGAAATACTGTCCAGGAAAAGGGATTCCTTGTTGTCAAGTTATTAAGTGGAAGTCATAGTCAACTTCCTTTAGTACCCATTGAATTTTGGGTAAGTTAAAATCACCAATTAGTAGCAATTCCTCAAGAGGATCCATCTTACCATGGATAAAATTAGATGTTGAAATGAGTAGTTCGTAAATATTCTCACATCAACAATAAATATGGAGTCTGGAGGAATATAGCAACAACTAATGTAAAAGACAGTTTTAAGAGAGACAGCTTAAGAACTATAAGTTCAATGTGGAGGTATTGGAGAAACGGGGAAGATCAATTTGGCTGTAATTTAAGTGGATTTTACATGCGAGGACACCACCATGAGCTTCAGAATCAGTATACGAGTATCTGTCTCTTCTAAAAATTTGATACGAATTGTCAAAGATTTCAGCATCGCGCAAACCATGATGAAGGCAATTAAATCTCAACAGAGGCTCTGAAGATTTGTGTAGTTTTGATAGTAAAAGTAAAGCGATTTTAATAGTCAAAGTTGCACACAAGGGATGACTATTTAGCTATATATTTATCCTAATATATAATCTTTGTGCTTGTGATAAGGTAGCTTGATTAGTATCTTGTAGTTGAGGGCTATAGAAATTAAACTCGTTATGTCCAATCGAGTCATTTTTGAGCTCATATACCAGTAACAGGAAATTTACTATGTACTGTAATGAAAACGTATTTTTAATATTAGTAAGCCTAAGCATTCATCAAACTCTTAGTTTAAGGTAGTGTTGAAATGTATTGCAGGTTTTAATAGTCTTATTAACTAAAATGTTTCCGACATAGCCAGTTGTGTTCCTTAATCAAAGATTTGACGCACTTTGTTTCTATCAAAATTGGACACAGCAGGTATTGAAAGCAAAGGAAAGGAAAGAATAAGGAAAAGCACTTCATTATAAGAAAACATAAATAAAAAAAACACAGATTTAATTCTATACAACAAAACAAGAAATATTTGAAATATTTCTAACTATTCTTTCCTTCTAATGACTTGGTCGATGCGGTCGGAAACCCGATCAGGAAAAGGAAAAAATCTAACCAACTAGTAAACTATGTCTCGGGGCATCATGGGAAAGCTAATAGGAGACGATAGTCACCATTGCACAATTGTTAGTTTGGCCCCCACAGCCGTCTGACACCAATTTCACCTCTTGGACATTTCTTGAAATTTGTGTATTGCAAAGACGATGATAGACCGCGGAACCTATTTTTCGACTTCCCTTAGGCACATCTGTTTTTATCCAAGCATATTGGAAAACAGTCTGTTTAGTTAGACCATCCGTAGACGTCCCACAACACATAGTTATACTAATATAACTGTCGTAAAGAGTATGTTGCCTGATCCGGTACCTTAGGCAGTACCTATTAAATTTTTTTTATATTCAGCTTTTGCCCCTTAATTTTTTCTTTTAATGCAATAAAATAAGATCATACATCATCTGTAGCCGGTGCACCGAATTCAATGTTGAAATTTTGAAAATGGGAAGTTTTACCTTTAAATTGTCGGCTGCGTCATTATTATAACGCTTCCAAATTTTGTTTATATTTAATTCGTTAGATACGTATTGTTGGCTAATAGTTTGTCCTATCTATTGTATCTATCTATTTCAACTGCCCAATAAAAGTTTTCATAGACATTTTCTTTGCTTAAATTTTATCGGCATAACGGTAGCTCCTCTTCTCAACGGGAGATAATCCTGTTTTTAGATGTTCCTTAGAAATTCGTTGAATCCTGTCTTTTGAAACTTTTAAAATTCCCAAAAAAACGTGTCTGTACACTGGAAACATGGAGATTTTTCGTTCAGAAGTCATTTGCAAACCTCCTTTAACGAAATTCTTAATACTGCATTGCTTCTTAGTTTCTTGAGTTTGAGGATCCTTTCTTAATCTTTGTCTTTTTGGAAACCGAGCCATTGTATATTTTAAGAGGAAATTATCTTGTGCAATTTTATTAGGAACATTGTACGATGATGCATAAAAATGTTGCAAGTGGCATCTTTTCATTAAAATATAAATGTTAACCTTTTCTATTTCTTCAGATTTTGTTTCTATTTTTCGGGATTCTTTTTGTGCTTTCTTCCCTCTGCTGGTATATTGAGGTACATTGAATTCCTTCTTGATCCATTGCAAAAAATTTACAAATCAATTGATGAAGAATTACAACCGTATCCTCTTAAGCAGCCGGACCAAATGACGACACGATACTATATTTGTTCGTCAGATGCAAATTATGGGTTTTTACCGTTAGCTGGACATAGCTAGTTTAGAAAATAAATTTTCGTATAGTCATTGCTAAAGTAGGAAAGAGACAAGTTTTGCGACTAATTGGACGTGGCAAATTATGTGTCACACTTTTGTTGGACATGGGAAGGGTGTTGAAAATGACTCAAAGTTTCAAATTGATTTTACTTAAGGTTAAAATCATTTCTGAACTTTCTCATCAAACACAAGTGTTGAGACACGATTACGTGATTTAATTTCAGTGCTAACTCAATTTTGACAAAATATGGACATAACGAGTTTTATTTCTATACCGCTCAGTTGAAGTCGCCAGAGTATTCGTCACTAAATAGATATAATTATTGAAACAATAGACAGTAGTGTCAGACTAGTTTCACAGAATCTTGAGGTTGCAGGTGTTGTCTCCAACCTGATGGATGACAAACGTCGATGTATATTAAGTTGGATAAACCTAGACATAACTATTGTTATCTCATATAATAACTGCACCAATAGCCCACAGACTAGAATTGTAGCTGATATGACGATTGTATTTTTCAAAAGTCTTGATTATATCGAAAAATTAATAGTAGTAGAGTTTGAGGCAGAGATGGGCATTTTTTAATTCGAATAAAAATAAAAGATAAAAAACCGAATAAAATGAAAAATCGAATAAAATTTATTTGATTACAAATATTATTCGTTATTTGGTGAATTATTCGCAAATAATTATTTGTTATTCGATCGTGTGTTATTTGATGATCAAATAATTTCATAATTTGATGAATTATTTGTGATTTCTTATTATTCTGATTTGAATTTCAAACAATTATTTGTCATTCAGTTATTTTACGTTTATATCCTTATGACCCTTGAGTAGACATTGATTTCATATTTAGGAATTTTGAAAAAGAAAGCTCTTTAGACGATGATAAGTTTTTTTTTTATATTTGATTGTAATACATTTTAACTAATTTTTGATATGCACTAATAATATGCGTTTGCTTTAAATAAAATCCGCTCTTCAAAATGCTCATCAGTTAAAGAGCCACATTTAGACCCGGCTAATATTGTGGGTTACGAAAAGAGCCTTTCTACAGGTGCTGAAGAAGAAAGTGGGGTACTATATTTTAAGCACAAGCTCACTTGCCTTTTATTTAATTGTGATCAGCACGTAGATCATGAAGTGATCAGTACCTTGATCTGGAACTGCAGCGGTGAAATATTTCTCGGTATGATATCCGCTCGTGATATCAAATTTGTCTATGATTTTATGGGATGATGTAAATAATTGTAACGCACCACTTCATACAAATTTACAATCCATTTATTTAGAAAATATTATAGTTATTTTAATTTTACACTTATGTTCTACTACGGACCTCTGCACTTCTTGAAATCTGAATACTGAGTGCCCGTTTGGATGCTGGTGCCATTGCTTGCAGATAAGAGGTTACGTTGGTCTCATGACCATTATACAAATTTGTTTTATGAAGTGCTGTGGTTAACAATAATTAAAGAGTATGTAAGAGAATTTATAAACAATTAATAGTTGCGAAGAATTGCCAATACAAAATTATTTTAGAAACATCAAGTGAAAAGTGAATATCTTTGAGGGCACGAACAAATTGACTGTAAGATTATTCTGAGTAATCAAACCCAATTAATTTACTTCTATAGCTTCACAAATACTTAATTGAACAAAATTATTAAATTCCTCTTAAACTTTAAATTAAATTAAGCAACGAGACATCTTGCGGAAAGAAATGCTTGTGCCAAGAATTAATTATTTGAAATTGTAACTAATGAACACCAGAAAACATATATCCATAATCGAATGACAAATAATTGTTTGAAATTCAAATAATGACCATCATAATAATAAGAAATCGCAAATAATTCATCAAATAATGAAATTATTTGATTATCAAATAACGCACGATCGAATAACAAATAATTATTTGAAACTCAAATAATTGGTACGAAATAACAAATAATTATTTGCGAATAACTTAAAATAAATTGATACTAAAATAAAAATTTATCCGAATATTTTTTTATTTGAATAATGCCCAGCACTGGTTTGAGGTGAGTACAGAACCATAGCACAAAACACTTACAGGGAGGAGAAGTTGAGATATTTTAATGCCAAATCGAATTCTATAATCTAGAAATCCGTTTCTGTAATTTAAGACTTCTTAGGCTTCTTAGACTGAAAGATTGTTTATCGCTTATTAAAGAGGCTGAAAAGGAATATTGTCTATTTCAAAGGAAAGGAAACTATTGCTGAACATGTAAGGACATTATTTTATTTTCCAGATCATTAAATCTTTTGTCGGTATTTTTTTGCTTGCTGTAGAGCGACTAAAAACATAATTGACATTGAGAAAAATCTATTTTTTTTTATTGATTACAAACTGTTCTTCGCTTACCTAGCTAAAGCCATTTTGTACTCAGGAAGGTATCTCAAAGTATATTTTGCTATAAATTAAATGTAGCGATTACAGCGGTGGGTGTTTGCAAACAACCGAAAGTACAACAAACTGGACAATCAACCAAACAGAACAAAAGCGTCGGCACTACTATACGAAATTACCTACGGGCATTCATCTAGCGTACCGTCAGAATTGCTCATAGACCAATTCTTGCTATTTTCTTTATTTTTTATGTATTTTATAATTTTTAAAGCTTTAATAACAGTTCGGCTCCTCCGGTATATTTTTTTCTTGGTGTCGCATAATAAAAAAAAATATTTTGTTGAACTGACGTAAGTGTGGGTTTACAGCGCCACTGTCCACTTCACTTTTATAAATATAAAAAAATATTTCTTAAATTGAGGTCAAAGTACAACCGAAGTGATTCCCACGGGGGAAGTCTGCTAAGGACGATGCGAATCAATTTCTTCTGGAAGATACAACTCTTTCACTTGACGAAGTGTCATAAAACTTTTGCCTTACCATTACGTTTTATGGCTTATGATCTAGATAAAGATAAAATAGCCCTTAAACGGTGCATACTAATTACACCCACACATTAATTTTAGCAGTTTTCTTACAAAATATTTTTTAAAGGTTCTTATTTTGTTCGTCAAAGTAAATATAAATACTAAAGGCATTGCTGTTCTGGAGCTAACCACCATAGGCTCATTAAAAACATGTAAACAAATATTTTGCGTATTAAGGAGCGCAAATATAAGAGAAAAAAGATAAGAGAATTTCAAAAGCATTAAAATTTAATTAAAGGAATTGGTCGTTTAATCCTAAGGAATATGAAAGGAATCCAAATGAAGTAACTGTGTTTCCAGCTTTATTTGAAACATGAAATATAGACACATATGTACACAAACGTTTATCTAAAAAAAAAAAAAAAAAATCTCATTTTTGAATAGATCTAAGGAAAATTTTTATATTTTATTCCCATTTATGTTTGTAAAGAAGCCAGGGAAACATTTTCATTAGAATGAAATTATTTTCATATATTTAACTGTAATTCCTGAGTAATAATGAACTTTGACAACAAAAGGATTCCGAAAAACCGCAGAATTAATTTCATGAAGTTGATTAAATTAACTAGAGAAACCCTTTTTTTGCTATGAAATCCAGCTTAATAAAAAGTTGGGCGTTTTAATGAAAAGGCCAGCTATAGACTTTTAAATTAATTTGCTTTTAGACCTTTTTTTTTTTTCGTAATTGAATTGAAATTTTTGGCTGTGTTGAAATATGCTGTCATAATTAGTTGAAAAAATTAGGGACCATAGCTTTTCATTCATGTATGTGTCGTTTGATATTAACTAAAATTGGTATGATTAACATGATTTTGATATCAGTAATTGCTAAAGGATATCCGTTTTCCTTAATTATGAAAGTTTTAGACAGAAGAAGTGTAAAGTAATGTTTGGTTCGTTTAGTTGGTGGCTGGTTGGTTAAGGAGGGAAATAAGAAGTTATTAAACGATGCGGCTACTGAGAGGGTTTATATAGGAGATAGAAAGGGCGGATCCAGACATTCGCTCAGGGGGGAGGGGGTGATGGCACCTATCACCTTCCTGTATTCGTCCTTGCCATCATTTGTGGTCCGCCTTGTATACCTTTCTCTTTTCGTTTCAGCATGAAAATTCAATTAGCATCCAGATATCACCGATTCCTTTTATTTATATAAAAGCATAGTAAAATTTGGTCCGACATAAAATAGACAAAATACACTTCTTGTTTGTCTTGATGTTGGTGTTTTCTTTATAAAAAGGTCGTTTGCATTTCATTCAAACACCAAATTTCCTGGGCTGGGCTGCGATTTCTCGCAAATTAAAGATACCGTTTCTAATTTTTTTTTCCAATAATTTCTTTTCAAATCGACACTTTGCTGAAGAAACTTTCGAGGAATGCTAATTAGGTAGGGGTTAATATATGTAGGTATAACCCGACCCTATTTGTTTTAAATTAATTATTTCAATCTGATTTTAGTTACCTAGTCTATGATAATTTTACTAACGTACCCCTACTACTTTTCATCATTTTCATTTTCGAAAATTGCAAAAATATTTCCTGTACTAAAAATTCCTTAGTAATATAAGGTATCGAAGGCAAATAAGGCCTATCTTATTTAAAAACTATATTTTTACAGGAAATATAGTTTAATACAATAAAAGACGTTCTGAATAATAAACTTTACTTTATTGCATATAAAGAAATATAAAAAGCTTAACATTTCTTCTCAAACTAAATATAAAAAATTAACATACAAAAAAACAAGTAAGTGCTTTAGGCTTTATTATAGGGAGGGGTAGTTTCATAAGGCCTTTAAACTTAAACTGCGAATTTCTTAAACTTAATTCTAATTAAAATAGCCTTTTCGAGAGGAACTTTTTTTCTCAGTCACTAATGCCTCTAATCGCAGCCGTTGTGGCATATAAATTTATCTTTATAATTTTAAGTAAGACCAACACACTCTTCATGATAATATTTCGAATGTCAGCTATTCGAACTTGACCTTGATCTTTGGATAAATTCGTTCAGGGATTCAGCATAGGAAGAGTCAGAGCTAGTGTTGTATATTACAGGACGTCTTGTAACTTGCAATTAACTGATGGACGCAATTGGAAAAATCAGACGAGTTTTTGCACTTGGACAAGCAAGCTGTTGTATTTCAGTTAAGGGGTAACGCCACTGTAACGGCTAAAAAAAGGTTTTTTCACGAATTCTTTTCTCGCGAAATTAAAGGCGTTTGAAAAAATTCTTTTAAGATTATTATCGGGCATACATTGAACTTTATTGATAAATTTTTTGACAGCGAAAAAAAAACAAAATGACGGCTCCCCAGCCATCTTCCGGGGACATGTTTTTCTTGCAGGGCTCCCCGGCACGCAGCACCACTAGTGCACATTTACCTAGACCAAAACAAAAAAACCATCAATCTAGTGGCTTATAGCTAGAGAATGCCGTACGGATTTTTAAAAATATTAATTTTTGTAGATTTGGCGCGCGTTTGAAAAAAAGTTTGATTTTTGACAAACCGGCAGGTTTTTTGATAATAAAAAATCAACAAATAAAGTTGTTGAAAATCCCGTACGTCATTCTCTAGATAATGTTAATGCTCACATCTGGTCAAAATTTCAAATCCAAAATATGAAAATTGTTCGAGTTATGCTGCGTGCCATTTTGAAAAACCGTGTTTCGAGAAAAACGCGTTTAAAGTTTTCAGAATAGTTTTTTATTGGAAAAAATAAAAAAAATTAAGGTAAAAATAGAAGTGTTCCGATAAACAAGTTAAAGTTGCAAATATCAAAAAGGTCAGTTGTGTTCAATTCGGCTTTTTTAGTCAGCTTTAGAAGAAAGCTGGCTGAAAAGCTCCAATTGTGTTTCAGGCTTCAAGTAGTCGTTTCGGAGAGAGTTTGAAAGAAGAAAACAAAATTTCTGACACGGGAGCTTTTTTTCTTATTCTAGAGGGTTTTAACTATTTTTTAAGCCAATAAAAACAAATAAATTTTTCAAAAAATTTACAGTGGCGTTACCCCTTACAGAGTGAGCAAAAGCAATTTCTTGTATGGCATTTGCATTTAATTGGTAAAGATCCGTAGCTCTGAAACCCGCTTGTGATATTTCGTGGGTCATACATTTGGACCACACTTTAGATAAAATTATATTGAATCTTGCTTTTGGCAATTTTTTGTCACGATGTTCATATAACTACTGTACGACTTCTTGATCCAAGTAGTGTTTAATGGGTCAAGGGTCATACTTTTCGGCTTCTTTCTACTACACTAAGGTCCAAATGACACTTAGCACCATCCAATATTAAGAGGACATTTACCGGCGATTTTATAGTTATCCAAGTGTTTAATGAAATCCACGAGCAACTCTGTAGCCATACTCCCTTTTTGGGCCATTCTAAGAATTGATCCAGTAGGTAAATGATCATCGAACTCAGGTTTATTTCTCTTACCTTTAAAAAGGATCATTGGTGGAATGGAATTTCCGAGGGCATTTACACATCCGACTATAGCTACATTTTCAGCAAGTTCTGAGGCCTACATATGTACTCTTTTGGCTCCTTGCTGAGCGATGACTATTGCCTGATTATGAACAGTAAGCCGGCAACTCTTTTCGTCCATGTTGTAAATACGTTCAGGATGATCATGTAGCTGTAGTTCATCATAAAGATTCTCAACTTCTTTAAAATGTTCGGATACGATAACTTTGTTTAGTTTCTGGGGCTCATGCTGGGTTTAAAAAGTGTGCTTTACGTTTTCACCAAAGTAGGATTCCTTTCAAAAACAGTACAAGCCAGTCTCTTCCAGCGAGACGTTTTTCTTTATTGAAATTATTTGGTATGTTATATTTCTCACATAAAACAAAAGCTTGTCTGCGAATAACTTTTGGAGTTAATGCAATGGGTATTTGTGCCTATTTGATTATTCTTTTTAACAAAATCATCTTCCTGCTCCTTCGTTAATGTGAATTTCCTTCCTAATTCTTTGGTAATTTTTCCACTGGTCAAATGATTTCGCAGTGTTCGTCCAGGTACAACATGTCGTGCCGCTGCTTGATAGGTATATAACTGACGTTTTTGAACTGCAAGCTATAGCAGCCGATAGGCTATCTTGAGACCACAGAGCACGATTTTCTAAGAGGGTGACATATCATTTGAATCTGTAATAATATAATAAACACAGCTTAAAACTAATTTTATAAAAATACATGGAAAGGATAAAATGGCCTACGTGTATGGTAATAAGGCCTGCCATTCTTTACATTAGGCCTTATTAGCCGTCTGGTAATAAAATACCTTTCACGTTTTTAACCAATTAAGCGCATAGTAAAATACGCAACTAGTTTAAAACGTGAATAGTTACTAATTCAATAACAGAAATCAAAATAGTAATGAAAGGGGATAAAAATTACCAAATTTTTTCCTAAAAATGTTATACCACTACTCAATAAGATCCACCTCGCACAAAGCTTGCTATGTAACTGAGGTCATGAGCGAAGGGAACGAACATTTCGACCAGCATTGTATGTTTGGTTATTGTCTCTGCATGCGATATCTCTTAACGTGTTTATTCCATTTTAAACCAGATTTTGGCACTATAGGCCTTATTTGCTTCAAGTACCTTAATTTTACAGTTTTTGGTAATAAATTATTACTAAAAAGGAAAAAACATTACAAATATAACAAACAACTTTTTAGAAAACTTTCTAGAGTTTTACATTTAAGTAAATATTAAAATTATGTTACATTTATGTATAAGTTTTACAATTCTCAAGGTAGACAAAAAAAGCAAAGTCAAACTAATTCAAATAAGTATTTTGATAAACATTAGCAGTTCCAAATGTCAATTTCGGAAAGTTGTTATTTACTGTAGTGTAAAGATTTGAACTGCCCAAATCTTGCTTTCGTTGTATAACTTCAAAATTTTAAATTTATATACAAATGTAATATAAATTTAATATTTAATTAAATACAAAATGAAGGGAACTTTTGTGATGTATTCATTAAGTGATAATATTTAATTAAATACAAAATGAAGGGAACTTTTGTGATGTATTCATTAAGTGATGGGAAATATAATTTTTATTTTTATTTCGATTTAGGAGCAGTCTATTTTTATAAATTATTTTTTTCTATTTTCTATTTCATATGATTAGGGTATAACTTTTGATTTTATTAGAGCTCTAAAGATCCGCGGACGCGGATGTTATGAAAATGAAGAAACAATCCACTCTTCTGCATGGCCGCGAGCGTCAAGCCTTGCGATATAGTAAGACAATATTTACCAGTGAACAACGTTCCAAATGAACAGTTTTTTAGTGGTGTGGGACTTATTTACGAGCCCCATATATATCCCCTAGCTGGTATCGGGGTCCAAATGGACCCCAATGGCTCTTATTTTTTATCAGAACTTTACAGTCTAAGCACCTACACTCTTGCGCACCTTGGTAATCTCATTACGTCGGGGGGTGCGCCGGTTGACTGAAGTGCGTCACTCTACTGTTACTAGAAACGGAGGTACACTAATGGGGTCCAAACTGACCCCCGATACCGGAAGTGTGCTTTTTATAGTAATAGTTAATTTGTAATGTTTTATTATTTTTTCAGTAAATAATCGTCGCCATGTCGGGTTTTTTACACGACCAAGAAATTGCACAACTCTTGGAAGACGAAGATCAGGAATCTGACTCTAAAATCGTTCATGATGCCTCAACAGCTGCTTGTGACCATGAAAACATCAGCGATTGTGAGGAAGCGGAGGTACTTAGCTGTTCCGAAGACAGTATTATAGAAGGGGAGACTGACTCTTCGAGTTCAAACAGTGAACAAGAAGAAGAAGGACAAGAAGAAGAAGAGCAAGCTAGGCCAATTTCTGGTTTTTATAGAGGTAAGAATAGATTCAAGTGGTCTAAAAACCCACCTAGCTCTTCCAGCGTAAGACAGCATAACATCATTTCACACCTTCCGGGCCTTGCAGGACAAGCGCGTAATAAAATGAATATGTCCGAGATGGAATCCTGGCAATTATTGTTTCCTGATGATCTTATAGAAGTTGTGTGCCTTCACACAAATCAGAAAATCACAGAATTTACTGAGAAGTATAAAAGCCAGGGATTGCATACTGAACATGTAGGTTTGTTAGAAATGAAAGCGTTTTTGGGACTTATGCTGCTTGCTGGAGTCTTCAAGTCTGGACACGAGGATGTTGACAGTTTGTGGGCTACAGATGGTACTAGCAGTGACATTTTTAGGGTCTATAAAGGTTTCTGTTCCTTTTATCGGCTTTACGATTTGATGATGTTGAGACAAGAGCCGTAAGAAAAGAGACTGACAGAGCTGCACTCATTTTGGAGATATTTGACAAATTCATCGAAAACTGCCAAAAAAGTTATAGCTGTTCGGAACATTTGACTGTGGACGAAATGCTGTGCCCGTTCAGAGGAAGATGCCTTTTTCGAGTATATATGAAGTCGAAACCAGCTAGATATGGCATAAGGTGTACCTACAAAAACCGTTTTGAAATTGGCGGAACCTATAATGAAAACTAATAGAAACATTACAAGTGATAATTGGTTTTCGTCAGTTGAACTGGTTGATAAGCTAAAAGAAAATGGTTTGACGTATGTAGGTACTATGCGCAAATATAAACACGAGGTGCCGCCTGAATTTTTACCATATAAAACACGTCCTGAAGGTTCAACTTTATTCGGATTTACCAATGATAAAACGCTGGCATCGTATATTCCGAAAAAAAATAAAAGCGTTGTATTGATTTCTACTATGCACCACGATCAATCTGTTGATTCAACTACCGGTAAACCAGAGGTCATAATGTTTTATAACAGCACTAAAGGAGGCTTAAATGCCCTAGATCAAAAATGTGCAAATTATTCTGTGGCTAGAAGAACGCAACGTTGGCCATGCAATAATGAACAATTCGATGGTAAACGGTTATGTTTTGTGGAAAGCAGCAAATCCGGAGAAGTGTCTAAAGAGAAATAAATATATAAAAGCTATTGGAATCGAGTTAGTACAACCATTTGAGCAAGATAGACAGAAGGATATTTTTTCGGAAGATCTAAAGAAAAGAATAGATAGTTTTTTGAAAGAACGTCGAGAGAAAGTTATTGGAGTGGAACAAAACAGACCTACTACTTCTTCTGACTCTCAAATGAGCGGCCGCAAGAGAGGAAGGTGTTACTTATGCGATCGCAAAAAGTACGTCAAATGTTCAAAAAAGTGTGCGAAGTGCCTGCATTACATATGTAAAGAACATACTACCATAACGGTCACTTGTACTTTTTGTGGTAAAGTTTTTAGTTCTTCCATGAGGATTTGTTTTAGTTTGTCATTTTTTTTGTTTAATGTGATCTCAGAAGATGTTCCTGATTTTTGTTATATTGATTATATACGAAAACAATATAAAGAAGGTTTGTTACGTTATTTTTAAGTTTTATATAATTAAGAGTACCTAAAGTAAGATCTTAGAAAATATATATGTAGTATGAATATGTTAGCTATTTTGATAACGAAACATGTAATCTCTGATTAAAATACGCCAAATAGCTTAATTAATGTGTAGATTATAAGTTTGATTTTCATAAATAAAACAGAAAATTAAAAACTTAAACTTATTGTTTTATTATCATGCATATTTTATTTGGGGTCACTTTTGACCCCCGATACCAGTTACGTAGCCTTTTTTAGCGATACATACCAGTTAAGGGATATAT
Source organism: Dioctria linearis (assembly GCA_963930735.1). Taxonomy (NCBI): domain Eukaryota; kingdom Metazoa; phylum Arthropoda; class Insecta; order Diptera; family Asilidae; genus Dioctria; species Dioctria linearis. Next base: position 283,787,018 of record OZ005740.1, read on the forward strand.
ATATATATATATATATATAGCAAAAGCCAAAACATTTTTATTTGTTATTTCATCACACAACCCATTTGATTTCGGGTGACAAGTTTCAAGGCCTGGTTTTGACTCATCAACACGTCCCAAATAGCGAAATTGAGTGACTTGAAAAACAAATGAAAAATAGAACAAAGAAAACAAATGAAAAATTGAAAAAAACCACAGATCAATTTGATCTGTTTCAAGCGTCTACGTACCGATGAGTGTATAGTTTTATGCTAACACGAAACGCTTCTTCTTCTTCTTCTTCCTTTCTCTTTTTTCTTTTTTCAACCCACTGCGTACACAGGTTCGGTTCGTTTCGAATGAATCTTTTTTTTTTAATTTTTTGAATAAAAAAATTTGTTTTTTTTGTTTTTTTTTTTCAGTTTTTCATTTCTTTTCTTTGCTCTATTTTTTCATTTGTTTTTCCAATTTTCTAAAGTACAAAAATATGTATATAAATTATAAAAAATATATTTTAGGGCAGAGAAGGCCGGTTATAACTTGTGTAGCTGGCATAGCGTGTTAAATGTTCCCTAATTTATATAGATTTGGATGAGTGTGTTTCAACTTCTTCCAATAATCCGGTAAATTAGTGTTTAGGAATACACTTGCTGGCTTAAGATTGTCAATGTTTTTGTATGCTGCGGCAACAATAGGATTTTCCGGGCTTTCTGAATCGGCATGTTCATCTGGTTCCAAACTTTCAAGAAATCTTTCAAGAGATGAAATATCTGCCAAATTTTCAGTGGCTATAGAAGATTGTGTAGGTATCGGGGATTGATTTCTAGATAGAATATCTGAGCAATTCAAGTTTTCTACCTGTTCTTTATTAAATGATATCATTGAGAAAAGAAATGCCTTTAAATGATATCTTGCTGATTCTTTTTGCTCCTTATTTAGAAACCGACTAATTCAGGGAGCTACGAAAATTTGTGAAATTATAGTCTCATTGTTCAGGAAGTTAGTCTCTCGAAATTTTCTTGATGCTCTCTATTATTTCCCATTCTTGATCTTCAATTTTCAGTACAGGATTTGTTACTTTGTGAATGAGGCAAAAATGTTTGTATTTCTTAAGATCTTGGAGCATATCCCACAAAGAATTCCTACGAGTAACGACGTCCAGTATTAGTTTCCAGTAGTCTAATTCTGATATCAGATTTCTATGAAAGCATACTTACATCTTTGAATTAAATTTACTACAATAGTGTAATTTTCATTGCATATTTTCCTTACTTTTGAAATAACATCTTTAATTTATCCATTCTTAAATACATCGTGCACTGCTAACTGAAGACTATGTGCTGCACAACATACAGATTTTATAGAACCCAAACTAATAACTCCATAAAATGATCAACATCCAAATCATCAAATTTTTACATTTATATTAATAGACCTTATACATTGTTATAAATTCATAAAACATTTATGACACAAATTATTTTATAAATTAATAAGACAGTTTGAAAATTTCCTACTATTAGTAACAAACAAAAAATTGAATTTTCACTATTTTTTATTGATTGTACTGTCCCGGTCTAAATTATAAAATCCAAATGGAACAGTTATGCTCGCAGATTTATGTGAAATGGTTCCAATATAACCGATAAACTAGAAGAGATTGAAAAATTTTCATAACTGTTACGACCCCTGAGCAAAATGGTTACAATGATTATCTGTATGTAATCTGTATTAGGTTTTTTCTACATGTTTGATATATAGAAAAAAAAAATTTTAATTTCTGTCGATATTAATGTGTATTTGATTAAAATTATTGTCAAAGTCTAATATCTCCCCGTAGGATTGATTCTACCTCTAAAATGTTGTATGTCTGAATGTTTTTAATTCTAATTAAAACTTTATTATTAAACCTATCGTTGCTAGAAGTTTTTTTTTTGTTTTTTTCAGAATAACTTTAGACTTCGCGCCATTGCCCGTTTAGAATAAAATGAAAATTTACTGGACTCCAAAATTATAAACTCATATATAGGATTAAATCACTCTTTAAAGTAAAAGATATAAATGAATTGGTAATATATACATTAATAATTAATCCCCAAAAATAGAGGGGGATACGGACATGGATACAAACTTGTCAAATAAGCGGATTGTCCGCGGATGCGTGTAGCACACACATACGACCATATTCTCATATCTTATTTTACTTAGTAATAATTTGTTAATATTAATTTTATATTTTATATTTTGCCAGATATTTGTAAATCGTAATTAGTTCTGGGTAAAATTGGAAAATAGTCTAAGAGGAATTGCGTACTTTATTGAGTTATTCCGTGTCACCAGGTGAAATTCAACCTGTGCATGTGTTGAAAATTAAATTCTTAAAAAACAGAAATAATTATTTATTTTTTCGAATTCCAGTAGCACGTAATCACAAGTATAATTCCTTGTAAAATTGAACATGTTTTAAATGCCATTAGTGAGGAATTAAGTATATTAAGTATAAATTACCATTCTAGGAAGGGTGTTAGAAGGTAATTCAATTAATAACAGTTGCACAGCTAGATTTGTTCAATTTACGGGTTCAATAAATATGGCTCGTATATTTTCTTCAAGATATAGCTTTGGCCTTTACATTGCAAACCGATGACTTTCAAGGTCATATGGAATCATACACTCGACAATTTTATTGTCCGATCAAATTTAGGGGGAAAAAGAGAATTAAAATTGCGTATGGTAATAAGTTACGGTTAAACATTTTCTGAGGAAAATTTCTGCGCTGTTCAAAGGTTCTTTTGCCCTTCGCGATGCAATTCTGTATCTTTTGTCAAAGGTCTTGACCCTTGACTTTGATGTGGGAGTCGTTGCGTCTTGTACCAAGACTCTTCTTAAGTGCTTGTTTGCTTGTAGGATATTCTGAGTAATTCACCTTGGGAGGAGACAAACAAAACTTCGTGCCACTTTAGATGTATTGGCACAAAGAGATTTCTCGAGCAACTGCTTTAATTCCTAATGAAAATTACATTTATAGTTAAGAACCGCTTACTAGGTAATTTTATGTACAATGACTATTTATACAAGTACTTATCATACTGTAAGATATTGTTCCCCACCAGTTCCACTGTCGTTCACAGTATATCGATAAGTTTGGCCATACACAAGCAGCATATCCAATTTCTTACCATCGAATTTTGTCGTGGCTATTCTATGCACAAGTTGCATATCAGGTTTTGCCTTCTTACTGATAATTTATGCCATCAGAAATTGAGGGTAAAACGGTTGTTATGATATATATTGATTAAACATGTCTCTACATCTATTTAATTATGATAAAAATATGAGTTTTCCTCCAAACTCGCGCATACGATTTTTAAATATTTACTTTAAAAAACATAAAATGTTCAAAAAAGCATGTTGGTATCATCAATATTTATTTTTTGCTGTGTGGCTTCGAAAAATAACTGAAACCCCACTGCCATGCCACTTCTCTCCTTTCGAAAAGAATAGGGACTAAACTGAATAATGTTAATACAACTTCTTGTTTACAACAAAACTGTTATAGAATAAATGGTGACCGGTGTTAGTCATCAATTATCAGGTTAATTTTCATCAGGGATTCTGCATATATTCTAAATTTTAGGTCTTTCCGACAGAGATGACGTCAACTCTAAAATTACGAAATGCCACAATTGCCGTCCGAAACGAAATTATTCTTTTGAGCGCAGATAGAAATTTCTTGAAAATATTTCTTCACAATTTGATGCGCTATACTTTATGGTCGCAAGCGATCCAAAGGAGTAATGTAGACTGATTGATATGTTCCTAAAAATATTTCTGAACATGCTGGTTTTTTTCAGAATCTGCCTCCTAAATGCCACTACGATATGTTAATTTTTCTATGCAGAAGTTTTACTAAATAGCGATATATACATCAGAGATTCATTACTGGGTTTAATTTATTTCATTCATATTTTTGGATCTTTCGTGAAGCTAAAGCTTAAAATTCCTTTCCGAAATTTGGAACTAACTTATATTTACTAATCCTATTAAAACTATGAAGCTCGCCGGAGTTATAATCATAAGCTATAAATTTAAAAAAATTATGCTAATAAAGTTCTTCTGAAGTTGGGGAATGTGTGATTAAAAAACAGCGATTTTTTATTATTCTTAAAAATCGCATTCTTATCTATTACATTTCCTAAAAAATAAAAATAAATGCTGCGAAAATACGTATCCTCAATAACTTTGAAAAACCAAAAAGATTTCTTCAAGATCTTCTGCGCAAAGCTCCGTAAGCCAATTATAACTTTTCCATAATTCATGGTATTTTTACCGCCCTATTGTTGTCTTTATTGGAAATGTCGTAGAAATAATCGGTATCAAAAAAAATAGATCGAAATATTTCATGAATGAATATCCTTTCAATCGCAAACTTTTGATAATTTCCTTTGTAGGTGCGAGAATTTATTTGAAAACATCAATACGCAAACTTAAAACCTTGAAATTAATAATATGCTGCCTGAGTGTAGAAAAACCACAAACCTTAATGCGCTTAACACCAGTTTTATTGATTACATATCCAAATGAAATTATTTTCTGCTGTTTGAAAGTAGAGAGAAATTTTCGCGAAATATGTATACATTAGGTAACCAGGTATATGCAGGGGCAATGCAAATTTGTAATCCGGATCACACAATATTAGGCTTATAAGCTATTCATAATTAATTTTATGCAAATAGCAGTAATTTGCACTTTAAAATATGCAGATTTTAAGGTTAGACATGATTTATGATGTAGATGTGCAGCTACAGACTTAATGGACAAAACAAATTCCACGCTCTCTTATCGGACTTTAATTGTAAATTGCAGTACACAGATTTTTTTTCAGAGGTCGCTAACCATCGGTTAGAGTTCATAGATTCGGGATAAAATTGAAAGGAAATTTTCCTTATACGTGGAAGAAATCAGTGATAGTTCCGGTTAAACGGGCTCCCAGAAGTAATAGGTGTGAAAACTTTAGACCGGTAAATATGTTACATACCTACCAAAAAGTTATGAAAAAGGAGGCTAAAATGCAACTGGTAGATTATGTGGAGAAAAATAAAATCTTGGTGGAGTATCAATCGGGCTTTCGGCGTAAGCATTCTTGCGAGACCGCTTTGATATGGGATTTAACTGAGTGGAAGCTGGCAGTAGATCAAGGCAAATTCGTAATTGCAGCATTTTTGGATATGAGAAGAGCTTTCGAGACGATTGATCGAGCAATTTTGCTTCAAAAGCTAGATCAATATGGTATCAGTGGTACAGCGCTTCAGTGGTTTACATCGTTCTTAAATGGTTAAGCGTAAGCAATTAAATTTATTGGTATATATCCGAACAGTACAGATGTAACGGTTGGTGTTCCTCAAGGGTCAGTTTTAGCAACATTGTTGTTTATATTATATATTAATGATATGGCAAATGTTTTAAAGTATACAGAGCTTAGACTACTTGCTGATGATGCGCTAATATTTATAACGGGAGTGAATGTTCCAGAGTGTATAAATAAGCTAAAAGAGGACCTAACGTAAATTTGTGAGTGGTTAAAGATGAACAAGATGAAATTAAATATAGACAAAAGGAAGTACAATGTGTATTAATATACAGATATGGACTTGTGTGTGGAAATGTATAACGAAAATATTGAACTAGTCACGGAAATAAAGTATCTAGCAGTAGTTGTCGATTATAAATTAAAATTTAATAAATTTATGCATTATATTTGTATAAAAGTGGCTAAAAAGATGTCATTCTGCAGGAGAATCAGAAACAATATTTCAACAATTAGTCCTACAAAAATGTATAATATAATAATCAAACCTCATTTCTAATATTGTGCTGCGATAATTGTTATGGTATCTAAAGAAGATTTCAATATGTTGGGTTAGGTTAGGCTAGAGTGGCTACCATCGCGCGTGGATCTCCGCACTTAGACCATTGCGGTCCATTGTGATACCACCTTGATGGGAACCTGCTTGGGAATGATATCCTAGTTTTAGATGTGCGGTGAAACCAGCCACAGGAGTTAATGAACCTTACCAGGTCCCCCAACTCCTTATCTGCTAGCTCCCTCAATTCGCCGACGCAGTACCTGCCGAACGCTCTGAACCTCCTCCTTATCCATACAGCTTCTGCAGAAGTCGTTGTATGGGGCTTGCGTAGGCTCTGCATGCTTACCAAAAAGGTAGCGCCTTGTAATAACTGCGGTAAGATTACGTACGTCATTACGGCTGCTCATCAGCAGAGATTCAGTCCTCCTAGGACAAACTCGGGCCACAGCAGTCTAGAAATCCCACATGTGGTCAGCTCTCCCCACCTGGGGATAGCCAGATTCCAGGCCTGTACGTCTAAAATCCTCTTCACTGATTCTAGAGGCCGACCTACGGGATCCTCTGCTAGACATATATTCATAAATGAACCCTTTCTGGCTAGAGCATCCGCTGCCTCGTTTCCAGGTATGTCATTGTGGCCAGGCATCCAACAGAGAATAACTCTGTGGGCAGCGCCGAGTTTGCCGAGCTCACAGCGACACCGTTGCACTAGTCGAGATCTAATGGTGATCGAGTCTGGAGCTTTGATTGCAGATTGGCTGTCAATAAAAATTCTGATAACCCAATCGCTAGATACAACGTGAGTTGATTACAGCAACCTTGCTGCCTTGCCGATGGTCAGGACCTCCGCCTGAAACACACTACAATGGTCCGGTAATCGGTACGATTCCTGTATTCCAGGGAGCGCTGAGTATACCCAGCTCCCACTCCCACATCCATTTTTGAACCGTCCGTAAAGACACATACATATATCAGAGTCAATTGCTACGCGATTACCCTCCCACTCCTCTTTACTAGAAATTCTAGTTGAGAACGCTTTCCCAAAACTAGCCATGGAACAATGTAGTCCGTAGCTCCCCGTATACAGTATTCAGGGCAGAACTTCAGTATATTGCTGCGACCACTACTTGCTGTTGACTAGCAATTCGACTCCTTAAGTCATAGTGTACTTTTTGCAGCTTTACATTTCCCATGTATGTTAGGGGCAGAAGCCGGAGCATAATCTACATTGCTACTGTTGGTGTTGCTCGAAGAGCTCCTGTAACCTAAACAGGCACCTCTCTGTATTTTAGTAAGAATTTTCAGGTTCGTCTCTTTTTCAAGAGCATTCCACCACACTAGAGTCCCATATGTAAGGATAGGTCTTTTTTCTATAGATTACAAAAGCAACAAAATAGGACAATGCGAATAGTCCTTCGATGTAATAAAATAACACAAAGGCAATATATGCTGGATGCACTAAAATGGTTAACTATAAGACAACGGGTGTGTTTGAGGGTCCTAATTACTATATTTAAAATTAAGAATAATATACTTCCAGGATATTTGTGTAGTTATATTAAATATGTCAATGAATCATTGAGAAATAATGACAGGTTTGGGTTAAGTAAATTTAATAATACTAATACACAAAATATGATTATGTATAAAGGTTTGCATATTTATAATGAATTACTAATGGAAATAAGAAATGAGAATGAACTGAGAAAATTTATGGAGAAAATAAATGAATATATAAAAAATAATGTTCCTATTGTATAGAAGTTTAGGTTAGATTATAAGCTATGATTATAAAGCATGTATTTATTGCTGTTAAATAAAGCACTACTACATATAGATTAGTAAAAAAAATATTTCATTTGTTAATTAGTTTTTTCTTCTTTATTTTTCAACTAATTCCACTACATATTTTTTTAATGAAATGTATACAACGCAATTCTTCTCAATGTTATTTATTTTTTCAAACGGGAATCGAGCTCACAATTTTTAGAATCGGTCATGGATCAAGAATAGAAGAACTTTAAGATCATTTCATTTTAACAGTTCTATATTATGTCAAAAATACAAGTGGAGAATCAACCGCCTCATCGCGGGTTTGAAGCCGGCACCCTCCGTCTTCCGGGTGACGGTTCTTACCACTGCGCTAACCAGGAGGATGCTTTTCTCTCTTGTATTTCCAGTCAGTTAACCTGGACAGATCACATCTTCTCTGTTGCCAAAGATTCATCCTAATGTATCGTATTTCTTTAAAGGTGTAAGGAATATTTCAGCCCGTCAAATCCAGGGGTCCTCTTCAAGTCCTTGATCAAACTAAGAATGGAATACAATTCCAACATCTAGGCCGGGGCTGGTGGTACAGCCTTATCTTCATTAGATATTGTCCAGAAGAGAGGCTTCAAGCTAATTGTCGATGTGGCAATAATTTGTCCTATCGACTCGCTTGTTCACCGCTTCAATGTCGAACACCTATCGTGCCTTTACCACTACATACATGGTCAATGTTCTGATCGGCTCTTTCTGATGTCTTGCGGAATGATTTCTGCACACAATACTCGCACTGCAAACCGCGCACACATATTTTTCCCTTCAAATTACTTTCACCCGTACACCGAAATTCTGTGATGCTTTTTTATTCAGAAATGTGCGAATGTTAAATATTGCAGCATCCTTTGTTTTTCTTTGGCATACATTTTACGAAAATTTAAGCGCGACATACATCAGCACTTGTGGTACTCTCTTCATGCACCCTAATCCTTTTCCTATCTCCCTCCTACCATCCTATGCTTTGCATCATGGGGTACGAGCTTGGCTTAATAATATTAAAAAAAAAATTGGTATCAGTTCACAAATGTCGCAAGAAAGTGTTTTTTTTTCTACCAGAAATGAATTTTTCTTGTCATTTTGTCTCTTTCGCTGTAGAACAAGTGTATGCATGCTGTCGAATCTCTTTCTGCCACTTTCAATTTACATAGAAACCTTTGTAATAAAAAGGGACTCGTGCTAGTTGGAAAAATTATAGAGACATGCTGCTCTTTTGACAGGTCCGTTGTACTGTGGATATGTTGTGCAAATGATTAGCTAATAGCACTAAATAAAATTCTTTTTCCTCTGCTAAAACTCTATGCGATTTGAGAAGTACGGTGGCATTAGCCGTGTATGAAAAATTCTAGTTTCACTACATATATATGTTCGATACCATTTTTAATTATGGCAGATTATCGTCTACAAGGACTCCTGCTGTTCTATTTGGAAGATATAGAAAAATGTTCAAAATTTATTCAAGCAATGTGAAGATTTGGGCGAGAGTTCCACACGAATCCATCTTTGAATATGTGCAGTTGGTCGTAACTTATATTAACAGGGACAGCGACCACTTCCTCGAGATCTTTCTGAAAGTCAACTTAAAAGCAAAAGTACTATCTAGGGCAGACCGGGACTAGCACTCTGTGCTTCAACTGTTGACATGAACTATTCTTTATCCAGATGATTCCAAATTGGGGGAAAACCCGAAACAGGCATTAGCTATGGGTGCTCTCAGGGTACTGAGAACGAACATTTGCTCACACAGCCAAGTAGCTGTCAAATCCCTTTATAATATGACAACTTATACAGGAGTGTAAAATGTCCTTGAATTCCCTTTTTCGGTATAATGAGGTATTCTTCCTAAGGGTACCGGGTTGCAGCAATATATGTGAAAACCAGTAGGCGGACGAGCTCGTCCGTCTTGGAGTGGTCTCGGAGTCATCTCCATCCGCAATGGGAATTGCATCAAGACACTTTATCTTATGTCACTTAAATAAACATTCACCATATACTGCACTATTTCTATAACACATCCAGCTTAGAGCTAAACAACTTAACACTCACTTATCATCTAGTGGATCATTTTGTGATAGAGATAAATGTAGGTATTAGGTACGCATATGATACATTACCGGCCCTATTGCCAACACAGTCGTCTTTGGTTAACTTACCCCTTGGGTAGAAGTATAAACTTAACGAAAAAGTTCTTGAAGTTAATCAAGTCCTGAGACTCATGTTAATTCATACTGGACACTCATCTATGAGTCTATGGAGTCTATGTGTACAAACCGAACTGGCGGCCAACAATTGCGAAGGCACTACTGATAACTTAGTATAAATAAATTGAGGTGCAGTAATGTATGAGTAATATCACAGATGGCACAAGAACTAGATGTCGCATGGTATATTAGAGCAGAGTACACAGATTGTGAAATGGGTAGTGCATTCTGGAATGGACCATAACATGTTTTAGAGCATGCTGAAAGCAAATGTTTTTTATAATTGTAGTTTTGAATACATTTGATCGACTTCCTCAACAATTCAGGTACGAAAAAATATTAATCGCTCGACGTATACATCATTTAAAATGTTGTGGTCCATTTTGGAATCGACCACCCAGCCATATAAATTTTGTATACTTTTTTGGTACTGCATACGAAATCTAGTTCTTGTTCCATCTATGGTAATATTATAATTCTCAGGGGTCACCTACATAAATGGGTCTTGTTGACACGGCCATATGAAGAAGATGTAGAGAAGAAACTAAAACGGTTACTCACTTGCTTTGTCACTGTTGGGGCTTCTCTGGTAGATGTTACAGATTCCTTGGCCCACAGCTCGTTGGTGGTGAACTGAATGAACTGGGTAGGGAGGGTTGGGTATTAATTCTAAAGTTTGTTCATAAATCGACATGGTGAATATTGAGTCATGAGACTCAACGCTTCTCAACCTTTTTCCAAGAAATCCAACCATACGAGAATAATATTACTACAATACCAACTGGCAATAAGACCAAGGATTTGCCCCCTGTTTTTATATGTACCTATAAAATTTAACACAATTTTTCACTTTAATAACCTTTATCAATTAATGGGTTTCAAAATATCTTAAATCAACAAATTTAATTATATTTGGTCGTAAAAATGTCACTTTATTAATTTCATTACGAAAACAGAGATTTTTTTTTGCTGCAGCCAACTTTTATTTTAGCTCTTACAAAGAGTGTTTTAACCAACTCATTGACCTCCTTGGAAAAATAGCCCGGTGAACATTATAAAATATTTTTTCTCCCACTCTGTTAACAAAAAGTATTGATGCTAAAGTGCTGTCAATGGCAAAGGTCTCGGTGATGGAGTCTAATTAAATTGTAAACGTGACAGAGACTACGCTGTTAAGTCTGTAGCCGTAAAAAACTTCCTTTCTGATTCAGGATATAAGTGGATAAAACTTTTATAAATTCAAACAATCGATATCAGATTTTGTGTTTGTCTGTGGCAGGTTATGCAGGTTTTGTTTTTTTTTTTTAGAGAAATATGTCACCGAAATATTTATAAATTCGATAATATATTCTAAGTAGGTACATACACATAGACTAAATAATAGTAATATTACATAAGAACAGAAATTTGAAATGCAAAGGCCATTTCTAACTTACATGACATGTTCAGTGTAGTTTATTTTGAGCTGACGTTATAAGTTAAAAAACTTAACCAGGCTTTTCACAAGACAATAAATTTATGTGTTAAAAATTGAGATGGGCCTTATTCGGGTAATCGTTGTTAAAAACTATATGATAAGTCTGGTCGAACATATTCTCTGATTTACTCTAAATATATATATAGTGTCTCTTTCATTTTCAGGAATGTATTACGAACATTCGGGTTGAGAACATCAGCTATTAGCCCTTTCCGCATGCCTATTCTGTGTCAATTAAGTTGGCACCGCGATTTTATGTTAGGAAAGTTTTGAATACGTCAAAATTTAGGGCTCCATTCGGGCTAATTTAATGCCACTTCGTCAAATTTAATGCTCGTATGTTTTTTTAAAAAATTCATATAACATCCAACTTTATTAAAAGTTGGGACCACCACTACTGGTGGTAGGTTAAATATTATTGTCACAATAGCGTCCCTGTATACATTTTAGGGCTCAATTAGGTCTAACTTATTTCCTCAATGATATCCTGTACGTGCTAATTTGGTTGGTGCCAATATCTGCAATCAACCATTATGCTGTATGTTGTCTTCGGAAATCCGGTACATGGTTGGAGTAGGTACGATGATTCTACTTCTCGTGATTGCGCGGTATGGTGAGTCGAGGAAAATGACATCCTATGGGAAAAATGTTCACAACAGAGCAGTGATGGTCATGAAGAGAGAACTGCAAAAATATTATAATGTGTAGGCCCAAAGTCGATGGAGCACTTTGTTTTAAAATTGTTCATGTTTTCGTGGCCACGTTACTTTTTTACTTTTGGTGAAGAGATATTAAATTAGCCGTAGTCGTATAATATTATGCATTACACAACTTAAGACAATACTATTTCAAGTTGGATTATCCATGGAGTTTTGTAAAAAATACTGCAGCATTAAATTCGAGGATGTGGAATTAAATTAGAACTAACTGAGCCCTAAATTTTGATGTATTCGAGACTTTTCTACCATGAAATGGTGGTCCCAACTTAATTGACGTGACTAGTCTAATAACAAAATAAATCGGTTCAAAACTTACAACAGATTCTCTCAACATTCCAACTTGAGGCCAGAGCGTCTAAAGGACGATATAGCAGCAGCCATTCTAAACTTTTTTTTTTACAGTGCAACGCTAATATGGCTTCTCAATACATACCCACGGATTCCTTAGCAATTGATCAACAACTGTTCCAATTCCGGGGTCGCACCATTTTTACGCAATATATGCAACACCGTTTACTACAAATGGTTTTGTTTTTGTTAAGATCAAACCAGATGATCGTGCTGTCAAGGTGACAAGTTTGAGTCAGCTACCTGACCTGTAATCAGCGAGTAATGTAAAATGAACAGCTATGTTTTTATGATTTTAGAATGCATTGGAATCGCATGTTTTTTGTTTTTCACGAAATTTATATTCTTAGAATAGCTAAATCTTTCATCTTAATCTATTCTTTCTTCTTTATTTTATTTAATTTCTGCATAAAATCTGCTATGCTGAGTAACTTTATATTTAGTAGTTCGCAAATTGGATTTTTTAGAACGGTTTCCAGTTATTTTTTCTGCACTCTATCTAATTACCGGCTTTTAAACCTGGCTGGAAATGATATATTTATTATGTTAATTGTTGACGGTGGTTTGGTGGATGGTGGTGTAGATGAGTTCGGTTAACAGTTTTTGCGAGTTGCATAGAGTAAGATCCATGTTAAATATATTTTGTGGACGCTCTCAGGGGTTGCATTTGTGTACGAAGTTTATGTAATAAAGTTGATGAGCTGCGTCAAATTTATTGCAACGCAGATATTCATGCTATCGTTGTGAGTGAAACATGGCTGCAGAGCCATATACCCTCATCACATGTCTCGATACCTGATTTCAAACTCTTACGGAATGACCACTCTTCACACAGGGGTGATGAGGCAGCTATTTATTTAAAAGACATTTTCAGGGCCAAAATTGTGGATTCATCAGTGAATGGGATCACTGAATTCTAATGTATTGAGGTCGACCTGGGGTCTGGTAAATGTATTTTGTGTGCCGTGTATCGACCACCTGGTACTTTTATTGAAGAGCAAGCTGGCGAATTCTTGAATTCGTTATCACGCATGGTGCACAGATTTGGAGATGTTATAGTTGGGGCATATCTAAATGGTAATATTCTGCGCCAGAATGCTATGACTGATAATTTCTTATCTGCAATTCAATCCCTCCAGTTGAATATTGTGAGTTGTGGCCCTACTTTTTATAGCCGCTCTAACCTGTCGCTTCCAGATCTCTTCTTATTAACTGATCCCGATTAGATCCTCTTTCATAATCAGCTTAGTCCACGAAGTATACTTGATCACGATTTGCTTTTCCAGTCGTACAATCTTTCGCCTGCTATAAATATCCATGAAAAACTTTTCTTTTTTCGTGATTTTAAGCATCTTGACATGATTATCCTTGATGAGTGTTTGTCGCTACCTTGGAATGACATTCTCTTTCTTCCTTCGGCGGAAGATCAACTTGTGATATTAGATAAATATGTACCTGCTAAATTAAAAGCATTCGTGTATGTAATTATCCTTGCTTTTCCCGAGCAATTCGTTCTCTAACTGAGGAAAGGGAGTTTTTATTTCGGCAGTGGAAACGACTTAAAACTACATACCCTCATAATCTATGCAAGCAAGCACGAAATAGGGTTAGTTCTGCAATTAAGAAGGCTAAGCGTGAGTTTTAGTCCTCTAAATTTGATACTAGCTTATCCTCAAAAATTTTATGGGGCGACTTAAGACGGGCATCTGTTTATAAGAATGATGTCTCAAAATGTCCCTCTGACGCAGAAATGTTAAACCGATACTTTACAGAAGGGTCTTGCTCGAATCTCTCTATCTGTCAGCAACCGATTACATCATTGCTTTTGCTATGAGATCAAAGTGCAAATTGCTTCTCGTTCCGCTATATTGATTATGTGGAACTATATCAAGCTGTACACAATATAAAGTCCCTGGCGACTGGTTTTGATGAAATAAATCCCCGTTTTATTAAGCTGATATTCTCTTACATTTCTCCATATATTCTACACATTATAAATACCTGTCTAATATCTTATCATTTTTCTAACATTTGGAAAGTGGCTAAGGTCCTTCCAATACCCAAAAAAAGCTTCTCCGATTCATTTGGCAGACTATCGATCAACAAGCATTCTAAGCTTTCTTGGAAAAGTCTTAGAAAAAATTATGAAAACTCAGATTATAAAACATATAGTCGGTAATAAGCTCTTGACGAAAACTCAGTCCGGTTTTCGTGAAAAACACAGTTGCGAAACTGCTCTGTTCAAGGTTTCATCTGATTTGCGATTGGCTCTGGATAAGGGTGATATTGGTGTGTTGGTGCTTCTGGATTTCTCTAAAGCATTTGACAGTGTTGTGCATGCTAAGCTGCTCCGTAAACTTTTTTTGAATTTTTATTTTTCGCAGTATGCCGTCAGGTTTATATCGCATTTCCTCTCGAACAGGTCTCAACAGGTGATTGTGGATGAGACTACATCCTCGCTGTACAGCTGTACCTAAGCAGGCCTCCTGGCCTTATAGAGGACTGTATTAGTAGATTAAACAATGACCTATCTGAAATCTGCAGATGGTCTAGAGACAATCAACTCCTCCTCAATGCTAGTATATCACATTGCATTGCTTTTTATAGCTCGGACCTGGATAGTGATAATCTTCCTCCTATTATCCTCAATAATGTGAGGCTACCTTTTGTTGATAGTGCGTCAAATCTGGGAGTGAAATTCAACTCCCGGCTGAAAAGCTGTGATCACATTAAGAAGACTATGGTATCTGCCAATATTCTGCCAGTGAACCTCAGACTGAGACCGGTTAGGGTGCTGCTAATGCCTAATCTTTCCAAAGCTAGACTCAGTTTGCAGTTTGAAGTTGCCTTCAATGATTGTGTACGCTTTGTCATCGGTCTTCGTAGGCCGACACACATCACGCCCTACAAATCATTGATTGTTGGCTGTTCCTTGGACACACAACTCAAGCGAAAAGCCCTCGTGTTTCCATATAATCTCACTCACAGGGGTGTGCCTGAGTATCTTTATAGCGGTATTCAATTCTTGCAATCTCGGAGAGGATGCATCATACAAATTCCACGATTCTATTCATCAACCTTTGAAGGATCTTACTTTGTTCAGGTTGTCCGCCTATGGGACGCATTACTTACTAAAATACGTCGCGTAACCGCTGTCAACGAATTTAGAAAGCTCATTAGAAATTTCCCACTTTGATGACCGTAGTTTTTATACCAGTCGTGGTAAATTCCTGCTACTTTTGTTTGATTTTTAAACTTTCTTTTTCTGTGTTTTCATTATTATTCTCTTTTCCCGAATTTATAATAAATTGTACTTAAATATAATACCATGAATCTTGTGTACAATTTTCGAAATATATATAAATGATTTTATTTTTATTTATTTATGTTATTAAAATACGTATTATTATTATTCAATAAACAAAAACAAAAAAATGCATTTATGTACCTATACAGGGTGTCCCGTATGTGGTCTTGCACCCGAAGGCTACGGATAGGTCATGCTTAGACAAACAAAAAATTGTATGGGTGGGGGAGGGGAAATCGTAACGGTTTCCGAGATAACGGGACTTTACGATATTTGGGTATGTTTTTATAGATCACCCTGTAACTGATTTAAACTTTGATAGATAGATAATCGTTGAACCTTTCCAATGGTCTATAAATTTTGTAGTCATGGCTCAAAAAAGTTAAAATTTCGGAAGTTTTACTCGTTGTTTTTTATTTAACTACTATTTTTATCAAAAAACACGTCATTAATATCAATTTTTCATATTCAATTTAAAAAGCCCAAAAGCTTAGCTTTAAAATAACCTACCACACTCTGTACCGAAAGTGTAGCCCTTTCTGCGTTTTCTTCACTTTTTCTTAAGCATTTCCAGAGACATAGCGGCTTCTCTACAGATTAAAAATCAATTTGATTTTTTTCTTTCTGACCTAAACTGCGGCCACAACCATGGACACCGATTGCCTCCAATTTTTTAACTCACTTTCTAAAATAATTATTAACAACAAGTAAAAATAAATTAAAATGAATGAAAAAATTATTTTTGTATTGCTAAATAGTGGTCTTAATCATAAAAAAAAAATCAGCCCGATCCCCCCCTCCTAACCATCCGAAAAAAAATCGCGAACATTGACAATTTTTTGGCCGGTTACACTGAGATGATCCCTTAAGTTTAAGTATTTTTTATTCATTGCTAAGGAATTTTTCATATTTAGAGAAAAAGTAAAAACTAACCAATTTGTAATGGCCATATATATTAGCCGCATTGCAATAATAATATTTCTTTTTGTTGGCGATTACGTGTCGTATCCCTGCACGAAAGTACAAGAGTATAGTTGTACTTTCGTGCAGGAATATGACATGCGTAATAATCCCAAATCTCTTATTTTCTGAATTTAAAAACTATCCCTGATTATCATGATTACGCTCAGCGATAAGGTCCTTGATTTACTCACCAATGGATATCACGATTACGCTCAACGATGAAGGATTTGGTTTAGTCACAATGGCAATTATTGAGTTGCTCATCATATGAATGCCAAATATATAATAGTTTAGTCCCGGTGCTCGAACAAAATTCAGCATTACATTCATCCAACCAATCATCATGAGCTCATAAGTGCGCTCATGATGATTGGGCTATGAGCTCTTCGTTGCTTGGGAATAGTTCTTCGATTCCTCGTTTATAGTTGATGGAGTAGCACCCCAAATATAACACTTTCGTGTTGATTATGTGTCCGATAAAGTGCTACACAATTTACTATCAGTCGTCGTGAACAACAAGTCGTGCGTAACAGAGATTTGAGATTCATCAGCGTTATATAATGTTGGAAGAAAATCACTTACTTCATCTAACACTTTCATCGTTTCTTCTTTCGTAAACATATTTGTTTTCTTACTAAAGTAAGAAAATGCGTTATTTTAGAAAGATGATGTGTAAAATTTGGGTATGAGGGTAAATTCCCAACAATGTATGCTATGCTTTAAAAATATGTTTCAAAACGCTATACATACCTCCATATATGCTTTTTGAAATTTTCCTTCGAGAGACTTCAAATACTGAATAGAACTGAAATTATTCATATAGAATGTACAATTTTGCCTTCCTGATTATATATTGGTTTGACATCGGAAAATTTACATTTACGATTGTTGAATGGTTATGCGCGATTTAAAGATGTAAAATAGTAATGCGGTATCTGCAGCTTAGTTAACGAAATATTCGAAAGTAAAAATCAATCAGTTACGAGGTTTTTCGGATAGGGGAAAATGACTACGCAAATTGGTTTTACATTTAAATACTTTTTCTTTGATACCAATAATTCTTTATGTTAAGTCATTCTCCGCAAAAAGCAAGAAAATTCTTTTTCGATTGTACGTCTCCCCACCAATAAAATTTTTTTTATTTTCATTTCGCAAATTTGGGTAATTTCTTCTCTATGGCTGTGGGGTGGTTACCATTTACAATCTAGTATAAAATCGTGAGCAGCCAAGATTAGGATCAACTCAATAATTTTATATTCTTTTTATTTGCTTAACTTCTGTAACCTACTGTAGTCTATGGCACTCGATTACTTATTTACTCTTTCGTCGGCTGAGTACTAAATTGTTCTATAAGCCGTTTACTCAAATTTCAAAAGTTAAATTATAACCAAATTAATCGATCGATTTTTTTTAATTTGATGTAAAAAGACGCTTACTAATGGTATATCAATTACATAAATTTTTACAATACCTTACTTTCTGCAAAACCAAATAAGTGTTTAGATTTGTACCATATCCACACATTTATAAACAATTTGTTTGTTTGTTTATTTCTTTTTGCAGTGAAATGAAAAAAAATCCAGCAGATTCCGTTTCTTAATTTTTAAGAAGAAGGCATCTTTATAGTTCATGTTTATTAGTAATTTTATGAAATGGAAAGGGTTATGTATTCGCATATCTTCTAATCTTCTAATTCTAAATGATCCGGCTCCGAAAACTTTTGTATATTTCCATTGATTTTCTGCAACAAATATGAACATATTTTTAAAGCAGTTTAATTGAGTTGAGGCTATTCCTGTACTGCGGAACACAGGAATCACTTCATAGTATAATTTTCTTAATTTGATCTTGCGTTAATTTGCTAAAACATTTTATTAAAGAGCTCGTGATATTGTTACTAAAGCACCTACTGTGTGTCTTTGTCGATATCGAACAATGTCTGATTTTGTCCCATTTTCAGTCAAATTGAAAACATTTGTTTTTTTTTTCTAAAAAATAATGTATTTTTGGTAGACCAATCACTCACATGAGATCATTATACCGTACGCAGACGGACAAAAATCAATGATCATTCATTTGTAATTGTTTTTTTCAAAAATTAAGTTACCCAAGATTTTGTGAATTAAAGGCGAAAGTCCTGTCAATTTTTATATGTAATTGACAGCACATTTTTAATAATTAAAGTTCAAGCTCAAAGTTAAAGCGATTTTTGAAAAAATCAATTACGTACGAATGATCATTGATTTTTCCCGTCTGCTGAGGGTATAACAATCAATATAATGATGATCATCCATATTTTCCTTATAAAATTCTGTCTGTGTTCTAGTGATGGGTCGGTCGCGAAAGATTCGCTCGTTTTGACCAGGTCAGTACACTGACTCAAAAGACCTGAATCATCGTTTCAAAATCATATCGGTAACTAGACTCAAGGAAAAAGAAACTGCTTTTCTTGACTTATTTGTTAAAGCCATATTTACAAAAGATTTTAAGCTTTGTATTTACAAGGCATACAGCTAGCTAGATTTTTAGCTAATAGTTTTTCACATTTATATGAAACTTTTGCATCTAGTTCACATTGTATATATTCCACCCATAACTTTGTTTCGTCGGTAGCGTAAGAAAACACAAAAAGTTGCTACTAGGCATCCAGAAAGGTATCCTTTCTGATTTAAATTTTATTGCTAACTGCCAGTCGCTAAATCGTAGTTTTGTATATACATCCTTTCTACATATGCACAAGGGTTCAAAGGGGTGCCAAACCAATGCAAATATTTAAGAAACATGATGGATAATCTTTATAGTTTTACAATATTATTGTATATTTCCTTGCTCTACCTGCAATGATCGACTTGGGAGTCTAAGTTCATTCAAACACGCACACAAACTTAAAACAAATTTAAAGACAAGTACGGAGATACTGTCAGTTTCTGGCCTAAAGCCCAAGATCAAAAGATTCCATACAAAAAATGTTTTGAGAGTATAAGTACTGTGTGTAATGTGTTTCGATCTCAACCATGAAACTGCCTCATGTCTATACTACAGTGAACTTAGATGCCAATATATTTTTCGTCTTCGGTTTTAGGCCAGAAACCGACAGCACCTCGGTACTTGTCATTTAATTTTCTCTGCTCATATGCAGTAGGTTGAGAATTGCCTATAGACTCGTATATTGTACGGGTCTCGAAAAAATAAAAAACTCATTACCACTCTCCACTTATATCAAATTAATTTGGATTTGTGTTATAGAGTTGTGATTTTCATTTACTTATAAAAAGGTTTTTCTTAAGAAAAAGTTATTCCTATGACTAAAGAATGAAATAAATTGAAACAAATACATGGGGAATGCCCATTTTAAGCCCGACACATGCAGACATGAGAGATATCTTAGTCGATGCATTATGAAATTCAAAAATTTTTTTATTAATAATGTACATTTCTATGTACCGTGGGAAAGCTGGGGAGATGCGTCAATGTTTGTTCCAGTACATTTTGAAAAATCTAGTACAGAACCGAATTCCTTAGATCCGGGAAGAAATTTGGGTACCCATACTCCTACACTCGGAGGCTTAAATAGCTAATTTTTTTAGTATTTCCCTCTTTTTTACTCGAACTGAGGTACTAGATTTTCCGCACCTTAGATCGGCTCTAGCTCGGTAGGATTATGTCCGATCTGAAAACGGAGTTCACTGTTCATCTGAGCTTCAGGCACAATTCGTAGAAGAAAATTTTTCTCTGCATTCTTTTACAGTAAAGGGTAGGAGCCCTCGGCGGTGGGGAGTGGTTCCAATACCGCATGTTGTATATCGAATTAAAGGTCTTGTCGATAACTATCGGGTGGTTTATATTTTTCCCGAGTAAAATCTCTCGGGACGTTTTTGCCGCCAGAAAACCCATATTCGTGCACTTGGGTCACATACACCCCAACAACCCAACTACAATATTTCGCATATAGTTTTGCAGTACTTTCTTCCATAGCCATTAGTGCTCTATTGTGAACATTTTTCTCATCGGAAGTCAGTTGCACTAAGCACCAATTCCGCCCAATCACGACAAGTAGAAAAGTCCAGTTTTTCACCCACAAAAGTCGGTCAAGCTATATCCGATCGCCAAAGCTCTCCCCCGTTAGATACAGAAATAAACATTGTTAATAAAATATTAAGTATCATAGTACATCGCTTAAAACATCTCTCATGTCTTGAGGTGACGGCCCTCAAGTTGTTTGAAAAGGAAGCATTCCTCTTTCTGCAGCACTGCAGATTAATTTAATCATTCAGAGAATGCAGCAATTTTTCATTTGCTTTCCATATTCACTACCAAGCCTTGTATGTACTGTATAGTAGAACTTAAGGAAGACTGTTGGAAGGCTATAATATTATCGTAGCAATATTTTTAACCAACTGCCAGGGGAATGACTTAAAGACCTGACAATTACCTGACAAGAAATTTCAACACAGTATTCATTGAGGGTTTTGAGATGAATTCAGTGTAGATGTTTGTGTTTTCTGGCATCACCTTAAACATATCATAATCCGGACTATGCAAATATGTTTTTGGAGGAGCTGCACTTTTGATCTTATATAATAAGCCCGCGTGAAAGTATTTAAAAGATCCACACGGAATACTAAGGTGAAGTTTCGCAAAGCTTGTAAGGTATTTACTCGCATCTGTTGATACTGAAAGGAGATGGTGGAAATCTAAGAAAGTAAAACATTTACCGGACGCTAGGATTTTCATTTAACTGGTAAGCAAACTACATGTGCAAAGTAAACTGGGAAAGCCAGCTTATTATTATACACATTCAAGGTATTCTTCAACAATGGTCAGCACACTCGAAAAAAGCTTGAAACAGCTCTTGAACTGCTAACAAATAAACAGTGCAAATGCTGTTCGATAACCTGGAGTAAAACACCTTTGATACGTGGCCTGCATACACAAATGAGAGGAACTGTAAGGCTGCTGAAGCCAGCAGTATTTTTGGTGAATTAATTAAGGTGGGGAGGCCTCTCTTTACGTGAATTTAAGAAGGAAACAATGCAAGATGATGGGTTATAGTTTATATCCATTATAGAGGAAATACGGAAGGCCTCGTATGAACTGACTGGATGATACAGAGGGGAAGATTAATATCCTACGAGCTCCTGGAAACAGGAATTTTCTCGAGACAAGAAACAACAATAGGTATAGTAAAGAGGATCATACTAAACATATCTTAGCTATAGCCATTTATTATGACGATGATTTATAAAAGCTGTGTATGTTCTAGTTGTCTAAGATGGTTGCTTTGTGGTACACCAGAAGCATTTTAAATCATGTTAAAAATTCAAATGAATTTCACGAAAATGATTTCATAGAATAAGATTATACAACTAAAGCTTTACACACAGGGAGAATGATAAACAAAGACGGACATGTTACAAGCAAGAACTTTGTGGTTACTTCTATCAGGGTAGACAGGAGCGCCAAATGGCACTCGAGCTGCGGAGGGGCCGATAAATCCATGATAACTGCAACTCAGAAAAGCATTATATAAAAAACCTTTTCTATTGTATTATTGATTCGATTAGGTATATCTGGATTAAGAAGGCGTATCGAATATTTATCCTGTAATTTATTTAAAATCTTACGGTTTTTTGAAGGATTTGTATGAGGAAGATATAAAAGCAAACCTCCTCAACGTATACATTACAACAGAAATATTCAAAGGAAGTTTCACACAACAGATGCCACGAAGTGGTTTTTATAAACACGATTTTCAGAACCAATTTCAATTCAGAATTAATTCCTACTAGAAATAAATTTAATGGATGAATTTGTTTGTAGCACTTAAACTATTTTTACTTTCGAAGAATTGATTTAAAGGAGCTCATTCGTTCGATTTTCTTAGTTAAATTGTGAGCTAAGAGACCGGCTTTTGTAATAACGTGCCCTATTAAATTACTAATACCCTTGATTGATAAGGACCTACCTATATCCTTCATATCATGAATACTTGTTTTATCTCTTCTATCTTTTTCAACGCCTTGAGAAGTTCTGTAATTGCTCTCCAACTATTTAGATTGTTCATTAATGACCTCCCTGATATTGTTGAAGATGCGAAAATTCACCTGTATGCTGATGACTGCATCGTTCTCATTAATTAGGATGTTGATAGGATAAACAAATGGTCTACATATTCCGCCCAAAAAGTTCACCTTTGATTATAAAATTGTCTTCTGTCGCTGAACAACGAGAATTATGTTTTATAAATATAAAAGTTCAGACCCCATAACTCTTAAAAATATCTCCCAATCTTCATCTCAAATAGCAGTAGTGAATGTATTTGAGAGTCTCACCCCGCGTAATAAGAGCATACTGCGGCACGCACTGAAAGTAAACAAAGAAGGTCACATAAGTTCTGCATTTACTCGAAATGGCGTAGTTTTTGTGCATGTTAAACGGGAAGAGGCGCCTATTAAAATTGCAGTATGGATGCAATGGACGACATTATCGCTGTAGGGTAGGGGGCACTACGCAGGCTTGATATTGTGCCTTTAGCTTGTAATCTGATTATGTTGTCGTTTCAACATTTAAATTTTATTTTTTCTCTTATTCATTTCAATATATTAGCGAATTTTTCTCTTTAAAATTCTCCTTATCATTGAATAAAATTGTAATTAATTCAGTGATTTTGGCTGGTAACATCTCTCCACTGGAAAAAGTAAGAATGCTCCTAAAAATTTTTACTGCGCGCTCTCATGGCTTCAATATATTATATATACCTGAATGCTAGAGGTCTTAGAAATATAGTTGGTCTATTGCAGGAAATTGTTATGAACAACAAAATTCATGCCATGTTGATCTCCAAGACTTGTCTCAATAAAAATGCAGCATCCCAAGCAATATCTCTACATTACGGAATGATTCGTAATGATAGAGATGATCGCACAGGGGGAGCGGTGACTATTTACGTACACGACTCTCTTAAAGCGACCGTGATTAATTTCTCTACCCCAGTTGATAAACTAGAATTTCTCTGTGTTGAGGTTGACTCTGGAATTGACAGATGTATTTTGATAAGCGCTTATTGCCCACCGGGTACTTTCAGTAACGAAACGGCCTTACAATTTAAGGAATCAGTGCTGCCACAAGTATCTAAATATCGCAACGTTGTCATGTTCTCAAATTGATCACGTTCATACGACAAATATTGGCAAGGTGTGATTTCAAAATCAAATTACTCCACCAGACCAGGTGACTTTGACCACAACTTTTTGTTTCTGTCTTATGACCTTAAGCTGGAAGCTATGTAAGACTTTTGACCGAGTTTCCACAGATATCTAGGAGTGATATATATGGAAGGGATCCTCCAAAGGTAAGTGGAGATCGCAATATTCTTAATGATTTTTTTGTCACGAATTCCGTGTCAGCGTCTCTGGCATCTAATTGCAGCGCTGCTACGGAAAAGTTTCCAGTTGATAAGTTTGCCTTGCGGAATGTTGACAACAGGGACGTTTTGCTGGCTATGTGTGCAATTAAATTTGATGTAACAGGGTCAGATGAGCTGCCTCTTCGTTTCGTTAGAGCGATTGCACGGGAAATAACAAAGTTTTAACCCATATAGGTGAATAACCACTGTTTAACGACATCTAAGTTTCCCACAAAGTGGCAGCAAGAGCTTACAATATCTATCCCGAAAAAGTCTTCTTCTTCTGCTCCAAGTGATTATCGCCCAATTAGTCTTCTTTGCTAAGGTATTGGAGAAGACTATGTATATGCAGACTATCGATTACATAAATAAAAATGCTGCCAGGTAGTCAGGTAACCATTTTTATTTATGATTTCATCCAAATCATAGCTGTGAAACTAACCTAAAATTTCGTTGGATACTCACGAAGCTGTAGATAATGACCATCTTACAATTCTCGTATTGATCGATTTCAGCAAAGCATTTGATTCTATTAATAATGATAAGCTGCTGAAAAGCTATCTTAAGGGTTCTTTATCTCTTCGTCTGCTATTCAGCTATTCAAGAGCTTCATAACATCTCCACAGTGTGTTTATGATTGGTGTGTACAAAATAGCTTAGAACTAAATCCTGTCAAATCAAATTGTCTGGCAGTCTATAGGAAGGACATTAAAACTGGTAATTTACTGCCAGTAATTATAAACAACACCAGACTTCCGTATGTGGATTCTCCAAACAGCCTGGGTTATGAAGTTTTCCTGTTGCAACCATATCACAATTGGAAAAATATATGGGTGTGTATGGCGGCTGTGGCTGAGTTCTAGCTTATTTTCACTTCATATGCGAAAAAAGCTGTTTAAAGCCCTGGTTGTACCTCATTTCACTTATGCTTGGTAGTATTATCATCTCTGGACTCAGCGTGTTGTAGAAGACTCTTGGTTGCTGGTTGCATACAATGATGCGTTACGTTACGTATTCAAGCTGCCTCGGACCAGTTTCA
This sequence comes from Dioctria linearis, assembly GCA_963930735.1. Classification (NCBI taxonomy): domain Eukaryota; kingdom Metazoa; phylum Arthropoda; class Insecta; order Diptera; family Asilidae; genus Dioctria; species Dioctria linearis. The sequence continues at coordinate 283,812,144 of OZ005740.1, forward strand.
TATCGCCCTATATATCGACCTTGCTTGGTTGCCCTCTGAAAGTAAATAATTATTGTTATTATTATTGTTACATGAGTAATAGCTTACTGTTTAACCCTGAAAAGTCGCAGTGTATTTGTTTCTATGTTGACATACCTGCTATAAGTTTGAATAGTTTTACAGTGCCAACAACAAAGCTACTAACTTGGAAATTAAAGTCATGCTTGGCAAGGTTTGTGCTGGTTTAATGAGGCTATGGATCTCGACCGGATTTTAGGTACTCCCATTAGATTGAAGCTGGTTAATATATTAATTTTGTTTTACTTCTCTTTTGGAATTCTGTCTTTCCCAAATTAGATAATGAATGTGCTCGAAGATTGCAGGTAGATTTCACTTGTTTTAGTTTTGCCTTACGAAGATTTGACCATGTTTCTCCTTAGAGTAGTGTCTTACTCGGCTGCGCTCTTTATATAATTGTTTAAAGCGTAGAATTTAATTCTGCCCGTTGGGTTTTTTTAAATAACAATTAGCCGGAGTATCTCCGGAAATTTGTCAAATTTCTGTTACCATCGAATCGTAACATTATCATTCTCCGGTTTAGCAGAATGGTCATGGAGAGTTCTTTTCATGTTTAGGCCGCTCTTTTTGAAATCTTTTCCCTTTTAGCTTGCAGTGGACTAGTACCGTTAATCAGGGTTGCCAGAAATGTTTGAAAAAATTAGCCTAAATTTTCCAAAAAGATAGCCCAAAATCGGAATGTTCGTACTACCGTAGCCTAATTGGGCGACAAATTTAAAAAATAAATTTTTTGGAACTCAAATTTGTGTTTTAATTAACTTTCTCTGAATAATTCATTACAAAATTACATAAGTATTTCTACAGTTTCCATTAAAATTATACTTTCCAATATTTCAACATCTTCACATTCATTTTGAGGATTATTATATTTATAAATTAAAGAATTTATTTTATTAATAATTGCATCAGGCACAATAATAAAATTGTTAGAGCACATTTCATTAACATGCAAATGGAAACGAATTCTCATCAAAGCAAAAAGTGTACCCAACTGGAATCTGTTTCGAATTTAGGTTTTTAGGCAAATTATCAGTTCACAAAGATCCTTGAAAAGAATATTTCCTGATGCTAATTTTATAGTAATTTATAAATATAACAGTCAAGTCCAGTTCTAGTAAGTTACTTTATTTGGCCTAGATATATTTAAATCACTTTTGAAGAGCTTTTTTAAATATTTTAAGATAAGAAGGCGATAGAATTCCTTGCAATTATTTCTTATTACATTTTTTTTCTGGTTCTGGAAGGTTACTTTCGAATAGCTCATTCCTAAATTCTAATCCGAAATCAATTCCAGCAATTTTAAGAAAATATGTTTCCTCGTTAATACTTATATGTAGTAACTGCAGTAAAGTTATCTTCGTTAAATAATTCACCAACGTCAGGCTTAAGTAACTTAATTACTAAACTACGGATGAAAGTCAAAACTTCTACGTGTGCTTTACAAAAATCCACTTTATACTCTTGCAAATATATGTTGAGGGAGTTTACAATTTTTAATATTAGTAATAAAAATTTAATCTATAAATAATTTAAAAAGGCTAATATATTTGCTGAATGACAAACTATTTTAAAAAATGTTTTCATCTCTAGATATTCGCCGTAAAGTTCCACTATACCGGTATATTTAGATAACCAGCTAGTACTACTCAACTGAATTAATCTTTCAGGATCACAACCTTTGGAATTTATAGCTTGTAATATTTCTTTATATTTTTCTTTTCTCAGATTAATGTGTGATAACCAGCTGTAGGTTTCTTTAACTAAATATTCAATTTCGTCTGGCAAATATTCTGTTACTTTTGATGCACATAGATGAAAGCTATGGCAAATGCACTTAATTAATAGTAAATCTGGACAAAGTTCTTTAAATCGAGTAAAAGCGAATCTCTATTAACACACATATTGTTTGCTCCATTTGTGCATAAACGAATTAAATTTTTAACATCAATTTAATTTCCTTCAAAAAGTTACAAATAGCTATAAAAATCTGTGGTTTGGATAACTTTAATTAATCCTAAAAAGATCTATGCAGATTTTAGAGTTTTTTTTCTGAAAAATATTTTAGATAGAGGCATAGATATTTTTCAATAGAAATATTTGTAGGCTCATCGCCAATCCATGAAAATTTTGCACTTCCCAATATCCGACATAAGTTCATCTAAAAAGCTAGGCGCAATAACACTATTAATAATACCCATGAAGATTGATTTTATTTCTGTAAGATGATGAATCATGTGGTGTTGCCGATCCCGGCTCTCTAGGCAAATAATTAAATTTATTGATTGTATCCGTAAGTTGGTCGATACTTCGTATTGCAGAATGCATTGCTACGTGTAATACCAACGTAATTTATTTTTTAGCACTTCCGTTTTTTCTAATAGTAACACCTTCAAAAATGTCTTTCTTAAATATTAAAAATACAATTGGAATTACCAAAATTTAAGAGCGGTGCAGTTCAAGATGGTATTTTTGCAGAATTAATAGTTTGCTTGTTAGTACAACTGTGTTTTATGATATCACTTTCAATTTTACAAATTGAACAAAAGCCATTATCAGGATTACTTTTACTTTCCGTAAGCCATACCTTAAATACCTTTTCACTTTTCCATTGTTTATTATATTTTTTGGGATGCTTTCCCCACTTAGGTGTCCGGTAAGTCGACGTCAAGCCGGAATAGGGTGATAGACCAAATCATAATAGTTCCCAGAAAAATATAAAAAAAAAATAAGTCATGTATTTTTCAAATTATAGACATTTCTTTTGTTTTCGAGAAAATGTACACCCAGTGATGGTTCTTTAGCTCCTGCTGCTACAAATCTTTACTTTTTCAATTTTATTTTTCTTATGTAATCCCGAATAGTGCTTATGTAACCTGTTGCTTTAAATTCTAATCAACTGTTCCAGCGTGGAAGAAAATGTAAAATTTTCCGAACCAAGAATAGAAAATTAATATTTCACCCAACTTTAACTGACAGTAATGAAAAAAAAATGTACTACGCCAGTTTGGCAAGTAACTTTAAAAGTTGACGCCTTTAATAAGGATTCTAAAATGGTATAAAACTTGCTACATTATTTCTTAGATTACTAGAAAAAAATGTTTTCTTCAAGAAACCCAGTTTTGAAAAATTTCTTTTCACCTACTAAAAATGATGCTAGTGTACCCAAAACTTGCCGTAAGACCGTACCTTTAAGATTCTAGTTTGAGTGAGATGGAGAGTCATTGCATGAAGTGTGAGTGAGACAGATAGTGACGCTTTCAAGTTACAGATGCTAACGTTTTGTTAAATTTAGGATAAATTTTTCTTAAGTTTAAAATTAAACACCAATTATTTGGATGCTAAGATTTATTATTTACAAAAGATATTCAAACTGCCTTGATGCAATACAAGTTCGACATCTTCTTAAAAAGGATCGGGTTATCAGACGGGCAAATCTACCAACAAATCTATCAACTGCTTCCGTAATTCTGGAGCTCATGTTTTGGTAAAATTGGGTGAGCTATACTTTTAGGCACTCCTGTGTTTTCCTGGATTACACGAACCGAAGTACTTGGGTCTTCTTCAACTGCTTGAAGTACTATGTCCTCGTAAGGCAAGGAACTCTTCCTTCACCATGTACTTGGTTTGGAAGTCGACCCTCTGAAGTCGACTCACTGATTTGACGAGCTAGCGTCACTATCTTGCTCACTCACATTTCATGCAATGACTCTCCGTCTCACTCAAACTAGAATCTCAAAGTTACGGTCTTACGGCTAGCTTTGGGTACACTAGAATCATTTTTAGTAGGTGAAAAAAAATTTTCGAAACTGGATTTCTTGAAGAAACAAATTTTTTTTCCGTAATCTAAGAAATATTGTAGCAAGTGTTTCACCATTTTAGAATCCTTATTAAATGCGTCAACTTTTAAAGTTACTTGCCAAACTGGCCTAGTACATTTTTTTTCATTACAGTCAGTTAAAGTTGGGTGAAATATTAATTTTCTATTCTTGGTTCGGCTAAATGTGACATTTTCTTCCACGCTGGAACAGTTGATTACAATTTAAAGCAACAGGTTACATAAGCGCTATTCGAGATTACATAAGAAAAATAAAATTGAAAAAAAGGAAAGATTTGTAGCAACAGGAGCTAAAAAGCCATCACTGGGTGTACATCACTGACTTATAACAATGGACTGAGCGATTTGCTATTTCATGTGGCACAAACAATATTGTGTTTCTGTATATCACCGTTAGAGCACCCTTTAAAACGATTACATAAAAAACATGTAAAACTCAACCAATCAGATGAAATTTTACACCCGTAAATCGAATTTAATTAAAAAAATATATTTTCTTGTGTCCAAGTGATATTTTAATCGCTTATAAGGAATTAAACTCATTTCGACTTTAATTTTCAAAACTTATTCTTAACTGAATCCTGCTTATGGGCAAAAGAGACGGAGCATGGTAAACACTATCTTTACCTTATTCCCTCTGAGGTGATTGCATCTGTAGCCAACATGAAAACCCCATATGGCATAAGCAAACGTTCCAGAATGCAATATTTTGTGTTGGTAGCTCCAGCTCTGCCATAAGGCGAAAGAGAGAACTATAAAACTTGTACCATGCTTTCCTATAGGAAAATGACAATACGCTCAATCCATTGTTATAAGTCAGTGGTGTACATTTCCTCGAAAACAAAAGAAATGTCTATAATTTGAAAAATACATGACTTAGATTTTTTTTATATTTTTCTGGTAACTGTTATGATTTGGTCTATCACCCGATTCCGGCTTGACGTCGACTTACGGTACACCGTGTATAATCAAAAAAATACGTTTTACGTTCAAAACACACTGCATAAACTATCGAATTGTGATTAAAACAGGACTTTCCCTACCATGAAACTATAAAGACGAGTGGCTTAAGACTTTTTGTGGTATTTGATTCAGGAATAAGTTGTAATAAGTTGTTTCGCATATAAAATTAAAGATGACGCCAAAATCGCCTAAAATATGTTGTGAGTAGCCCAAATTTGGTAACAGGAAATTATTACAAAAGGTAGCCCAATTGGAGATAAATCGCCCAATCTGGCAAGCGTGCCGTTAATGCATTCAAAGCTATTATTACAACTAATTTTCTGTAATCCTGCGAATACTTTTGAGCTCTCTCAAAGTTTCAATCTGTGCAGTCTATTGCTAGTATATATGTACTAGTCTACTTTTTTCCTTTTACCTTCCTTGTCTTTGGTATTTTGCTCAGAACTTTGTCTTTGTATGGTGTAGTTATTCTTACTTTTTCTAATGTCATAAAATATTATCTATTTGGTTATCCGTTTCATTTATATGACTAATAATTCAGGATCACATATAAATTGTGTATGTAGGAACAAAAAACTTGTAAATCTTGTGTAATTATTTCCAAGAAAAAAATTATTTTTATCAATGTTTTTGAGCCTACCAACTTCCGTTGCTTCTGCAGAAATGAGCTTTAGCAATTTAAAAAAGAGCAAACATTTTTAACATATCGAGAATGTCTCAAGAAAAGTTAAACAGGCCGTGAATTCTTCATATAAATTCTCACATTTGCGGACTATGGACTCTTCAACGATTGATTATAAGGAAATTCTCACAAAATCAAGCTCAAAGTCAGTCTTAACATAATTTAATTCATTTCCAACCCTCAGTTTAGTTAAGGTTGTAAAGTGCTGCATAACATTCCCAAATGATTGATGTTATTTCACCAATAATATATAGTTAACAAATTTACTGCACATATGGTCTACGCATTTGATTTCATTTAAATACGTGTTTAAAAAAAAACTTTGTTATGCTTTATTTATTTACTTGACATATTTATATGACTTTCAGATGGAGATGTGCTCAGCTTTTTTGGTTGTCATATAATATCTCTCAGGCCCTTGACTCATGCTATTTTTATATAGACGATCTCCTGTAATAGAATTATTTTAATATTTAAAAAAAAAGATAAAAAACGAATGACAATTTTACATAAATATTAATTTATATGTATTTCATTTCATTTCAGCCGAGCGCATGGCCAGATGGGAATAACAGCGGCATGAAGAAAATCAAAGGAATGTGATATTTAAAAATGTATGTGCTGCACAAAATAATTTTCTATAATTTAGAAACTAGATAAATTCTATTGATTTCGTCGCGTTTAATAAACAAAAAAAAAAAAAACAAAAACAAAAAACAAAAGAAAAAAAACAAACACTATATTCGCAGAATAAATTACCTGAATTAAATAAATGATCCTGGAACCCGTCGTCGCCATGCCACGTGGGGGCCAGGAATGTACGTAATATTTCCAGCTGATGAACTAATATTTATGACATACGGTGCCGCATTACCTCGAATTAAACCACGACCAACTCTGGACAACCTGCGTGAACCATTAGTTCCTACTGGCACTAGGCCTTCCCTACCCAGTACCGTAGTTGAACCCATCCAATCATCCGCTCAAAATACCAATGAAGGACCATTTGTGTATAACGAAAATCCCAAAAATTCCCATACCTATTCACGTGAACCTACTCCAACATCTAATTTATTTAATAATCCAATTGATTTTAGTGACCCGATTTTACTAAAAAATTATGACCGCATGACTGACTACACGCAAGATCGATATATGAGAGATCGTAGTCCTAGTATATTCCTTGAACCGCCCAGCCCAGAAATTCCTCTTATAAATAGACCTGTTAGTCCAACATCCCCATCAAAATCTCCCACTAATAAGACAAGGTCAAAACCAAAACTTAAATTATCGCTGGCACGGTTAGGACGGCAACAACCTGACCTATCGGAATCGAATCGTTTACGTGAAGATCTAGAAATACGTGTCTCAAATCCGACTTTTACGCGAGAAAATTTACGTCAACGTAATTTCGATGCATTTTTTGAATCCGGTGAGCCTGTTTATTCGCTTGAACCGAAATTACCTACATCTCCTGAACCAGAATCAATTTCACCATTCGAAATTCAACAACAACAACAACAACATGTGTCAACTGCTAGCGCCTATGAATCATCTTATTCGGCAGCATCACCAAAAACACGGCTATTTGGGCCGTCAAAGCCTCCGCTTGGTGGTATGCGTTCAAAAAGTGCCGAATATGATTCTTCGAGAACATCTGAAGTGCCCCAGAAAGGTGACAGGTGCCCCTAAAAACAAAGTTTTTCTTATTGGAGTGCCTTTGAGGAGTTTTGAAGACTAATTACTAATGAGTTTCCTGTTTTTTTTTTTTCTTTTTTTCTACTAATCCGTTTTTGAATTGCTAATGACAAGGATCCTCCTTACACGTTTAACTTGAGTTTGTTTTTCTTGTAATCCAATTCACATTTGTCTCTATGTACATATAGGTATGTGTAAAACTCTTTCTCCGTTTTGAGTTCCTACTCAAGATGAGGGCAGGTATCTAGAATTGCTTTCTACTGCCTTTGAATTATTTATTTTGTAAGTCTTTTGCCATTTCCGCCTTTCCGCGCTTAAAGCATTTATAGTTATCTCATACACAAGGATACAACCGTAAAACTGGGTTATTTGCTTTTCCAGGAAATTTGAAAAAGGAGTGAATACATAAGTAATATTATTTAGTGGTTTTCACCAGTTGTTATTACATATGTAGGGTATATACACGTGTGATTCTTGCATTGAGTTCTTTCAAAAATTACTAAAGAGGAGTCTTCTTTGAAAGAATCTTCCCTTTTATAATTTCTGAAGCACTTTACTTTTTATGCTATTTATTCTAAATATTAATATTCACATGCAAGAACAGTACAAAATACTTTGAGTATTCAGTTTATGATGGTCTCTCTGCCTTCCAGTAAAGATAACATTATTCATACTAAGTCGAACCGCTGTCACGCTGCTCTAATTGCGCATAAAGGTAAGCTGAGGTGAAGGTCATGGGAAAAGATTTACATGCGAAATCTTGTATTTGATTTAATAAGAAGAAAACAATCATTTGAAATATGAAGTATTGTAGATGTCAAGTAGTTTCTAGAAGTACCATAAATGTCTAGATGCGGAAGTAAGGGAAATTCAGATACAATATTACATATAAAGTACTTTTACTTGATTTTTGGTTTACTATAATTTCCTAATTATTTATGGTCACAAACCAAGCTAGCTTATGTCGACATTAACGAGTTTCTATATTTTAATATGAAGCCTCGGTAGTTTCATATTCCTCCCTTTTGCTCTATTCCCCACCATCGTATCTCGTATGGCCGAAAGGTCATCACTAAAGCAGCTTATGTTTATTTTATAACGGTTTCTTTATTAGTGGTCGTTACAAAAATCACTTTTCAAAACAGCTTGTTTATTACTATGTAGACCTCCACGCCTATTTATCAAAATTAAGTGCATTTAAGCCATTTTTGCAAAACCTATGACGTAGGCTTATCAAATTTTGCGTATTTTCTAAAAACGCTTAGTCACTTAAGCTATTTTGCCAAAGCGAAATATTCCGTGAAAGCTATTTTAAGTCTACATAAGTTGCTCAGCTGTGTTCAAGTGCAATTAGGTCTGGAACATAAGAGCAGTCAGACGTAAGCTGTTCAAGTGCAAAATAGTGACGATTTGTGGAATTTGAAATTATAATCAAATAAGGAAGGAAATGAGAAAAGGCTTTTTACTAAATGAATAGATCTGAGAAAATCCTGCAGATGGCCTTAAATATAAGGACAAAGCGTATAGATGACTTATCGAATAACGGTAATGAATCACGTGTAAATGGAAAATTTTGTAAGACCAAAAGAAAGTATGTAACGTTCAGATCGTGATAGAACATTTTGCTTCTTTAAGGTGCTGCAAGCAACGAAGGTTGTAAAATCTTGGAATTTTTCAAACCATCCGTGAGAAACGAAACAGCGTTTAGCTGCGCTAATGGCTTTGAATTTGATTTGTCTAGTAAGTTTGTAATTCATTCCTGTACTTTGAATACGAAAGCGTGGATGATGTGTTTAATGATCCGGACTTCGTTCCACGAAATTACCTGACGAACAGCGAGACCAGTGAAGAAACCGCACGAGCTGCTGAAATGTTTGAAAATACTCTACGTAACTATGAAAATGAAGAAATGGGAATAGTGCCTTAAATGTCGGGAATGAAAGCGCAAAGTAAGGAAGTTGATGAGAAGTACTAAGAAGGTTTACCTTAACTACAAAAATAAAGATGAGAGAAAGCTCAGGGAATTGGAGACTGCTGTAAGAGATGTAAGGAAAAGCTGACGCTAGAGCAACGAAATGCAATTTCTGAAAAATATTGGAGTCTGGGCAGCTATGAATTATGACATGCATACGTTTGCGGCCTGATCGAAACTCAAGAGAAGTAAACTGAAAGACGAAATAAAAGTCAGACTGCAGCCCGTAATAGAACCCATACAAACAATTATTTTTTCGAAATCAATGGACAACGAATTTCAGTTTGTCAGAAGTGTTTTCGTTATATTCTCTGCAAAACAGAACAATTCATAAAGACTGTGGTTCGCAAGAAGTTGAATTCACCCGCACCTTTGACTATCGCCGATCTATGTGGACGTCACCCACCATCCACTAAACTCGATCCCGAAAAGGAAAAAGAAATATGCGACCATATTAACAGTTTCCCAGCATACGAATTACATTATACTCGAACGGATCCATCCCAAAAGTATTTGCCGAGTGAACTAAGTCTTGCCCAAATGTACTGTTTGTATTGCGAAACACATGAACGCCCTTCGATTTCTTTGTATTCTACTATTTTTAAAACCATGAATATTAAGTTTTAACAACCGAAACTTGACACATGTAATAAGTGTGTGTTGTTAAAGATAAAGTTGGAACTTGGTAATAAATATGCCGAAATTGCTTTAAAATTACAACTAGACCAACATCAAAAGGAGGCCGATTTGGACCAGGCAAAAATTATTTTGTCGTCAAAATTGTACACCTTTGACTTGCAACAGTGTTTACAAGCTCCCTATTTGCAAACATCTGTGTCCTTTTATAAGCGAACATTATGGAATTTTAATTTAACGGTACATGACTGTGTAACAGGCCAACCACTTTGTTTTATGTGGCATGAAGCAATATTCCGCCGTAGTTGAAATGACATAGCGTCCTGTATTTTTCGACACCTCCAGTCTGTTCCAGCCGACGCAAATTATCTGACCTTTTACATTGACAGCTGTTCAGGTCAAAATAAGAACACTTTTTGGGCGCAATGTTTGCAGCTTTTATGTCTACGAAAACAGATATCGAAGTAATAGACCATAAGTTTTTTGTACCTGGTCATAAGCACATGGAGTTTACCGTAGACCCCTCCGTTATTAAAAAGAAAAAGAGTAGAAGTAGAGTCAAAATACACCATCCCCGGGAGTGGTATCTGTTTGTAAGGACGTCGGGAGTAAGAAAGGAATTTATTGTAAATGAAATGGCAACAGAAGACTTCTTTAATTTTTCGTTACTCTCAAAACAGGAATTTTTATGGCGAAAATGTGATGAAGATGTTAACATGTGTGGCCAAATGTGAAATGGCTAAGACATAGAAAAGAGTTTGGTCGTATTTACTATAAAACATCTCTGAACGAAGTCGAACCATTTAAAATCCTCAATGTACAAAAACGAGGTATTAGCAGTATAAGTACCATTTCCTCGTCCTATATCGGTCCGCTGAAAATAGACAAACTCAAAAAGAAAAACTTCATTGACGTACTCCCTCTTATAGACCCAACATTTCTCAATTTTTACCAAAGCCTTCTAGCAGATGATATGCCAGGAATATACCCAGGCCTGAGTCAGGACACGGATGGCGTACTTTAAGCCTATATTCACTCTTACTAAATACTTTTTCGTTAAAATTACCATACGTTCGAAATACATAAGTACTCAACTTTCTTCATTAATGTTTTTGAAAAAAACCTTAAGTGTATGTACATATGACATAATTTTCTAATAAAATATTTTCTTGAATAACAACTAATGTGATTTTATTTTATTTTGATGATTACATATTTCCTTTTTTTCAAACTAGCTTAAGTGATAAGTCCGCTATAACTACAATAATTTCAATAAAATCATTAAAAGTAATTTCGTATTCTACTAATCTAAAGATACTGAATGCCTTTGAGAAAAATCCAGGGTAATCTTGCTTATGAATTCGTAGTAATATCAGTACTTAACTTCAAAATTTTTTTTTTATTTTAATCCTCACTCAAAAATAGTTTACTAACCAGAATCTTTTCAACAACTATAGAGAGAACTAATACCCTAGACACACTGTGTCCATAATGACTTCATTTGAAATTCAGTCATTTCAAGGATATGAAGAGGTGACAGACTCTGAACGAAAATTATTTCATTTGGAACGTCATTGACAGTTTTTCAATGTGAGTAAATATCATGGCAGAGGTCAATAATTTAATTAAATGCTATCAAGAAAATTGCGAGTATTTACTGTAGTTGTGAAGCATTTCATAAAAAAAACTTTTATTGTTGAAACAGAACAAAAAGAAACAAACCGGCAAAGAAATTTCTTTCATGATCAGCTGTGGGATGTCACTGCTAACTGTATTGGAAAAGCTTTCCACTTTCCAATAAATTCAACTCATTTTAATGACCGTACATGGCACTTTTATTACAATTTCACTAAATGGAGTAAAATTTTAATGAAGTGAAATGATGCAAATGAGTTCTTGATGGACTTCATTTGTGTGACATACTGCACATTTGACTCCATTTAATTAAAAATTAAATCATTATAAGAACAGTCTGTCTAGGGTATAAGTCAATTGCGAGACTCACAGTTTTTTGTTAATGCTGCTTCAATCTGTAAAATTGTCACATTTTTTCTTCCCAAACGGTACACCATTCTTATAAATTCATCTGAATAACATCAATTAAAATGAAGTAAAAAATGTGTATCGTGTAGCTTAGTAAACTTAATGCCTGGTCCGATTATTCCCAACAAAGGTTTATTGATGCAAATGCTTTGTTTGCGGAATGCGTCCGCTTGCCATGGGAGCCAATCAATAATTCTTCTTCTGTTAACTGCCAAGTTGAAACATGATCATCGTTAATCACTCACTTATACGATAAATATGTCCACGTTAGATATAAATATACAACTGCTAATGGCTGTCCGTGGTTTTCATCTCGAGTTCTGTTGCTAATTGCTGAGCGCGAGTTCTTATATCGTCGTTACAAACGATCTTACACCCCTGGTGCCCGTGTATTATACCAAACGGCACGCAATAAAGCAACAGCGGCCATTCGTCGCGCGAAGCGCCAGTATTTTAGTTCTAAATTGAACTGCCATCTACAACCCAAAGATTTATGGCGCAACCTACGACAGGCTGGTGTATATGGGAAAGCTAAAGTCGATGTGCATTCAACCCCGATGAACTTAATGCATGTTTTATATCGCTTAACCAAAGTTCAATGATAAATCAAGCTGGAACGCTCGATTTTCCTCATGGAGGTTCATTGAGCGAGGTCGCACTCTTGGCCAATCATAATGCATTCTGCTTTCGTTGTGTTGATCTAAATGAACTGTCAATTTCCATTAATTCGATCAAATCTGATGTCATTGGACCCGATGGTTTTTCTCCATGATTTATCAGGTTATTGTGTCCATTTTGTGGTAAATACATTCTTCATGGGATCAATTCATGCTTAACGACATCAACGTTTCCTTCAGACTGGAAATCTGCGATAGTACTCCCAATACCGAATAAAAGTTGTCTCGAGTCCCCTGCCGATTTTCGCCCTATAAGCATCTTATGTTTCTTTTCTAAGGGGTTGGAAAAGTTAACGTATCGCCCGATGCTTGAGTACCTTGAGGATAATGAGCAGCTTACACGTTAGCAATCAGGGTTTCACAGCTGTGAGACTGCGCATAAACGATGATTTAGACAGAATAGGCTTGTGGGCTAAGAAAAATCGGCTGATACTGAATCCAGGAAAGTCGCAGTATATTGCTTTTTACAACAACGTTTTTGATAGAAATAGTATTCCTCCGGTCGTTTTGGATGGTACTAATTTAGTGATGCAAAGTAAAGTTACAAATCTTGGTGTTACTTTAAGCCAAGACATGAAGTGCTGTGAGAATGTTAACGCATTGATTGGAAAAGTCTACTTCGGCCTTCGGAGACTTTGGCTCTATGCGAGTATCTTAACAAAACCTGCTCGTCTTAAGCTTGTAAAGACGGTACTTATGCCATACTTTACACATTGTAGTACGATTTACCCTAAGCTTGATTCTTTTTGTGCCCGCAAAGTGGAGGTTGCCTTTAATGATTGCGTTCGATTTGTATTTGGTCTTCGCAGGTTTGATCATGTTTCCCCTTTTCGGACAAGGTTGCTTGGTTGTCCTCTGACTTCTTACCTTCAGCGTAGGTCATTGATATTCTTGTTTAATCTTTTAAAGTCAGGCAAATCAGAGTATTCAGAGAACTCTTCAGTTTCGCAACATCTGAACGCAATAGGAATGCAATATCTCCTCGTTTTTATAAGACGATTATGGAAAATTCTTATCTTGTCCAGATCTCACGCCTATGGAATAATCTTCCTATGAATATCCAAACTGCCAACTCCTTGATTGCATTCAAGAGGCTCATTTGATTACAAAAAATATAGTTGTTGAATTCGTTCCATTAAATTTTTGCCATATTTTTCTACTTATCTTCTTAGCAGCTGAAAGTAAATTCTAGTTGACCTTTCTTAGCGCACTTACAAAGATTCTGTAATCTTGATAGTTTGATCTATCTTTCTGTCTTTTTTTCTGTTTTCTTCTGAATTTGCATAGTTTAGTTTATAATCTTTATTTTTTTTTCTTTTATTTTTGTCGCCATTGTACAAAAAAAGATGTTTAATCTTGTGTACGACTGGAATAAATGATATGATGTGATATGATATGATATGATAAGTGTTGCACATCCCGTTTTGAATAAAGAGAAGTAAAAGTGTCTGATATTAACATACATAGGTACTCCGGCGCGAAAAAGCATAATTGCTCAGCTTTAGGCAATCTTTTAAAGCATTCCAATAATGAGCAGGACGACGAAGTTTACTAGTTGGCATTTCATGTAACATTTCCTCTCACAGATGCTAGTAAATCAAAAGAAAAAGTTTTACATAAACATACACATACTACACTATTTTACCGGTTTACCAGAAAGCTTTCCACAATATTCTAAATGCAAAAAAACACTGGATGAAAAATGTCCTCACAAAATTTACAGAAATCGGTAAAACATATTATTTTTTAGAGAAAATTAAAGGCATTAAGTTTTATATTAAGAAACTGAAATGGTATTGAGCCTATTTACTGTTGAAGTGATACTGCCATGGAAGAAATTGCTCACATTACGCACAACCCTGATCATGATGATCTCATCAATGAATGTACTGATGAAATTTATTCGCGTTTGAATCAAGACAGGGGAAAAAATCATTTATTTACTTATTCACAGATGGTTTGCGTGAGATATTGCATCTCTTTCACTTATTTCGAAATGGATACTTTGCTTCGCTTTTGTGCATTTTGCAATATTAAGTGAGCACTTCGAGGAGTACAAAATGAGCGTCACGATTAGCTTATTAATGAGCATCTCAATGAGTGTGACGATGACTTTGTTAATGTTTTTTAATGAATTGCAAACACCTTGATATTTTTCACTCAAATTAGAATTGGTTTACATAACAACTGCCCCTTATGGGGTGTGAGCAATTTCTGTTAGAGTACTAACCTGGAAGAAATTGCTCACAGTACTCACAATACTAATTTGACTGAAGAAGCATAAAGGTGTTTGTAATTGTTGAAGAAACTTAAAAAATAAGTCTTGATGAGCCTACCGATGAGCATTTCATAGATCTCATTGAAGGCCTCATGAAACAGCTCCCCATATATTAAACCAGTAATAAATAATTAATTTTATTTTTGTCCTCTGACACAATTTTACCAGAAAAATGTAAATTAATTCTTGTGATTTATTGAACTTTAAATTAACTTTAGTTTGCTGATAGTTATTATTTTTTCATTTGTTTTTCCGGATGAAGACTGTCGTCTATAAGCTGAATAAGGTGTTATGCCCATGTCTTTATGCCTCAGTGCGTCAGAGTTTAATTTGAAACCGGATTTTGAATTTGAAAAATATATGAAATCAGATTCTCATTTATGAACAAAACATCACACTCATAAGGACGGATTCCGAAAAAAAGCCAACCATCTATGAATGATGAAATCAAGAAGAAACCCCTGTTTGTTTGTTTTTTTTTTTTGACTTCAGAATCAGCTTAACAGAACTTCTCTCCATGGACACGTTTAATAAATAAACGGTCAACAATACATGTGCTTCATCACTTAGTCGGTGTTGGTGAGTTAACGTGCAACAGAGGGAACCTTCTCAAATTGTGCCTACTATCACGAAAGGAGATTTTTTAAAGTAGCAGGGGATAATCAATACTCCCATTTAAGAGTGCATATTTAAAAACTTCAAGCGATCCTCATATGGTTGAAGAATTAATGAATTATTCCAGAGTAGGTGCCCGAGAGAAAATCGTAAAAAGTTTCTCTGAACAGACTCGATACGGTCGATGTGTGTACCGTAAAATGGAGACCAGACCTGGCTGGCGTATTCAAGAATTGGTGTCAAAAAATGTACAAGCGCAATGTAATAGTAGGATTCGAAAACTCTCGGGACCAACGTTTTAAAAAACCCACAATAGAATTACTCTTTGATACAATATAGCTTATATGGGAGACAAAATTCAATCCGTGGTCACATTTGACACTCAAGTCATAGACAGAGTCCACCCGGCGAATCGAGGAATCCGAGAACTCATAATCATAAGTGTTTGGTGTCTGATTCCTATGGAAAGTCATAACCTCACTTTTGTCGATATTGAGTACCAAATTATTGCTCTCGCACCAATTGTACCTGTTCACAATCCTGAAGAGATTTAATCTGAGCGAAAACTTAACATCGTCAGCATAAATCAAGAACAGTACCTCACCACAGAGAAAATGTGGTCAGTAGACAAAATAAAGAACAATGGTCCCAAGGGACTCCTTGAGGTTCGCCAAACGAAGCCTTCAGGACTCTACAGTTGGAATGGCGGAATAAGATTTAGTGTGTTCTGTTATCTAAATAAAACTCTGTCCATTTTATAAATGTAGGGGGAAACCCATACCTTTCCATTTTAAAGAGATAACTCGTCGAGCGCTTTACTAAAGTCTGTATAAATAGCATCTGTCTGGTAGCCTTTTGCAAACCCGCCAATGGTATCCCAGACAAATTCCAACAAGTTAGTGGTTGTAGAACTGCCCGAAATAATCCCATGTTGGTTTGAAGAGAGCAAAGTCTTACAGGAAGTTGATAGTTGACATTAAATGATAGATTCGAATAACTTGGGCATGCAAGATAATTTTGCAATTGGCCTATAGTTAGGAATTTCATTTTTACCACCTTTTTTGTGTATAGGTATGATAAAATAGTTTTTCCATAGCTGCGGGAAACAACCACTATCGAGCGATTTTTGGAAAATAATACCCAGCGAAGCTGCCATTGCAAGGTAGCATGACTTAAAGAAAGAAGGAAGGTTCCCATTAGGAGCAGCTGTGAACTCATTTGGAAGCCCATTAATATGATCGAGTTTATCCTCTTCTGAAATTGAAGGGATAGTAGAAAAAATTTATGAGAGTCGTTCATATGACTGAAGTTGCTATTTTAAGGTTGAAAATTTGACGAGGCAAAGGCATTGTCAAAAAAAGTAGGAAGCATATCGCAAATTTTAGATGAATCATCACTAGCCGAATCCTTGTACGTCATGGTATTGGGGTAGTTGTCCATTCTTTTCTTCATATAATAAACTTAAAAAAGATTCGAGGGTCACTAAATAATTGCGTATGGAACTTATTGTGACTTATAATGTCTTTGTCCCTCATATAACTTTTCCACAGTTCATTCTTTCTATTTTTAAGACGCACCAGTTTTTTGTTGATCCATGGTCGAGATGTTTTAGAGAGCTGCTGACGCTCGCGGGAAACGTGAGGAATCGAAAAGTATTTTGTACAATTTAGAAACGTCTTCGTCAACATTATTGCTCGACAGTAATGTGTTAAATGCAATAGATGTAAGTCTATTGGAAAGTTCCGAAATGTTATCCTTTCTAAAATTGGAAAAAGTATTGTGTTTCGTCACAATTTGTTAAGTTATCGGTTTCATAGCAATATGGAATTAGTAGACATTTGTCAAGATTAGACATTATAACTGAGCTAGGTTCAACTAATAAGTTACCCGTATCAGTAGAAATTACCAGGTCTAACCGCCTACCCATGCCATTCTTAACATAACTGCTTTGGCTGAGAGCAAGAGATGAAATAGTGTCAAGAAAAAATGATTCCCTTGGTGTCAAGTTATTAAGTGGAAGATGGTCATCGTCAACTTCATTTAGTACCCATTGAATATTGGGTAAGTTAAAATCACCAATTAGTAGTAATTCGTCAAGAGGATCCATGTTACCATGGATAAAATTAGATGTTGTAAATATTGTGACCTTTGTTATCAACAATATTTATGGAGTCTACAGGAATATAGCAGCAAATAATGTCTAAGTCAGATTTTAAAAGAGATAACTTAAGAGCAATAAGTTCGATGTCTAGAATATTGGAGAAAGTGGGAAGCTCAACCTGGCTGCAATTAAACTGGCTTTTACAGGCGAGGAGTACGCCGCCACCTCGAGGTACAGACTCCGTATGTTTGTCTCTTCTAAAAATTTGATACCAATTGTCAAAGATTTCAGCATTGCGAAAGCCATGATATAGACAAGTTTCAGTGACAGCAACTATATCGAAACAAGCCGCAGCAGAGGCTTTGAATATTTGTGTAGTTTTTGTACGAATTCTCCTTACATTTTGATAGTAAAGGGAGAGCGATTTGAGTTTTTCGGAATATCGGTGCTTATTTTGGATGCATTTCTAAGTTGGCGCTCGGAAGGTACACACAATTTAGTAAACATGCCAGAGGACAAAAGTGTGGGATCCAATAACTTGTCGCGCAAATCTTCTGAGAAAATTAAAACAAAAGATGCAACCGGTGTAGCAGCGATTTTTTAAGACTTCAGATACTTCAAGTTGTCCTCACATAACGTTTCGAGATAGAAACGGGTAATGAAAGGACTCGAAGATTTTGGTACTGTTTTCAAAGGCATAACAATACCATTACCTAGAGACGACACCGATTAAGTATCATTCAATACCCCCAGAAACAGATGCAGGTCTTAGAATGATGTTATCAGAGCTTTGACTCCCAACGTTACCTAAGGCCATAACAGCTGGAGCACTCGCACTGGGAGTAGCAGTGGGTAGGTGCAAGTTAGATCGCTTCCTCCGGCGCGGATGTTGCCTGCGACGAGGCTTGGAGGAAGGCTGCTGAGTAGGTGGCACATCTGCTGACAGAGAAGAAACATCAGTACAAGGCATATGCCCACTCACAGGAGGCGTCACGTCAGGAGAAGAAGAAATTGTTCAAGTTAGCAGCAGAAGCAGACCAGCCCGCAAGATCATTCTTGACCAGCCGGATATCACATAATTTTTATTGAACGATTATTTAATCATCATCACTATTATACACAAACGACATGATATAATACTACGTGCTACAAAATTGATGAACTTTTTGCTTTAAATTTTGTACAGAGACAGAATCGAACGTATCGAACGTTGTTTTATACTAGCTCTTAAAGTGTATATCATATGTAAGAGTCCAGCATCTGCAGGGATTCCAAGTCCCTAGTAAAGCATTTATCAAATAAAGTTTGAAAGCTAACTCCAAAGGCAATAACTGTGCTCGTAATACAGCTAGATACTTAGACCATCAGTCAAAGGCAATAACTGTGCTCGTAATACAGCTAGATACTTAGACCATCAGTCCATTGTGATGTGGTGCTTTTATCGGAATCACGCGTATTATTTGACATCATAATATTTAATTTTTGAGTTCATTATATATTTTCATATCTGCATGTAACACTGGTAGCCTAGCCTAGATGATGGGAATTGTACATAACGTAGGCATCTATCTGACAATGTGCATTTTTTATAGTATAATCACGAATATAATACGAAATCCTGCCTACCATCAGATTCAATATTTATAGTGAAGTTAAATTACTTGTGAAAACTGCTGAGGACATTTAGTGCAGCTGGAATTCCTGCAGTTCCTACAATTCTTCTATATTCAATGAATAGAAACGTGGAATACAAAACTAGAATAATAAAAATTACTCACCCTGATTTTGGGGTATATAATGACAACACCCTGCACCACTGGGCGATTAACGATTAACAAGATATGCGCTAATATAAATGATTTAGAAATTCAAAGTACAACATAAAGCTATTGCACACTTACCGGCACAGGCAGGCATCGACCGGCAGCGGCATTTTTCGTGCACATATAACGATATAAAATGGATAGAAAACTTTCAGTTAAGGCAGGTATCACGAGAAAACTGTAGAAAAATGATCCCATACTAACTTTGTAAGCAGACCAGCAACCGATAAATGCCAGTCTGGTTTCTGGCCACCGATTGTGACCGGGAATGACGTTATCGTTTCGTGCCGGTATCTGCCGGTGCCGGTTGATGTCAATTAGCTAACTTGTAGTCATAGAGAAATATTTTGTCTGTCTGTACTAGCTCTAACACTGCCGTTAAGTGTGCATCGACTTTAAGCCGACAGACAAGCATGCTAATGCAGAAACACTATCATGCCTTCCAAATGATCTAGACAATTAATTTGCTGTGAGCGAAGAGGCTTCTCAAAATTTAGCCTATATATTAACGAGCAAATTGAGTGCTTCCAAGCTAACGCCCGAGGGATATCACGTACAAAGCAACTTGCGCGAAACTATTGTTGGTGTCGAAACAAATTTTCCAACATTGTGTCTGCTGTAAAAGTTTGTGATTTGAAATATCAATCATCAGCTGGATATCGTCCGAAAGAGTGTACACATTTTCGGGAGCCAATAAAGTCCTGGGAGCGTATTCATATGTGGTACACAAATGTGGTTAATTTGTGTAGATGCCTTATTAAAATTTCCATTCATCATTCCGATGAAGCAAGCAACAACACGAGCAATTATACCTGCCTACAAACTTTGACGAAATTATTCGCTCTAGAAGTACTATCTGAAGTGAACAACAAAACCCAGTTTTGCGCTCAAAAGTTTCAAAATTACTGCCACCGTATACAGCATCTTCGAACATTTCGAGCAATTTCTCCCATTTTCCAATGGAGAAGCCGAATGTACTTTCAAAAGCCGAATGTTCGCACTTTCAAAAGTAATTTACAGAAACTACCGATACAGATTATTGCAGTATTTAATGTCCTATATAACAACGCCCCTTCCAACCCCTACAGAAATTGTTCATAGTTGCGCACATCGCATAAATCTTTCAGAATCTGACAATGTGTTTATGCAAGAAATTATGCCAGAGTGATTCACGATTGATCCAAAGAGTGTAAATTTCTATATTTGGGTCCAGTATCAACTTCGTTCGAATAAAGGTACCTGGAAAAGAGCTCAAAACCCACTACAACCCCATTCAACAAAACCAGAGCATCTGAATAATAATTGTTATCAGTTTGAAGGTTTATCTAAGCCACAAGAATATGCAAGGATTTCAACTCAACCCAAAATTAAGCAATTCAGTCGAAAACATACGTTTCCTGCCGACTTATGTCTCAACTGGCAAACAGAAATTACGAATATCTTATATGTATACAACAAATTTTAAAGAAGCACTAAATTTAACTTTTTCTTTAATAAGTTTATTAGATAGGTACTTTTGCATACAAATTTGAGGAACGAAATGGCCTTATTCATATGCCTTAGCCACATATTCTGGAATATTTCTTACAAACAAAAGCATAAAAAAAAACATTTTTCCCATTTAAGCATCTTTGAAAGCAATTTTCAGAAAATTTGCATGTGGAGCAATTTGATATTAACTCGCAGTCTCAAGTCTAAAGTGATGTTAACAACTTAACTTGGTAGGCCCCATACTTGTAGCCATTTGTTCATGAGATGTAATTTTCAGACGAGTGAAACCCTTTCCCCCCAAAAAAAAAAACCTTTGCAGTGTAACTGCTCCATTCTACTCATAATTTCTAACTCCAGTAGAGGACTTGAACGGGCCATTAATTATTTCACGCGTAAATATTACTTAATTATATCAGGTTTAGGGTCTTTGTTCAACGAACAATGTTCATAAGTTCAAGTCGGTTAAGTACTTCATTGGAAGTGTCTAAAGGCGGAAACTTGATTACATCTTGACAGGAATTAAACTGGGGTGTAGCGAGTAGTGACAAATATTATGGGTGCGGTACTTGATGTTGATACTATTAAACTGTCCTTAAAGATTAATTAAAGTAAATGGAGTTCACGTGAAATTAATGACGAACTCATTTGTCGGTTGCCAGATTTATTACTACAACAAGAGATGTATAGTACGCTTAAATGAAATACATTACTAAAATTTATGGATTGGATTCTAAAAAAAAAAAAACTTGAATGAAAATGAATGAAAATTTAAAGCTTCTTCGAAATTAGTGTTTACGACAAATATTGCAAAAGGTATTCTTATTAAGTTGGCCTCCACCTTAAGCCACCTTTAATTTAAGGGAAATATTGTGGTATACTATGGGCTTTTGTTAAAAAGATCCCCAAGTTTCAGAGTGTAATCATTTTCAGCTTAAATGATTATGGAAATTAATCTGTTATCAAGATAAGAAAACAAGCAGGCTTTATTAAGACAATAAATGAGCACTCATTAGTGCGGATGGAAGTAACAACCGGGCATATGCATGGTGGTGAAAATTTCTTCTATATTTAGATGGGTCCAAAATATAACAAGAATATTTACTTAAGTTTAGGATGAATGTTAATTATCTGCGTCAGATCTCCATCATAATCTTTCGGTTTTCTTATACATAGCAAATTCGGGCTTCTTAGTTATATATAGTATAAGGGCTGTTCTCCTTCTAATTGCTTACATTTTCAGATTTAATAAATGACAAAACATGGTTTTAAAGACTCGGGGGTGGATATAAATTCGTAATTTGTTAATTATGTCAGTACATTGATTATGGTTATGGATAATGGAAAATCTTTGAACAGCTTATCCTACAGACTAATATCATAGACAGACTAATATCATACAAAGACTGGGCACGTAGAACAATACTATGTAACACTTTTCTAGAATATAAAATTAACGATGCTTGGCACTTGATAACGTGTCCAAAGGGTAAGCCAGCAATGCCTCGCTCCATACAAAATCACAGTTGTTTTGACCCGATTAAGGGAAGGTCACAATTTTTTCTTAGAAATTTACTGGAATTTTTTCCTTAGAATTTATACGGACTTTTGGAGGGCGACAACAATTGTTAAGGAGCGTTTACAATGACAGAATAAAGTAGAGTCACTTTTCTTTCATTATCTTACCACCATGAGATCAGGCATTGTTCAAATCTGACGCTACTCTGTGAAATCCACTGTGGTGGGAAGCGCGAAGAACTTATATTAAAGTGAAGCTTAAGACAAGGAGAGACAATGCAATCTTGTGACTCCACTCTACTCTGCCATTGTAAATGCTCCTTTACGAGCGTAGATGACTGACTTATAACAATGGACTGAGCGTATTGTCATTTTCCTATAGGAAAGCCTGGCACAAGTTTTATAGTTCTCTCTTTCGCCCTATGGCAGAGTTGGAGCTACCAACTCAAAGTATTGCATTCTGGAACGTTTGCTCATGCCATTTGTTGTTTTTATGTTGGCTACAGATGCAATCACCTCAGAAGGAATAAGGTAAAGATAGTGTTTACCATGCTCCGTCTCTCTTGCCCATAAGCAGGATTCAGTTAAGAATAACTTTTGAAAATTAAAGTCGCAATGAGTTTAATCCCTTATAAGCGATTAAAATATCACTTGGGCGCAAGAAAATATATTTTTTTAATTAAATTCGATTTACGGGTGTAAAATTTCATCTGATTGATTGAGTTTTACATGTTTTTTATATAATGGTTTTAAAGGATGCTCTAACGGTGATATACAGATACACAATATTTTTCTGTGCCACATGAAATAGCAAATCGCTCAGTCCATTGTTATAAGTCAGTGGCGTAGACGTGTAGCCAATATATTAGCATTTTTGTTTTTGTAGAAATTTATACAAAATGTTTCGGTATAATTTTTATTCATTTGGTGGCCGACTGGAGTTATTTTCAGGTACAATACTTTCATTCTGTGATGTATACATACTAATAAAAAATACAAAATCTTTCAAGCAAAATTATCCCCACGTGAGTACGTGAAAGTTGAAAAATATTATATGAAAATTATTATAAGGTAGATAAAATAATGGACATAGAGTAGGTGTGTATACCAAGTTTGTTATTACATGTGTAATGCATAGAAATAAAGATTATTGGTACCGCAAAATGGATTGGTCATTCATGGTGCATGCAAAATTTTTATAGATTTAATTTTTTTTTAAATAGGTAAATGATATCCGATCTTCCTGAAATTTTGTTCAGATAATCTGTTAGTAAAAGTGCATGCACAAAAAAAAAACAAAAAATGGATTAATCGATAAGTTATAGATAAACATATTTAAATGAATTTTTTAGACAGAATTTTGGGCGTCGAAAATTTAATTTCGCAACTTAATCAAAAAATGCAAAAGGAATTTTGAAAATCGGATAATATTTACTCCACCTCCCTCAGAACACCCGAATTCGGGGAATAAGAATGACCTTTTGACATTGATTTTTTTATTCGATTTTGATGAGATTGTGTACGAACATCCAGCACAGATGGTAGAATATAAAATAAATATCCCCGTCCTTTGAAAATAGTTTTTCATTTTTTTTGTTATAATAATATATAAGTAACCCACCGCGGGTTACCACTCTGTAACCCGCTGCAGTACGAATTTTAAAATAATGTCCAAAAATCATAAAAGCTCACAATGAACTAAGCAAAAAGATTTTTGAAAATCGGTTGGAATTTGGCAGAGAGATAAAGGGTGCTGCTTTAGAGTATATGCTGCTAATTAAGGTAAGTATAAAGTGAGTAGCAAGCCTCGCAATATTATTTTGGAAAATGTTCGTAAACTAATTGGGGTAATGACTTCTGGTTTCCTGTAAATGAAAGATAACAGATTTTAGATAGTTGTAACGAAAAGAAAGTAGCTTCAGTGTTGCGAATATACCCGCAAGATGGTAATTATCAAAGTTTTCCGAAAAGTGTTAATTTTACACCCGGGTTCACCTACATTATGCATTATTTCGGTGATGACGAGTAGGGACCCCCTCCTTGTAAGACAAATTCTTCTAAGATGAATTCCCGTTTGTAATTTTGTATAGTCACCCATCTGCGCAACTTTCAGCTTTGAAGTGGTTTTTGAATATATCTCTAGAACGATACGTAAAAATCTTAAATTTTTATATAACAACACCAACAAGTGGTTTAGTATATTTTTGAAATTATATTTGCTATTTTCGTGAAAATACCATGTAAAAAATGTCAACGCTCTACGTTGACGCGCTCTCAGGTAGTGTCCAAATAAGTACTTAACAACGAAATTTTTGTATGGCAACCCTACGAAGGAGTTACCCATTTTGTCTCATTTTCGAACTTTATTTTACTCTTGTTTTTTTGAAATCCTATGTACAGAATTTCAGCTCTCTAAGTACATGCGCTCTCGAGATATGGTGAGAACGGACAGACGGACATGCAAAAATCAAAATAACTTTTAATTTTATGCATGAGTGTCCAATCCATTTTGCTCTACCGTCATTATTTCTGTATGTCTACGCGCATAAAAATTGTTGTCGCCATCCAAAAGTGCGTATAAATTGTAAGAAAAAAATTTCCAGTAATTTTGCGCCCTTCGCCACATCAGGTCGAGGCATTGTTAATTTTATATTGAAGCGAGGCACTGCTCTCGGCAAATACAAAAAAATGCAAAAGAAGAAATTTCCAGTAAATTTTTATGAAAAAAATTATGGCATTCCCTTCAATGGGTCGAGGCAACGGTGATTTTGTATGGAGCTAGGCATTGCAGGCTGGCTTACGAGGGCACGTCATCAGGTGCCAAGTCTAGGCATTGTCGAGGCATTGCTAATTTTGTATTATAGAAAAGCGTTTCAGATTCTTGTTCTACGTATCTCATTTATAATATTTATTATCATGCCGTATCAACTATTTTGTACTCTACTTTTTTTTTTACACAGCACGTCGATTATTATTATTAGGAGAAATGGTGGATAGCTGCAACAGGGGCAGCTTGAAACAGTGCGATTTTAGCTACACGAAACAATTTCAGCCAAAAGTCGTACGCCCCTGTCAAGCATTTCTCTTATATGTTTCCTTCATTGTGCTTATTTAGTCTCTCACAGACCGTGATAATGAGCAGTATGGAAAAACTTGTTTTTGGAATGATTTTGTAAAAATTGTCTACCGTTGAGGTTATGTATGTAAGTAAGTAAGGAAGCTAGGGGGTAGTTGTAACAGGGGTAAATAGTAACAACGAAATTTCAGAAGAAATTTGATAATTTTCAGATTATATCTCCGACTATATCTCTTACGTATGACGAACTGCATGTAAACATCAAGGCCGTGACACATTAAGCAGAAAGCAGCGACAGAAGCAGAATTTTATCTGAAACCATGCAACTGTTCGAGCACTAACAAATTGAAAGCAGAGGCAGCGGCAGCAGCAGAAGCAGAACTTGAAAGTTGATCAAATCTAAAAAATTCTGCTTCTACTCAGTACTGCCAATATAAAAAGAGCTAAAATTTGTATTTCATTGTTGGCGTCCTTTCTTTTAAAATTGTCAAAGAGGTTGATGCGAGAAAAACAAAATTTCTATGGTGGACAAAATAATTAATTTTGTTATATATAACAAATTAGCATTAAATTCTTGAAAATTATAACACCTGATATTTGTAGCTGACAAGTATCTGTTTTCTGCTTCTGCTTTCAATGTGGTTAGCAAAGCAGAAATGTCGAATTTCCGCTTCTGCCTCTGCTTCTGTCGCTGCTTTCTGCTTTTAATGTGTCACGGCCTTCACATATCAAAGGAAGAGGTTATATTCGTCCGCTCCAATTTGGCCAGTTAACGGAATAATAGGATTAAAATAAACTTTATTTTACCACATATTATTCTGCGAATTTTCTTTTTCTGTTTGTACTGTGAGACTGCGAACTCACTTAGTTATGAGCCCTTGTTATTAATTTTCGTTCAGATTATTTTGTTTTTTATAAATATTAATTATTTTGAAAAATTATCTAATGGAACATGTAGTAACAAAATTGTGGGGCAAGTTGTAACAGGTTAATGTAATGAGATTAGATAGGACATCATTATTTAGTTGTAAGTTGAGTGCTATGTTCATTTTTATTCTAGTTTAAAGATATCAAATGGACTAATTTATATTCTCGAATAAAGGAATATTAAAAACAGTTTCATCTAAATCTGGTCCGGCGTTCGTCGAGCGCGGTTGTATTTGCTTGCCTTTCCTAATCGACTATTCTAAAAAGTGACCTAATTTTCAGTCGCACAGCTACATAGTTGAACATGGACTTATTGACGTTACTGACTTTTTGATGAACAATCTAAACTGACTATACATATTTGAACGGAGCGATTTATGTTTGCTGTTTACTTATATGAAGCCAGATGTGAAGTCAACTCCTATGGCATGAAACCCATCTTGGCCATCTATTATTTTTAAATTATTAAATCAAGTATCCACTTTTCGACAGTGTTGTAAATTATATTTTTGCTAATAAAATAAATTCTATAATATTAAAAAAAAATTTTATTAAATCTTAATTTTCAATATCATTTTTGACCGTATCCTTAAAGTACAACAGTAGTTGTCGTAAAAACCTTCCTAACTTTTCCATTGTAACATGAACATAATAACAACAAATTGATATAATTTTAATATAATTTAATAAATTTTTCAGTACAATAAAATTTTGCAATCTGAATTGTGACTACAAAAAATTTAAGATATTCTAAAGTGTTCTAACCAAGTTTTACCCCCTTTTTTTTTTGTAAATTTTTTAAATTCTAACAAGTAGTTTGAAAATTAATAAAATATTCGTAAAACTTTTGATATCCATTTAAGTGACATGCTTTTATTTTCAGATTCTCCAAAATCATCAGGAAAAGGCCATCGTAGTCTATTCGGGTGGAAGGGAACTCGTGGCGGTTCCCTGAGCCCCCAGGCCAGTATGGCCTCATATTCAGGGGTGTTAAAAGATTATGGCCACTCAACTTTTAATGAAGCTTTTAAAACCCACAACGGTGTTACTTTTAAACTTGTCAAAACAGGTAAGTAAATTATAATTATCATAACATTTCAACGAACAACTTTTTCCAAGCACTTTTCATTTACGTTTTGAATTTACAATAATTTAGCATAAACTTTTTATAACTTTATATGTATGAAGAAAGGGACCATATACTCCTATCAATAAACCTGAAACTAAATTGATTTAATTTGTGGACTATTTTTATAATAGCTCTGTTCGTTTCATATTTTAATCGATAAATCAAATTAGTACAACTGCTGCGAACTTTAGCGATAATTTTTTGAGATGAATTTTCATACCATAAAATAACTATTATTGAATCCAGAGGAAATTGTGGACATCGTGGAACGCTCCCACTTCGGTATTGTGATTTTAACGAATCTCCTTGGGCCTCGCAGTAATAGCTTTCTTCTTCTGCAAGGCTTGTAAAATCACGAGTCTTTTGTAAACAATGAATAGTTTCCGGTAGTAAGATCATGTGCCAATTGAAACATTTAGAATTATACACAAAATTGTTGCTTTAAAAATTCGATGTAATATCGTAGCTACGTTTGATTACCAAGCTCTTCTACTTGTCTTATTCGACAGGAAAATTTCCAACTGCTTGGAAGCTAGCTCACGTTCAGCCTATTCCTAAGAAAGGAGAGGGTAGCGATCCCTCAAATTATCGACCAATTGCCATCACTTCGATTCTTTCAAAGGTTTTTGAATCTATCATTAACTCAAAATTAATGAAGTATCTAGAAACTAATCATCTCATCAACGATCGCCAATATGGCTTCCGAGCTGGACGCTCATCTGGAGACTTGCTGACCTTTCTTACGGAACGTTGGAATCGTAGTCTTCACAATTTTGGTGAGTCTAAAATCGTTGCCCTAGATATTTCAAAAGCCTTTGATAGAGTCTGGCATCCAGCCCTTTTAGCCAAACTCAAAGCACTTGGTCTCTCCCCTCCTCTTGTATTATGGATTGAAAGTTTCCTATCTAGTCGCGAAATACGTGTTGTATTAGATGGCGTTACGTCTGAACCGCATCCCATAAATGCCGGTGTACCTCAAGGCTCTGTTATCTCTCCAACTCTCTTTTTAATTTTCATTAATGATCTGCTTTCCCTTACTTTCAATCCCATCCATAGTTTCGCAGATGACAGTACTCTTGATTTCGCTTACTCCTTTGACACTCTTGCAGAATCCAGGGGGAATGCTGCATGTGTTAAACGAGATTGCATGACTAGATCATTGAATAACGATCTTGCCAATATCCTCGCTTGGGGCAAAGCGAATCGCGTCGAATTCAATGCATCAAAGTCCCAAAGCTGTCTTATCTCATTAAAACAAGATCATAACTTAACCACACCCGTTTCTTTTGATGGAGCATTCATTTCTGATTCACCGTCACTAAGCATTCTTGGCATTAATATTTCCAGTAAGTTAAACTGGACAGATCACATCTTCTCTGTTGCCAAAGAAGCATCGAAATGTCTTGGATTTCTGAAAAGGTGTAAGAAATATTTCAGCCCGTCAAATCTAGCGCTCCTCTACAAGTCCTACATTAGACCTAGAATGGAATACAACTCCCATATATGGGCCGGGGCTGGTCGCACAGCCTTAGCTTCATTGGATATTGTCCAAAAGAGAGCCTTCAAGCTCATTGGCGATTTGGCAATAACTTGTCATATCGACTCATTCGAGCACCGCCGCAATGTTGGATGCCTTTCGCTCCTTTATCGCTATATGCATGGTCAATGTTCTGATGAAATATCTAGTCTAATCCCTTGTAGAATGATTCCTGCACGCAATACTCGCGCTGCAAACCGCGCACATCCTTTAACCCTTCAAATTACTTTCGGCCGTACAGTAAAATTCAGAGATGCTTTTTTATCCCGAACAGTGCGAATGTGGAACAGCTTACCATCTTCTGTTTTTCCTCCGGCATACAATCTGCGGAAGTTTAAGGGCGACATACATCGGCACCTCCGCCACTTTCCTCATATCCCCTAATCCTTTCCCTATCTCCTTCCTGCCATGCTGTGCTTTGCATCATAGGGTATCCCCTGAGCTTGGCTTAATAATATATAAAAAAAAAAAAAAAAAAAGCTGTCAGATGTAGCTGCCGATTCTTTAGCCATCTTTGACCATTTCTGACTGGTCACCACTATGCTGCCAATTAATAAGATTAACAAAGTGGTACAGACTGCTAGGAGAAGGTATCTATCAGGAATGCTACATCCATCACTGTCAGCTGGAAAGTTATGGTCCAATTTAAAACACAATGGAATAAGGTAGCATCATCATGCGATCTTAATCCTGATGATCTTACATAATTCATATTTAACCAGCATCACTAATACCATAAAGTAATAAAGGCTAAAGAGATGACAAGATTAACTTTGCTTTGCGAACATATTTGAAAGCTCAATCTGAAAGTTTGGATGCAATCGTCAAAGCTTTTCTTGCAGAGCTCGCATCTTGTGTATTGAATTTTGAGCCCACTGTACCAGCAGGCATCACATCAAGTCAAGGCAAGATGTACTGAATGGAGTAAATGCAACACTACCAAAGTTTACCATGTAAATATATTAATACGCATATGAATGTGTTAATTGTGGAAGCTCTTTTGATACAAAATATTATTGCTTCACGCGGAAGGAAAATTTTGCGATGATATATAACTGATATGGAGGTATTAGCTGCGTTTTTGTTATACTATAGTTGTTCATTGGAAATTTAAATTAATTTCATTCTATAAAACGTCTGTAGGTAGCCAAAATTGTTTTTATGGGGAACAGTTATCAAATTGCATTTCAATTTTCACAAAATGCCAAAATAGATCTAAAATATTTGGTTCTAGTTCTAAAGTTGTAATTGTTCAAAGCTGGCAATTTGATGATTTTTATTCATTTATAAATCCGTGCATCACCTTTCCATATCAGGAAAAAAACGCAGCATTGTAACCGTAATAGTACTGCAAATTATATGCAAGCAAATTTCTTAGACGGCGATTGTTTTTATCACAGCTGTATATGGTACAGTGTTTTTATCTTACCCACGTAAATATAATAGATGAGTAGTTCTAACAGCTCGAAATGGGAACAATTTCGAAAATATAAACAACATTTTTACAAATTCATCAATTATTTTCTCCCCTACGTCGATATACTTCATATTGTGATCGTGTGATATTCAAATTGTCGGTACTATGAGCGGAGTGAGAGCGACCTAGAAATACATTGATTATGCTTTTTAGTTTGCTATTTTTGATTGATAAAGCTGAAAATTTGAATACAATAATATTTTATCGATTTACGTTACAAACATATTTTAACAAATTTTTTAATTTTATAAACTAATGATTTTTTTACCTTGGATAAAGTCTCATATCATATGCTGGTAGAGCCAAATGCATTGGACACCCACGCATATGTATTATTAATTATTTAGATTTTTGCATATCCGTCTGCCCTCCGTCCGTCACCATAATAACTTGAGAACACATTCATGGTTCGTTTCAAATTACATAATTTTGCATATATTTATTGAGAAAGCATTCAGCTGAGGACTTTTTGATCTACTGGCAAAGTTTTCAGAATATAAAACCTTATGAAATTTTTTATAACGATTTTTACTGTCCAACAAACCGTTCTAGAAATAGATTCGTAAAACTACCTTAGCGATTTGCCTATAGACTGAGACTAGATGGCATCGAAAGAATTAGTCTTAGGCCAATTATACCTTTTTCCCGCTTTTTTAACTAAATTAATTTTCGGTTGAAATTTCAATATATCAATGAGTATTTACCATATTCTCTACATTTCTTATTGGAGCCGAATGTACATGTAAATTTACATCTTCTGGCATTAAAAAGATTTCAATTACGAAAAACAGAAGATAAAATTCTTGAACGAAATATGTAGACTTCAGACTTCCTGTGCAAATAACTACATGTATACAAGTCGGAGCTTTGGTAAGTGACAATCCTTATCGAATGAATCCAGATAATGTTTTCAAATCGATTAACTACAGAAGGAGGAATATAGGGTAAACGTGTTTTTATACCCTAGATGAAATCTAAAGGGTATACTAAGTTCGTCATTCCGTTTGCAACACCTCGAAATAATGATCGTAGAGCAAAATGGATGGGACACCCACGCATAAAATTAAAAGTTATTTTGGTTTTTGCATGTCCGTCCGTCTGTCCGTCTGTGCGCACGATTACTCGAGAACGCGTATACTTTGAGAGGTGAAATTTTGCACACAGACTTTAAAAAAAAAAGTTAAATTAAGTTCGAAAATGAGATAAATCGGGCAACTCCTTCGTGGGGTTGCCATACACAAATTTCGTTTTACACTATATATTTGGACACTGCCTGAGAACACATAGACAGAGAGAGCTGAAATTTCGCACATGGTGTTTTCATAATAATAGCAATTAAAATTTCAAAAATGGACTAGATCGGGCGACCCCTTCTTGGTGTTGCCATATAACAATTTAGATTTTTTACTTCTTTAGAATACGAAATCCTATAAAATTGCTAATAATATTTTTTTCTGTCCGACAAACCGTTCTAGAAAATATATGCGAAAAACCACTTCAAAAATTTAACTTGCATAGATCGGTGATCATACGAAATTTTATACGGGCATTCATCTAGGGTATCATAAGAATTGGTCGAAGAAAAATTCGAGCTATTTTACTTGTTATATGTTGAAAAACTTCAGGGTAAATATCGTCCAGAAATGATACTTGGAAACATTTTTATCATATTCTAATCGAAACTGGGTTAAAAGGATAAAGTGTACTTTTGAGTAATAGCCCAAAATATCAGATTAAATTTTATTCTTTAATTATTTTCAAAGTGTTTGATTGTTTTGTTTTTCGGTTTAAAGAATTTCTGGGTTTCCCATATGCAGTGCTTTTAATTAAAATATCAATAAAATAATCGAGTATTTTCCATGATTTTTACAACAAATATCATCTTCTGCAAGCCACTCGCTTAATTGGCTGGTTTATCTTGCGTTCTCAATGCACGCGTTCTTTATGACTTCTTTGATAGATTTCATATTTGGACTGGCGGAAATAATTTTGAGAAAAATATTTAAAAGATTTTCCATTGGCTGGAAGATTGCTCTTCAAGACATAAACAATGTGTTTCCTATGATTAATCGAATTTTGTACATGTAATTTTATTTTCATAAGTTGAAGCTTTTTATAAATTCTGACAGCTGTTTCGGTCCAACTGGACCATCATCGGAGAATAGAAAAGTGCTAGTGGTATACATTTACAAATTCGAGATTCTCTTCGTCTAGACTTAAAATAAAAATAAAATACAATAAAATGCACACACATAATGTCCATCAAATGTTTATGAGGAGAGGATTGCGAATGTAGCTGAACCAATTGGCTCGACATGTTCATTCAACATGTTTTTTTCCCGTGTATTGCTTTCCAAATTTCATAATTTTGTAAAATATTCCATTTTTTCCCTTTATTTTCAACATGAAGAATGTACATGTACGAAAGTCTACTACTTTTATTCAATGTGGTTCCTCCATGGTAGTCAGTAGAGCAGGACGTGATACAAAAAGTTGTATGGCAGGGGGGCCATGTCAACCGTTACAGGATGATTGAGAAAAAACACGCTAGGTTATCACAAAACACCCTATATATTAAAAAATACATATGTACTGGCACAATTAACAGCTCATTCTGTGCACAACTTCATTGCCTTTCCAACAACTGCTCAACCAGCCCCAAACCCCCTCCTTTCAGGAGCTATGACTGTCTAAAATAAAAATTTCGGATTTTCTTACCTTTTTTTTACTTTGACATCTATGTTTTTAGAAAAACGTCATTTTTTTATAAAAACTGTAAACTGTAGACTTTCCTCTTTACTTTGACCTATTATACCCTATATGCTACGTGCAGCCGTTTAAGAGTTATTAGTTCTTCACGTATTCCCAAAGCTATTCTCAAACTTATTCTCAACGAAAATTTGTTCCCTTGGTGACGTCATTTGAAAAAAATATCGGCTAATTTCGGTATGACCGAAATAGGTTGTGAGTTAATAACTCGTTAACGGCTGCACGTAGCATATAGGGTATAATAGGTCAAAGTAAAGAGGAAAGTCTACAGTTTACAGTTTTTATAAAAAAATGACGTTTTTCTAAAAACATAGATGTCAAAGTAAAAAAAAGGTAAGAAAATCCGAAATTTTTATTTTAGACAGTCATAGCTCCTGAAAGGAGGGGGTTTGGGGCTGGTTGAGCAGTTGTTGGAAAGGCAATGAAGTTGTGCACAGAATGAGCTGTTAATTGTGCCAGTACATATGTATTTTTTAATATATAGGGTGTTTTGTGATAACCTAGCGTGTTTTTTCTCAATCATCCTGTAACGGTTGACATGGCCCCCCTGCCATACAACTTTTTGTATCACGTCCTGCTCTACTGACTACCATGGAGGAACCACATTGAATAAAAGTAGTAGACTTTCGTACATGTACATTCTTCATGTTGAAAATAAAGGGAAAAAATGGAATATTTTACAAAATTATGAAATTTGGAAAGCAATACACGGGAAAAAACATGTTGAATGAACATGTCGAGCCAATTGGTTCAGCTACATTCGCAATCCTCTCCTCATAAACATTTGATGGACATTATGTGTGTGCATTTTATTGTATTTTATTTTTATTTTAAGTCTAGACGAAGAGATTCTCGAATTTGTAAATGTATACCACTAGCACTTTTCTATTCTCCGATGATGGTCCAGTTGGACCGAAACAGCTGTCAGAATTTATAAAAAGCTTCAACTTATGAAAATAAAATTACATGTACAAAATTCGATTAATCATAGGAAACACATTGTTTATGTCTTGAAGAGCAATCTTCCAGCCAATGGAAAATCTTTTAAATATTTTTCTCAAAATTATTTCCGCCAGTCCAAATATGAAATCTATCAAAGAAGTCATAAAGAACGCGTGCATTGAGAACGCAAGATAAACCAGCCAATTAAGCGAGTGGCTTGCAGAAGATGATATTTGTTGTAAAAATCATGGAAAATACTCGATTATTTTATTGATATTTTAATTAAAAGCACTGCATATGGGAAACCCAGAAATTCTTTAAACCGAAAAACAAAACAATCAAACACTTTGAAAATAATTAAAGAATAAAATTTAATCTGATATTTTGGGCTATTACTCAAAAGTACACTTTATCCTTTTAACCCAGTTTCGATTAGAATATGATAAAAATGTTTCCAAGTATCATTTCTGGACGATATTTACCCTGAAGTTTTTCAACATATAACAAGTAAAATAGCTCGAATTTTTCTTCGACCAATTCTTATGATACCCTAGATGAATGCCCGTATAAAATTTCGTATGATCACCGATCTATGCAAGTTAAATTTTTGAAGTGGTTTTTCGCATATATTTTCTAGAACGGTTTGTCGGACAGAAAAAAATATTATTAGCAATTTTATAGGATTTCGTATTCTAAAGAAGTAAAAAATCTAAATTGTTATATGGCAACACCAAGAAGGGGTCGCCCGATCTAGTCCATTTTTGAAATTTTAATTGCTATTATTATGAAAACACCATGTGCGAAATTTCAGCTCTCTCTGTCTATGTGTTCTCAGGCAGTGTCCAAATATATAGTGTAAAACGAAATTTGTGTATGGCAACCCCACGAAGGAGTTGCCCGATTTATCTCATTTTCGAACTTAATTTAACTTTTTTTTTTAAAGTCTGTGTGCAAAATTTCACCTCTCAAAGTATACGCGTTCTCGAGTAATCGTGCGCACAGACGGACAGACGGACGGACATGCAAAAACCAAAATAACTTTTAATTTTATGCGTGGGTGTCCCATCCATTTTGCTCTACGATCATTATTTCGAGGTGTTGCAAACGGAATGACGAACTTAGTATACCCTTTAGATTTCATCTAGGGTATAAAAACACGTTTACCCTATATTCCTCCTTCTGTAGTTAATCGATTTGAAAACATTATCTGGATTCATTCGATAAGGATTGTCACTTACCAAAGCTCCGACTTGTATACATGTAGTTATTTGCACAGGAAGTCTGAAGTCTACATATTTCGTTCAAGAATTTTATCTTCTGTTTTTCGTAATTGAAATCTTTTTAATGCCAGAAGATGTAAATTTACATGTACATTCGGCTCCAATAAGAAATGTAGAGAATATGGTAAATACTCATTGATATATTGAAATTTCAACCGAAAATTAATTTAGTTAAAAAAGCCGGGAAAAAGGTATAATTGGCCTAAGACTAATTCTTTCGATGCCATCTAGTCTCAGTCTATAGGCAAATCGCTAAGGTAGTTTTACGAATCTATTTCTAGAACGGTTTGTTGGACAGTAAAAATCGTTATAAAAAATTTCATAAGGTTTTATATTCTGAAAACTTTGCCAGTAGATCAAAAAGTCCTCAGCTGAATGCTTTCTCAATAAATATATGCAAAATTATGTAATTTGAAACGAACCATGAATGTGTTCTCAAGTTATTATGGTGACGGACGGAGGGCAGACGGATATGCAAAAATCTAAATAATTAATAATACATATGCGTGGGTGTCCAATGCATTTGGCTCTACCAGCATATGATATGAGACTTTATCCAAGGTAAAAAAATCATTAGTTTATAAAATTAAAAAATTTGTTAAAATTGTTTGTAACGTAAATCGATAAAATATTATTGTATTCAAATTTTCAGCTTTATCAATCAAAAATAGCAAACTAAAAAGCATAATCAATGTATTTCTAGGTCGCTCTCACTCCGCTCATAGTACCGACAATTTGAATATCACACGATCACAATATGAAGTATATCGACGTAGGGGAGAAAATAATTGATGAATTTGTAAAAATGTTGTTTATATTTTCGAAATTGTTCCCATTTCGAGCTGTTAGAACTACTCATCTATTATATTTACGTGTGTAAGATAAAAAACACTGTACCATATACAGCTGTGATAAAAACAATCGCCGTCTAAGAAATTTGCTTGCATATAATTTGCAGTACTATTACGGTTACAATGCTGCGTTTTTTTTCCTGATAGGGAAAGGTGATGCACGGATTTATAAATGAATAAAAATCATCAAATTGCCAGCTTTGAACAATTACAACTTTAGAACTAGAACCAAATATTTTAGATCTATTTTGGCATTTTGTGAAAATTGAAATTCAATTTGATAACTTTTCCCCATAAAAACAATTTTGGCTACCTACAGACGTTTTATAGAATGAAATTAATTTAAATTTCCAATGAACAACTATAGGAAAAAAAACGCAGCTAATATCTCCATATCAGTTATATATCATCGCAAAATTTTCCTTCCGCGTGAAGCAATAATATTTTGTATCAAAAGAGCTTCCACAATTAACACATTCATATGCGTATTAATATATTTACATGGTAAACTTTGGTAGTGTTGCATTTACTCCATTCAGTACATCTTGCCTTGACTTGATGTGATGCCTGCTGGTACAGTGGGCTCAAAATTCAATACACAAGATGCGAGCTCTGCAAGAAAAGCTTTGACGATTGCATCCAAACTTTCAGATTGAGCTTTCAAATATTGGTTCGCAAAGCAAAGTTAATCTTGTCATCTCTTTAGCCTTTATTACTTTATGCTAATACTCAGTCATTACTTCCTATTTCTATGGAAGGGGAGCTTTTCGATTATCTCGATTGTTTCAGCTTTCGTTGCGCTTCCCATGAGAAGGTTCTTATTGCAGTCATAACCGTAAAATTTGAAATCTGTGGCTCTAATATACTCCACCAAAAGTTTTTAAACTTTTGTGCCCTATTATTTCGGGACAGCTTAGTTTATATTTTTAAATAGCTATTGTTTTACCTTTAGCTAAGTGTTCTAATCCGGTTGTTGCTAATAATTTTCGTCCTGTAAGTCTACTTTCCTTTCTCAGCAAGGCTCTGGAGAAACTTCTGAGCAATCAAATTATTCAAAATATTCTCGAAAATCGATGGGGTCACAGCTGCGAAACAGAACTCAGATATACACAAAACATTGGATAGTAATTATTTCACGACTTTGGCTTTGATTTTAGAAAGGTCTATTACACAGTTAATCATGGCTTACTTCTTGTTAAACTTAAGAAACAAATTATAATTTTTCATCGTCGTCGCTTAAATTAATTTAAATTAATCAGTGCACTTCTGACTGGTCGCTTTCAGCAGCTCAGGATTGGGACTGAAAAATTCGCATGGAAAGGAATACATATCGGAGTCCCGCAAGGGTTTATTCTTGGACCTTTGTTATTTTGATTTTTCATCAACGATATATCGGACATACTTCATGATGTTAACATTCATCTTTACGCTGATGCTGATGTTCATATTAATTTAACCCGACCAATAGGCTTAACAGAGGACTGCATTGATAGAGTAAACCCCGACATATTGACTACATCTGCTTGGGTGTGTACGAACCAATTGAAACTAAATTCTTTAAATTCTACCTGTATTGCTTATTACAGATATGATCTTAGCTTTTCTTCCGCAAATATACCTTAATGGAATGTTTCTGCCCTATACGACAGAAGCTAAAATCCTGGGAGTACGTACAAATAGTAAGATGAGTTACTGTGACCATGTAAAATAGTCTCTTGGCAAGATTTATAGTGACCTTAGGCAATTGTAGTTATCTGCCAAACTACTAGAGCTAAAACTTGTAAAATCTCTGTTGATGCCACATTTTATTTATTGTAGCACTGTCTACCATGTTGTGAACTCTGAGTGTCACCGCAAGATTAGTACTGCTTTTAATGATTGTGTACGGTTTGTATATATCCTAAAATGTTATGATCATATTAGGAAGTTCAAAGATACTATCTTGGTTTGTTCATTGGGCACTTATCTGAATATTAGGGCATTGGTGTTTTTACATAAACTAATCAATGTAAGATCTCCTTTTTATTTGACAGACGTTTTTGACTCGTTGCACTCATATTAACATAAAACCCTCCTTATACCTAGAACTTCTAACATTGTGGGGCGGCGCCCTTTTTTTGTTGCCATAGTTCGATTATGGAATACCTGTCCTAATCATTTTAGGGGTCTTGGCGGGACGAATGAATTTAGGCTTGCACTATTGAAGCATTTTTCTGTTGTGGAGTAACGCGATGATGAGCACCGTTTTATATATGTACATATCTATCTACATATTTTCTAGTTCTTTTCAAAGAATTTCTTACTTTAATTTCTTTAATTTTACTTAGATTTTTGTTCATCAATTTGTTTTCATTTATATTTTATTTTTTCTTATCAATTTCATTTTTGATTTGTCATTTCTTTATTTAGTAGGTATACATTTCTAAAAGATAATAATCTTGTGTATACAGACCAAAAATAAATTATTATTAATTAACAGGAAGAATTTAACCCGGGGTTACACGAGATAGTTCAGCTTGCTTGTAAGCTTCTCTTCCAACGCGATCTTAAACTTGACAGCAGAAGGCAGTTCGGTTGATGTCTTATCAGCTTGCATGCAAGTTCATTTAAAAAGTGGCATTAAGACGTAAAGTCTTGCATATATTGGAAAATTATAGCAATAGAGGAAGTAACAGGATGATAAAAACCCAAGAAAAAATGAAGAGGAAGGTGTTGATAAATGATGTAATGCATATGATCTCAGAATATCTAATTTTCCCAGTATAAATTTATCACTTTCTCTCAAGCATTTCTATTCCACCATCTTGAAAACTGTAATGTGTCAAATTATTATCACCTCAGTGCCATGAATTTTCATCATGCAAGTTCGCTCTGAAAGTTGAGCTACCTGCATGTTAGTAGGATGAGCGTTGCTGCAAAAAAAATTCTTCGTGTACCATACTATACGAAAAAGTAACAAATGAGCCAAAAAAGTACCACATCCATTCAAATTAAAAGAGCTGCACTATAGACAGTATCTACAGTATACTTACTCGTGAATGAAATAAATAGCTATATATTGGTGGAAAAACAAAGTTTAATAAAAATTATCAGGTAGACGTACCATCTTTATTATTACAACAATAATTCAACATAAATCATATGTTAAATTCTTCGGCGAAAAGATACGCAAATAAAAATAAAAAAGATTGCGCAAATACAAGGTTTAAAATTTGATTTGCAACCAACCGAAGTAGAAATTCACGTTAAATCATTAATTAATTTACTCACTGGAAAGATATTACAGGCAATACTAAAGGTTTAACAATTTCTTTATAGGCCATTAAAGCATTTATTACTTTGTAAGATAAATGATTTTTATTGTCAGTCTTAATATTATTTAAGGTATAAAACACTCTCTCTGCAGAACCACTACTATGAGGAAGGCAGAAAAAATTGTGCAATATTTGCAAACACTTAAAAATTAAATTCTATAAACTCGCGAAGCTCGGAAAAAAGTAGCTCACTATCGCAATCTGTTGAGCACAGCTAAAATTAAAAAAAACATAAAAAAAAATATATGTTAAATATTCCATACTTCCATTAGATCCTCCTGATTCCTCCACTTTCAGCTGCAGATATCCACCAACACAGGAACGCATCTGAAATGAAAAAGATAAACAGATATTAGCTTAAAGCAACTAATATAACAAAGTAGCATATAAAAACTATGGAAATAAACAAATTACATGCAGACTGCCAAGAAACCAATTTCTTGGCAGTACAACAACAAACACATGCAAATATTGAAATTTCGTCGCAAAATTCATATGCTCTGCATAATAAATATTTGCAAAACATGCAAATATGTTTAAATATGCAAAACATAAACACTTGCAACACGTACATACATTATAATTAATGAAATGCAACAATTTGTACTATTGTTGACATTTCAAAAATCACTTTGCCAACATGAACAATTTTACATAATTTGCATATTTCTTGCAAATTGTTCATGCTGGAACTCACAATAATTAAAACTAAATACTTAAATTATGATAAAAGACACTTACTTGGACAATTAATCCACAATTTGCCATGAAACACACGAAAAACAACACGACACTTTCATAACAAAATACCGCGATCGCGACTGTCAAATTGACTCGCGAGAAAGTCAATTAGATGAAGTTGGCTACGCGCTACCTGTTGGTAATGCTTAAAAACCGCGAAAGTTACCAGGTAAATAAATATTCGCGAAAAAAAGGTAAATTAAATTCCCATAATAAGTGGGAAAGAGAAAGATGCGAAAACGAGATGCAAGAAAAATGAGAAATATTTGCGTTCCACATTGGAAATTGTCATAATATGGCAGGAAGCAGCCATCTTGATAAATTTCAGAAAAGTTAAAATATTTCATAAAATAAATTACGAAAATTCATGGATAATTTTGAATAAATTAGTTGAAGGAAATTGGCACATTTTGACATAAGTATATAAGTCAAGCAAAGTCGAAAAATATGCTTAATTTGCATTTTTCGTGTGGAACGTATGTCAAAATGGCCGCTCAGAGCCTATAAAATGGGGGCATTTCCTAAGATCTCTCTCAGTTTTTTGACAGCGATCACAAGTGAAATATCTAACAAGTTTTTCTTAGCAAATAATATTTTTTTAGTTTTCAGCAATAAGCATAAAATATAACGTGCCATTAAAGGTACAATATTTTTACATGCTAAAAGGTTGTGTGCAGTGGGTGTTGGCAAAGGACAGGAAGTTTTTGAGTTTTGTTCTACAGATAAGTATTGTGTCAATTAATTTAGTAAATAAGTTTCGTGCATAAAAATTAAATACATGCCAGCTTTCGGCATTTTAATTATACATGCAAAGAAACAAATTAGTTAAGTAATTAAGTTCAATTAAGCGCAAAGTGAATTAAAATAAGTGTATAACGCGTAAAATTAGAAAAGGCTACAAATTGCATTTAGTTAAATATATGCCAAAATACGGCATTATAACTATATATGCAATCGAACAATTAATAAACAGAATTAAATTAGTGAAAAAATTAAATTGTTGTGAATTTATAAATTGAAGTCTCATATTGGAATTATTCAATAAATCCAGCATTAAACATAAGCACACATATCTCTTTTTTCATACCGCTACACTGTCCACCTAAATGCCGTAATATAGCTGTAGTTATCGATTGCAGCTACATTACAAAACACAATCGTATAGATTAGGAAATCATTCAATTAAAGCTTTAGAATGTGATAGAACTTGAGTTAGAGATTTATAATCTGAAAAAATTAGGATCAATAATTTGCATTGCATTTAACCAGCGGAGCTTAAGGTTTAAATACGTAGCACGGAGCGTAAGGTGGGTGCGAGAAACCCAAATATGAATTGCGTAACTTTAAAACGGTAATACATATACTTTTTTAGTTTATTGAGTACTAAATAATCACTACTTATATTTTTAATCAAAAATAAAAATACTTTTAGGTTTATTAAAGGAATTAACGACATAAAAAATTAGAATTTATATTTCTTGCATGTGAAAAACTTTTTTGTCTTTTCAATAAAACAAATTCAAATTATTACATAATTACTTATCTTGAGATGTTGTGCAATCTTTACAAACGAAAATAGCATGTTCCATACATAAATACCGGTTGCATTGGTAACAAACATATTTAGTTTTGCGATCTTTTTTAGTTTCACATATTTCACACCTTCTTATAGGTCTGGCTACTTTTTGTGGTGGTTCGCTTGAGGATTCATCAACATGATCTTGGATCCTTATACCAAGTTCTTTTGGTAAAAAAAGATTCTCCTTCCTGTTTTTTAAGTGTTCTGTAATCAATTTGATTCCCAAATCTCTTATAAAATTTCGACGTAATAATGAGCATTTATTATTGGCCTCACAGATTATCATGCTGTTTATATCAGACATATTCAAAACTGCATAAAAAATTACCATTGGTCATCGTTTTGTATTGCGCGAAACATCATAATTTCCACACATAACTGATCAACAATATCTACACCTTCCTTCATGTGGTTATAGAAGGTAATCAATTCTGGGTTTTTTGTCTCTGAACTTGTACTGTCAATGTTATCATCGTGATGTAATGTTGACATCATCAACACTACCTTATTTTTTTGGCACATGGGATGCTAAAGCTATATCCTGTTGAAAACCAAATAATGTGCTGGGAATATCTCTGTGACGTTTTGCAAGCATTTTCTTTGGAATTTCAGCCTTATTTTTACGAACAGTTCCTGTGCTCGTCAAACGATGTTCCTTCAGCAAGTGTAATAACAAAGGATAACTGGTGAACCAATTATCAAAGGTTACATCTTTGAAATCGGAGCTACAAGTCTATCTACAACGTCGAAAGCTTTGTTGCTGAGCGCGTACGGACCCTGTGGATGTCTTCTTGGGCAAATTTCAAGATTGATAACGTAAAATGACTTTGCGTCTTCCAAAGCATATATTTTCAAACCATATTTGCTGGGTTTGTTTGGCATGTATACTGCCGAAAACTGCAACGGCCTCGAAATGATGGAAGTTTTCATCAATAGTCGTATACTCGGACGGTGAATAAGTTGACTGACAACAATCCACGAATTATTCAAAAACACTACGAATAGCAGCCAAATTGTCAAGTTGTTTTCGTTCTCCACGTGTGGTCTTGTCATCAAATCGTAAACAATTCTGAATAAATTGAAACCCTCTTTAAAGTCATAGTCATCCTTAAAAATTTCGATAACTGAGCCATCACTCCCTCCATAAATCTTTCAAATTTATATGATTCGATTTGAAACGCCCACCTAGGTACAAAAGACCAATTAAAGCTTTTAATTCTGATGTTGTTTTATCAGTCATCATATATTTCTTTATGTGAATATTTTGACATGCACATCGCCTGGCACTTATTTGTGCATTCGAGTGAATCAAAATTTCTTGCAAAATGTCATCAGTAAAAAACAGTTTCCAGCACTCAACAGCTGTTTTTGCATTTTTCCGATAGTTTTCACGCCTTGTTTTTCTCTTATGATGTTTTCCGTCCTAGTACGTACATTAGGCCTTTCCGGTACAGTAGAACACTTTGTGCCATTCTTCCCCAACAAATAACTTCTGATACCTTCACTCTCATTTGCCTCCGATTCAAGATACTCTTCTTCCTCGTTATCCAACTCCTGCTCTGTGTCACTTTCACAGCTTCTTTCATTGACATTGTCAATTTCGATTTCACTATCGGAATTGCCAGAAGAACTGAGTTCAACATCGTCTAAAAGACGTAATAACGTATTTTGTTCTTCTTCGTACGACAGATTAAATTTTCAGTCTAAAAATAAAACAAAAAAATCAAAAAATAAAGAACAAAAAGAAATTGAGTTAGTTCTTACTTGTTTGCACGGAGCGTAAGGTGGGTGTAGTTCACCCGCTGTCAACTATAACCTCGTCTGCATACTTTGCCTGGCGGTGCTCAACTGAGCAGTGATAATCTGCGCTTCCTTACCCCTATCTGCGTAGCTATTCAGATGCTGAGCGTATTGTAACAATTCACCATTAAAGGCTGAGTGACAATGTGACGCTGTCGCGAGAAGCGGTCGCGAATGATGTTGCTTATGCTGCCGCGGACGCAGTGCCTGTTGCTTATGCTGTTCCAATGATGACGCTCTAACATGTGTTGAATTTTCATTCCATTATTAAATAAAATCAATAAATTGTAAATAAATAAATTAACTAGTTATTAAATAATGTGGCATTATTTAAAACTCCCAATTTTCACTCACAATTTCAATGTTCTGCAAAAATAAATTGACTCAACTGCACCTGTCAAGGTGCTGCGCGTCTCAACTTGAAATATTTTCAACTTTAAGCAACGCGACCAGCGTCAGCAACACCCTTCGCGACACAATGTACCTGC
Source organism: Dioctria linearis (assembly GCA_963930735.1). NCBI lineage: Eukaryota > Metazoa > Arthropoda > Insecta > Diptera > Asilidae > Dioctria > Dioctria linearis. The sequence goes on from OZ005740.1 coordinate 283,856,440, forward strand.
GCTTGAGTATTATCATACATTTTAACTTTTGACAGATTTAGCGACAGCGTCCGTGACTCGCGACAGCGTCACATTGTAACTCAGCCTTAATATATCGAACAATTTATCTTGGGCTGGGTGCGTGACACCCAACCTTCCGCTCGCAGGGTTAAAATTGGATCACCAAATTCAATTTTTTTTTTTAATTTGACAACAAATTTCGATATAGAAATTCTGCACATTCGTTAAAAATTTACCTTTCTCATCTATCAAACCAAAATAAATTTCATATAATGGCTTCAAATTTTCAGGTAAAAACGTAGTTTTACTTCTCCTGTTCAACACACTCTTCCTTTACGAAGTTTTTTTTAAATCTCTTTGTAAGAGCTACTTATACCATGTGAATGAAGTGTATTGATTCCAGGAGATTCTGCATGAAAATATAAATTTAGCTTTTCTATGATTGACACAATATAATCTAGAAAGTGAAAATACATTTTGATTCCAGGATCACCTAACTTATTAAGGAGTTTTCCTGCATTGCTAGCTGCTCGATTTCATTAGAAAGCTTCTCACATGCACGTGAAATACAAACATAAAGTGAATGTGATGAGCATGTAATCGAAAAAAATATATTTATTTTTTTCTTTTAACCGAAATTGCACACCACTCCTATTTCCTTGCATAACGCTTGCTCCATCTGAGCCAAAACCGATTTGATTATATAAGGATATATTCAGGTTTTTTAAATAATTGACGATAGCATTCGTTATACCTTCTGCAGAGGAGTCAAATATTTCTAAAATCTCTAGAAATTTATCTAGCACATCATTTCTTTCCTTATCATAAAATCTTGCTAAGATAACTATTAACATTTTATAAAAGATAGGTACATAAGTGGACTCATCCACTCTTAAAGAAAATTTATTTGCCTGTAATTTTGTCGCTATACTTTTCGGTGCATATTTTATTATTTTTTAATACTTAAGTAGCTTTCGTTCTTCCAAATTGCAGTCTTGCTGCAAATTTTGAATCCGGGCATATTTTCTTTAGAAATCCGCGTAGCTGGTCCATAATGGAAATAGACAGATTGTGCTTCATAATAAATGCTAGGCACTTTAATAATGTATACTGTTTTTCTTTTTATTGGCAGAGTTCACAAAACTTGCCTTACATCGACAGTGCCTTTAATGGCTAAAAAACTTTTGCGTTTTCGTGTTTTCGTGCTTATTTTAAGTGAGCCCTATTTTTTATGAAGGTCTTGTCATATGGGCGTATTTAGGGGAGGGCAGCCGGGGCTCCAGCCCGGGGCCCCCACAAGAGAGGGGCCTCCACAACCCGCAATAGAACTATCTAACTACACAGACGAAATACATCCATTTTCATCCACAAACCTCGAAAAATATTTTTAATAATATTACATTATTATAAATATTTTCGGAGGTTCCCTTATTTCGATTCTGATAATATTGATGACACCAATACGAATGTATTTTGTATAAGTAGTTATAAATACGCAAATAATTATTTTTTGAAACAATTGATTTGAATCATTTATTCACATACTTTTTATTGCATAAAAGAAATGATAAGGAAATAATGATTTCTTTAATAATTAAAGAATATCAGTTAATTGGATATTATTATTTATTTTTATTCATCATTTTATAATGAGAAAAAAATAATCCAACAAAACCACTGTCCGCGAGTCAGAGTCGGGGCGTGCTTGTGTCATTGTTTTAAGTGAGTCTAAGAGCCTACGAACATTGTGCAACAAATGTAAATTCTTCTAAATCACGGGCTTCTGAATTTATATGGACACACGTAAGTATTTTCATGTTCATATTGTGATCTATAATATAAATTGAATATCTTATTTACTTGCGCAATAAGAAACCGTGATATATTTTGTTTTAACATCTCAATTTGCACGTTTAGAAATAGAAACACAGAAATGTTGCAAAGGGAATATGATTTATCAATTAACGTCCGTTTTAATTCATTTTTCGTAGGTCAGTTTATTTTATAATTTATAACAATATTAAGTTGTCAAGTGCCAATCGTCGATAGTTAAAATAATAGGATTTATTATTACAGCTTCTCATAATCAGTTTGAATAATTTAACTCTTGATCATATGGTTATACCCGTTTCGATAAGACCTTGAAACTCAACGAAGGTGGCGCTCTTTCGAATTAATGTTTGTTCATTTGAATTTGAAATAATTTTCTTCAATTCCTTTCTGTTTTTATGTTTCTTGTTAATTGAGTGCATGCAGGTTTTGGTATATAGCTTGTATTTTCTTCTTATTTGCTATGTGTACTATATAGGTACTATGTTAAGGGTTTTCCTTTTTCATTGCATGTGTTCTCTACCTTTCTTTTATAGTGAAATCATGAGTGATCGTCACAAAACTCCTCGAGTATTCGCTAGTGGTTACCAGAAGAGGAAATTGCAAGCAGAACGTGAAAAAAATGAAGAAACTTTAGCCAAAACACCAAAATTGACCAATTATTTTATCACGTCAACCAAACAGAAGTCGAGGAAGATCCTAAAAACAGAATAGGAGATTCGACATAAGATGGACATTTGGTGGATATTATTGAAGATAATCCAGCTGTTGCATCGGACGACACCACAGAATCTTCAAAGACTTGCGATCAGAATCAAGAGCAAGCCAAATTTTGTGGTTTCAAAAATGACATTGGTCTTTAGCCTGACATTATTACAGGAGAAATGATTAAATATTGGACGGAAAAAGGTTCCACAGAACTTCAAAATTATGATGAAATATCTTTGCAGAACTCAGTTTTACAAGATCAGTCGCGAGATAATTCGAACTTTGTTCAGAAATGTTCAGAGAATATGTTCACACGCCGGAATCAAAATCAGGAGACCGTCAACCGATTTTGGCTTTGTTTTTCTCTAAGTACGGGTAAAATATATTGCTATGCGTGTAAATTAATGTCCACGCAGAGCACGAAATTGCGTGGGGAAGGTTTTAGTGCCTGGAAGCATGCATATGGTCGTCTATACGAGCATGAAATTTCAAAGACTCACTTGGAATCGGTAATGACTTTAGTGCAACGGGGAAAAGTCACAGGATGCATCGATCAAGAGATAGCAATACAAGAGGCACAACAAATTCAATATTGGCGAAAATCCTCAAAATTATCGTCCAGTACCATTAAATCCATTGCTGAACGCGGATTAGATTTCCGAGGTGATGATGAAAACATTGGTTCACCAAGAAATGGAAATTACCTCGGTATTCTGGAATTCGTAGCCGAGTATGAACTACTTGTCGCAATCCATTTGAAAGAGCATGCAAACAAAGGGTGTGGTCATGTCAATTACCTTTCGTCTATGATTTGTGAAGAACTGATCAGTTTCATGGGTGATAAAATACTCAATGAAATAATAACAAGAATTAAGAAGTCTTCAGTATTATTCGGCGTCATTGGACTCTACGCCTGACGAATCCCATATAGATCAACTAACTATAGTTGTTCGATATATTGAAGGATCGATGCCAAAGGAAAGATTTCGGACCTTTTTACCAAACTGCGGCCATACTGGTGAAACCACGGCAAACGCTTTGCTTAAATTTTTAGACGACCATCAAATAGACATTCTTGATTGCCGCGGCCAATCTTACGATAATGCTGCAAATATGAGTGGCATCTACAGGGGGATGCAAGCTTTGATTTTGGAAAAAAAAATGGTTTATCGATGTTCGTACCATGTTGTGGTCATTCTCGTAATCTAGTTGGAAAGGCAGCTGCTAACTCTTGTCCATCGGCTGTTCGATTCTTTGATTTCGTCCAGAATTTATACACATTTTTCACCGCTAGTACAGAACGACACCAAATTCTAACTGAAAAATTATCGCATAGAACAAACAGACAGTTTTACATGTTGAAAAAGCTTAGCGATACCCGCTGGTTTTGTCGAGCTGAAGCTACGAAAGCCATTGTGGAAGGTTATTCCGAAATTAAAAAAGCTCTAACCAGCATATCTTCTGATAAGGAGCAAAAGCATCGTGAGAAATGATGAAACGCATCTTTTAGAAAAGATGAGTGGTCTCGAAACCGCTCTATTTGACATTTTTTGGAACGACATTTTGGAGCGATTCAATGCTACAAACAAGATGTTGCAGAGCCCGGAAATGATCATCATTGAAATTATTTATTGAATCCAAGAGAGGCGAGTTTAATAAATACGAAGAAGCAGCTAAAGGATTATCAAATACTGGTCAGTACGAACAGTCACGCACCAGAACAAGAAATGTGAGGTTGAGTCCACTCGATTATATGGAAGCGCAAGAATCTAGCCTGTCACCAAACGAGAAATGTAAAGTGTCAGGTTACATCCCAGTGATCGATCAGCTATGTGTTTGGTTTACTGAAAGATTGCATGCATACGACGCAGTCCGTTCGAGATATGGATTTCTGAATCGCATAGAGGAGATGGACGCTGCAAGTTTGTATACTGCCAGAAGAAGAATTGGTGAAAGTTTACAAAGACGATTTAGAATCTAGTCTTGGTAATGAGTTGGTTCAATTTGTATCGTTGATAGATTTATACAAAGAGAACTATGAAAAGGACCAATCTAAAGAGCTGTTTTACTATCAAATTCTCGACAATCAAAATTTCAGAGCTACATTCCGAAACATAGCAATTACACTAAGAATGTACTTGGTTTTGATCGTATCGAATTGCACTGGAAAGCGTTCATTTTCAAAAATGAAAATCATCAAGAGTAGGCTGAGAACTGCGATGAAGCAAAACCGCCTATCAACGTTATCCCTACTCAGTACTGAGAGTGATTTACTCCGGGAGTTGGACTTCAGCGAAATCATCGACGATTTTTTGTCGAAAAAAGCCCGCAAGATGACATTTGTTCATGTTACATTTTAATTTCTTCCAATTTTGCAGTTTATTTTATTTTGTCTTTTTATTATTTTTTCGTGCAATAAATTATTTAAACAATTAAAAAAAAATGTGTAACCTATTTTAAAAATAATTAGGGGTCTCCATTCCTTTGTTGCCCCAGGGCCTCCACACTTCTAAAACCGGCACCTGTCTTGTCACATACAATGCAAATTGTGTTATTATTGACGAATTTGGGCCAAGGAAATTTGTCCAGCCAATTTGATTTTAAACTCCAACATAAGATATTTTTTCTTTAAAAAGTTAATTACATTCATTACCTTCCCTTTCTTGTAAGGAACATCTATAACTGATGGTGTTGCTGTTGCATGAGTCGACGTCAGAATCAGAATACTCCGATATCGTAGCTGAAACAATATCTTTTGTAGAACTTTAACTAAAAATCTAAAGAAAGAGAATTTAATTCCTGCTTTCATATTAATTAAAAGCGCCAATACATATTTTTCCAAAGCGGCAAAATCTAAAGCGGGAAACTTTTTCTATTAGCACAAAACGCACTTGGAAATTGTATACTTGCGCGCCGTACTTTGAAGTTGGAAACGTTGAATAATCAAATCTTCTTCTTATTGTGAATACATCTGTTTACACTGTATTTTGTTAATGTTAATGGCGCCTTTATATTAAGTAAAAGAGAAAATGCAAATAAAAATACAAAACAAAAATAATATAAATATGGGTTTGGCTAGAATGTACCATTTTCAAAGATTTCATACTCCATACCAAAGTTATTAAAATGTACAAGGTATATTTGTACCACAACGACAACGCTGGTAGGGATTACACGTGCAAGAAGTATGGCAGTGCAAGCTACATGCAATCCCCGGGTAAGATAAAGATTAAGATTGTGAGAAGGGAGCGACTGGGCCACCACGTCAATTAAATTAATTATAGTTATTTTGTAAAAATGCACGTTCATTTGAATTGCATTTTCTTTCTTTTTCACTAGTTAATGGATTTACTTATTTTTTATATTTTTATATTCTCTCTTTTATTTGTTATTTTCTATTGCCAAACTGGAGCTATAGGAAATATAATTAAAGTTCAGAGCTTATACAAATCTATATTAGACTTAAGACAATATATCCGCTTCAATAAAGCAAATTTAGTAGCTATATAACTCTTGAAAGTACAACAAAAATTTTCCTTAAAGCAATGCTTCTACACCAGAAACCATAAAACCTGAAATGAAAAACAAACAAACAAATTTTATTTAATGATTTGAAATTTTTATTAATATAAAATTGCAAGATAATTCAAGTGTAATATGCAATTCGGCATTTTTATCGCCTGAACCATTTCAAAGAAAAACATAATAATCAGTCAATAAATGCGAGCTAAACAAAAATGTCTAAAAATAAGCGATGAAGATGAGCGAAAATTACATGATAGTTTATGTGAATTTAGCTCAAGATCAAGGCATATTTCGATCGATGTTTATGTCATGGCTTGTAGCTATTTTTATAAAAATCCCAACATGTAGCTTAGCTTGTTTTGTATTCAAGTGAATTTTATGGTAACCTCTACAACCAATGTAAATATGAAATTTTATGTAAAAAAAAAAAAAGTAAGGTGATTCGTGTACTTCAGTTTAAATTAATATGATTAAGTTGGCATAGAATAGAATTATATTTAAACGAACTTCAATTTTTAAGTTCATGGGTTAAGTATTAATTTATTAAGTGAACTTCCTTTCGTATTATTTAATTTAATTTTTCGTTTTGGCTCTTGCCGATATTTTGCATCCAAATTTCATTCCATAAATAAGTTTCAAATTGTGGTCTATATTTCATAAAATAGAACAATTAACAAAAACATTTGGCTCCAAGAAATAAAACAAAACAACATTTTTTCTAATTATTTATAGCGGTGACCTAGAATACTCGCAGCACGTGCTACAAGTCGTGGAGAGGAAAAATAGTCGGAGGGGTTAAATATATTTCTTCAGTCTTAATTAATGGACCAATAATTCCTGAATAATTCGCCGTATACTGAGGATTTTCAAACCCCAAAGCTTTTCATTGATATATAATGTGTTCACTTCCTTCCTTCCGTTTCGATGTTATTGATAAAAAAATAAAAATTCCAGAATTTTAATTTGTACTATTTTTATCAAACAGCGTCATCAACATTGCCTTTTTTAACGGATTTAAAAATCACAAAGCTTAGATTTAAAATACCCTGTTCTCAAAATACTACTCTTCTTGGGGTTTTTCGACTTTTGCTTAAGCAAAATTAGAGTAAAACTTCATTAAATGCCTTAAGTTAGACAATAATTATCTTCTGTAAATGATCAAGTGCAAAAAGCAATAACGTTGCAATTTGAATATAGATTGTACTAATTTATTTTAATACGAATCCTTTTGGGCTTCTTAAATACGATATAAAAACTGAATTTTGAAAAGGCGTTTTTTCATAAAACAGTAGTTAAATGACGAACAAAAAAAATTGTTTTAAATTCTGAAACGAAAAAAAAAAGATAGTGGAAAAGTTAAAAATCATTAAAAATGTCCCAGTATTATTTGTTAAATAAATTGTAAAGTATTCCTATTGGTACAATCTTTCTGGGGTTACAGAGAAGGGCAGACCGGGGCCAGTAGACGCATATTTCATAATTAATTTTATAAAAATATTACTGTAAAGTCTTTGGGCATAAGAAAAACGTTTTCGTATTGATCACGTCAATAGGTTCCTTACTAGTTCCTTTTATTGCATTCACTATAAGATTTTCAAGTATTATTTGCCATTTTCAAGAAAGCTTCCCTGTGAGTCCATTACAACATGAATGGGTTACTTGACTCAGCGGATAGGGTTATTTGACTATATCAATTTAATAAAGCAATAAGCATGAAAAAAAATTAGAAAAAATTAAATAATTTATTACGAAATAAAGAAAACTCACCATTTTTAAAACTATCTGTATGTAGTAATGGTGCAGAGGTCTAAAACACATACTATGTTTATGGTTATGGATGAATGCATATATGATAATAGCGGTATATATGGTACACGGGTTATCCATATCCGCGCTAATGTCGAGGTTATAGACGAGTTGGGGATACGGCTGAACCAGACCCATTCGTACATAAGAAATTAAATCTGATTATGTGAGGTTAAATTGTTGAATGATAAGATTTTGATGATATGGGCGATCTAATAATTTCCGAGAATTTTCATGTACGGTGGGAAACGGTGGGTTTTTTAAAAGTGTACTTTTATTGGACATTACTTCCCGGTAACTGCAATGTATAAAAGTGGAGCATATATAGCGATCTATAATATGCTCGAGTTTATTAGTAATTGGGCCTTTCCGGATGTTTCGCTTCAGCCATGGAGCTCTTCAGCGGTTTTCCTGACTTTAACAGGCAGTTTCCATCATATCTTCAGGTGTTTTCGATGTTTCCATTTTCCGCTTCTGGATCCTCATCATTCTGAATGTAAGAAAAGCACTAGTCGTCATCTGTAATTTAAGAGATAAGCAAAATAAAAACGAAACATAGAGCTAATTGACTCATGAGTCGTCTAACCACCCCGCTACGCTGTGTGTCAATAAGCCGCAGCACGCCATTTTATTTTGAAACAATCACGACAAAAAGTTATTCCAGTGACAGGAAAATCAAGTTAGGAACACCATTAATCAATGCATACACTTTCCAATTAAAACCACTACACAACCCAACATCATAAGCGTGTAAGCTATGGGACAATTTAAATATAAAAAAAAATTTACTCACGCTTGTAATTTCGTTTTTTTTTTTTTATAATTCCGCGAACAATATGCTCCAGCTTCGATTACTATTGGTACACTGAGGCGGATACTTCGACTGAATATACAGTCAAAATAAATCATCTCAGCTTCGTTGTCGATGTTTGCTTAGTTAATCGCAATGAGTCTACATACCTCTAACCTATAGTCAACTAACCCCGGTCTACTCTAATATACAAAATATGAAAAAAAAATCTTTGAATCCTCCTAACTGAGAAACGGTATGTAAAGGTTGCTACCCATGTTTTGCGTTGGTTTCACTAATTTTTTCGTAAAATCACTTTTTCCTAAGTTCTTTTGTAAACAAATTTTCTTTACTGAAATTTTTGTTTTTACGCCTTTTGCAAAATTTGTTATGAAAAAGTTACTGCACGAACAAATGAGCTTGGGAATTAATCAGCTTATGAAAAAAAAACCTACGATGAAATTTTTCACGACCAAAGAAATTACGAACAAGAGATTACGAAAATAGAGTTTTGTGTATGGCAAACGATTCAGAATTATTGTATTATCATTGTGTTTCGAATTATTCGGATTTAAGGTCTGCACAATTTTGATTGAAGCAGTGCTGCAAGCTGTGCGCCCAACGTTCTAGAATTACCTTAGAAATGAGATTTTCGATACCGTTTAGAAGCTTGAGAGTCAACCCATTAATTTTATCTAGAACAAAAGGAATTGACCATAAGTGCCAATTTAAACTGTATGGTGATATTCGATATTCGATATTCCGAGTATTGGTGTCTGATGAAGGAGAATTGAGTCTCTTAGCCGTTTTCACGCACTTTTTAAAAACATACCTGATACAAATAATTGTGGTAAATTGGTTATAATTTACCTAGTTGTAGATTAGGTGGTAATTTCATTTGCATGTAGATATACGTCGCCATGTAGTAATTACAAGTTGAGGCGCGGTCGCCGTATGGCAACAACTATAAGGAGACGCTGACAGCATGCATCGGCATGCCCATGCTCTGTGCTGGTATTGTTAGCACCGAAGAGTGGAGGCAGCCATAAGGCAGATCTCCAATGAAGAAGCTTTAGAAAAGTAGACCTTCTTAACGTATATGGGCGCAGCTAAAGGTTAGCAGGCACCGGAATTAAATAGGCGCAGCTATTGCTAGCAGGACCAAGTGATACGCCAAAGTCTGATAACACTACGATTATGATGTTTTAATAAAACATTCTTAGCTTTTTTATACAAAAAATATTAAGCTAGAGTAATACTAATTGCAATGTACACATATGCCCTAAATTAATTATTTGTACTTATGAGCTTAACTTTGATTGGAGTGATGCAATTAGCTTGATCCCCTTTACGGCAGGTCGCATAACATGTAAACAAATACACTCACTTCTTATGGTTGACGTAATCATTTGGGTGAATGCATGTTCTGCTTAGAATGCATTAATATTATTGTGTCACATTTATTGTGATTGACTTGTTGAAGAACGATTTCAGGTCAATTGATTGGAATTGTTTTTATGCTAAATGTGCATTCTTAATTGTTTCTAGTTTTGGGTAGTTACATCATATAATGATGTACTTATCATTCAGTATTGACAGTAGGACAATCTTCTAGTGAAATTGTTCCAGCTTGTCATCCGTACGTCCGAAGAATAATTTTCTAGCCAATGCTTTGCGTCCGCTCCATCATTGCCTGCCATTTTCTCTCTGGCTTGAATATCTTGAGCATTTTCCTGATTTAGTCAACTTGCATCTTCTATTGCTCAATCCAATTGTGCGGTATCTACTGGACACAAGTTTTCGTGAAGGTCAGATATTTATACAGGATTGGTTTTTTTTCGAATCAAGAATATGTGCAGGAGTGACTTGCTATTCTTGTGGGTGCACCAGTTGTCTTTAAGCAACGTGTTCTGTACAGCTGCGATTGTTTGTGGAAATACGATAGTGGCAGAATTTCCTTCTCGAACTCTGGATAATCTTTATGTCTCATCAGTGATTACTTGTACTGGGTTAGCAATAAGATCTTTTGGACTAACAAATAAAGCCAAAGCTTCAGGAGATATGAACTCGGGATATTTTCTATGTATTTTCCATAATTATTTTGTATAAGTGTCGGATATTATCAACTGAACTGGGAGTAAGTACTCTCGAAATCATCATATACCCTTTAGTCATAATATGTAACCTTTGGTAATGTTATATGTATATCTTAATTAACAGACGTTAGTATTCTTACCATATGTACCCTTTGGTTATATTATGTTATATAAATAACAACAGTTTTCTAATGGCTCCATTCGACACAAAAAGTAATATGTTTTTATAACGATCACCACAGTTACTAAAGGACCACCAAAAAAATTTACGATTTTTTATAGTGGGTATAAGTATTACCGAAAGTTCCCAATTTTTATTAAAGTCACCTAAATTACTGAATGTTGTGGAGTTATATAAAGGTAACCACGGATACCACTATAAACACTTATTATCAATAAGACGAAAACAGTTATAAAGCTTTCTTATATACCTTCTAGTAATGGTTACTCTAAGTTATATAGACCGGTGCTGGAAACATTTTGCTCACCAACTTATAAAACCTTAAGTACCTTACTTCCACGGTAACCATTAGTAACCTTAAAACACTCTAATATAACTTTTTCACCAATTGGTAATATTATAAAACTCTTATATAACCACTGAAATTCTTATATAACCGAGAAACCATTATATACCCCTTATAAAACTACCCATCACCTACAGTCACCAAAAATTGGAAAAACTACTCGTATATAACACTTGGGGTGTAACCGATATAAAAATATAATAAGAATTTACAACAAAGAGTGAACAAACCCATTAGCGTTTAGCTTACTTCAAAATGTACAGGGTGATAAAATGGTCCCGTAGGAGCTCGCTCCGGCCTTGGAAAAATTGAAAAGTATCCTCAACATTTTTAGGATTCACTGTTATCCTAGAAAAAAGAAGAATTGTGAAGATCCGGTTAAAAATAGCTGAGATAAAAACTAAAGTATCTCAACAATTTATGAAAACAACGGCTTAAATTAAGGAAATTCCGGTTTTTCATAGGGTTTTTTGACCGTTTTGGTTGTTTCCCAAGTTATTATTTCTACTATTACTACTTAATTATACACTATTTCAGTATAATGTCAGCGGATAAAATGAAGCCTGTTTTGTTGGGAACGTTTATTTCCAATCAGTTTTACGTTCGGTTTAATATTTTAGGACAAATGTTAATAATAGTAGAACAACCTCCTTTTACGCCAATCTTTGCCGCTTTTTGCCGTGACGAAATGTAAAATTTTACAATTTGACTTTACGTAATAACGGTGGTTCGGAGGATTTTTTGTTTAAAGATGAAAATGTAGGTAAAATAACTCATATGTAGTAATTGGGTATATGGACCCAGGTGAGGAAAAATTTGATGTTCGGGAGTAAAAGCTGAGTGTAGAAATATCTCGAATTGAAAATAAAAACCTAGATAGAGAACTTTGTACTTTTAATTTAAATGCAAAATTTTTTCTCTAGGGGCATCCGTTATGATTCAGGGTCCGACAAAGTGAAAAAGTGCTTTTCAGTTAAAATGTAATCAAATTTTAGAGGGTGGAAAAAATATACTATGAAGTATACCGGATTAAAAATTGAACAATGCCATTCGACAGAGCTCAGATGGCGCTTTAATTGGACACCCCACATGTCATATTTGGGGTTTGAGGGGTGGAGGTAACAGCCCCGCAGCGCAAAATCCCCCCTCTCCCTAAAACTTTTTTTCGACAAATTTAATCGCCTTGTCGAACTAAAGACTAATCCCAAGTTCGTTTTTTGATCCGTCCCACCGTCACCATGCAATAAAGGTTCGAATTTTGAAAATAATTAAAGCTAATTTCTGAATGTCAGATATTATTATTTAGTAATTTAGGGCCCAAAAAGTAAGTCGGTCACACCAATTTGTTTTTTCTACAAAGTTTTATGCTCTTTGATGCGCCTTTACTTATGTTTTGGGTTCACAAAATTGCAATACCTTTCTTTGTGGGGGAAAACTGTGATGCGGGTAGATATAAATTGAACACCCTGCTAAATCAACCCAGTACCATCAAGAAAAAATATAAGTGCACCAGTTGATAGTTACACTGGAAATTTTCTTAGGACACTTCTCTCCCCCGATGCACCCCATGACATTTGACGTTGAATCTGACCTCCTGAGTACAACTATACAAGCCGGTTTACACTACCAATTTGTGAATATAAAAAAACTAAACCCTTGTATTGAATTTTATATGCATAGGCCTTGTATTACTTTACTGGATTGTAATCAAATACACCTTTTACAACGATACACTCTTTGTGTTTCAAGCTTAAATGCTATACTGCATGTGGAATGCAATCCATGAATGAGTTCATCTATAATTCCTTCTCAATTGTATCCAAAATATGTTTGACAACAAATTCATTGTAAGGAAACTTAAATGTGGCGATTATATAGGTATACCCTGATCCAATTATTGAATCAAAGAACTGGTATTAGGTGACAAAAAAAATATTTTCACATTAGAATACTCTAATATCAGATGACTAAGCTCGTTATCGTCAACTAAAAGTACTTTGAAATCAATTATCTTTTCCATATTTTTTTGAACTGAAAGGAACAAGGCATTCCACTGAAATGCCAATCATTTAATATTCTTGCATTTCATAGCACGTGACATTGTTTATATGGACGCAGTAGTTTGTAGTTTTTATTTATTGTTCTATAAATATTCTGGTGGGCATTTTTTCTAGTATACAACATCTGTTTCATCGGAATTGACAATTTAGTCAGAAGCATAGTACCTAACCATCCTTAATTAATTTGTTTAGTTTTGTTGGAAAGCTCTTGGCAGCATTTTCATCTGCAAATGCAATTTCTCCCTTAATTTTTACATTGTGAAATGAATTTCTTTTTAAAAATCTTATTAACCATCCTTCACGAGCAGAAATTTACTTTTTTTTTCTACTTTCAGTTGCCTGAAGGCTTTTTCATAGCCGCGATTGCTGATTTTATTTATAAATTTGTGGTGCTTTCTGCTTTACATATAATATTTTCTTCCACAATTAATTAACTAACACTAAGAATTTTTCCATTTTTTCTGCACGATGATGCTATGAAACTGAGTTTTCTTCTATCGAATTCTCATTTCTCCTAAGTGTTCTGATATGTATCTGGGGGTAAAAATTCTAATTAAAACACGGAGAAAAAATACGGAAAAAAACATTAATTTGAGCTTACTTTTTATCCAGGGAACCTATGTACAGTAAGCGCTGTGTAATCGGAATAATTAATTGCATACGTTCAGTTCAACCTTACATGTCCACAACTAAAAAAAAAAACGCGTCGAGATTCAGGTTCGGACATGAAGCTTCAGGACCCCTACGCGATTAACCGGGCCAATGTCCCTGTTTGGGCCACACATACATGTTGATGATCCCTCAATGTAAATCCCATCCACATTCCTAATTCTTCCCACGACGAAATATTTTTTCCTAAAAGAGAAAGGAAAATAAAACACAAAGAAGACAAGACTAATACAAATTAAAAGAAAACCACTTATCTGATTTATGAAAACTTCCGTCCTTTGGTCCAGCGACGTCCAAACATTCCAAAGAACAGATTTTAGGTCTAAAATATATAAAATTATTACTATTTTCAACAAAATTGTACAAAAATATCACAAACTTACCTAAATTATACATCCCTTCTGTATATTTACATATTGTAATGTCACATTGTGACATTACGTCAAATCATCTGATTTCGCCTCAGTCATCAAATCCAATAAACGTCGCTAGGGCAACACCGAGAGGCGAAAGCTCATAACTGGATGCGGCGGCTATAAAAGCCGACGAGCCGCAGCAGAAAATCATTCTTGGTCCAGAGCTCATCTGGTTTAGAGACTAATCTAAGCACAAGAATATTCCCAACCTCATTATAGAAGATTAATTCTATATTTCAGAGATTAATCTGAAAATCCTATCAATTCCAAATTTCCTACCTACACCTAAACAGGAGATTAATTCTGCGCAGAGATTAATCTGCAATATTCCTATTCACATCCAAGCAGAAGAATAATTCTGCGCAGAGACTAATCTGCAATATTCCTACTCACGCATAAGCAGAAGAATAATTCTGCGCAGAGATTAATCTGCAATTTTTAAGGTAGCATATTGCTACACGTCTGCGCACGCGCAACTATAGTCAGAGACTAATCTGACTCGCCTTTCTAGCACTTTGCTACCCTGGTGCCCTCACGTACAAGCAGAGGATTTACCGGCCTTTGTGCCCTCACGCACCAACAGCATCAACTTATTCTCTTTCTTTCATTCTGATGAAAAATTATTAATTCCGATTTCTTCTCTCTTTATTTCAGAAGGAATAAAATCCAGGATTAACACGATTTTAATTTGAATTTCTTTATTTTTATTTGAATTTTTCTTTTGAATTATATATTAGTTTGTAGGTTAGTTTTTAATTTTGAATTGTGAATTTTTATTGAAGTTGTTCTTGTGATATTAGTTAAGAAAGAGAAGTATTAATAAATTTTATATTTGAATTGTTAAATCGACTGAGTTGTCACTTATAAACCGGCATTCCTTCCCAGGTCCGAGACTAGCTTTAACAGTCCCTTTTTTAAATAATTAAATAACACAAAAGTGTTACCGTTAGTTTTCACTTATATTTAAAGTACATCAACCTTAGAAAATAAACAAGCAGATTTAGAAATATTACAAATAAATACGAAATTTTATGCAAAGAAATTTTGCGAGAGAACATATGCTTAGATTGCCATGAACTTTCTTCTCTACAAAGAACGGATTACATATATCTTTTATTTCCGATTCTATGTACAGCACAGAGAGTTAACTGAGCCGATGTCCCCTGTGATGCATCTTAAATAGTTCTCCACTCGTTTTAACGCTTAAAACGACTAATCTGTCAAGAAGTTTGACCTTGATGTACACAACAACATCCGGAGTGCCATTTACACATTTGGATAAATGTACAAAAAGCCTTGTTCCATGATGTTCTTGTATGACTCCAGGGCCGATAATTGTTTTTTCCCATGTAACCTCAACGGACGACAAATAAGCTCGCAGGTGCAGACAATCGTTTTCCAAGTAAGTTTCCTAGATAGAATTCTTTCAAATTCTGTCCGCCCTCGCGGATATCTTAAAATTCCAAGCTATGTAGCTTCATGAGAAAGTCAAACTTTTCACTCAAGTTCTCGTTAACAGAATCACATTTTTGTACTTCTGCAATCAATTTGTCAATTAAAGTTGAAAACGGTAAATCTGAATCCGTCCCTGGTGGATAGCGTGACTTCGATTTAGTTTCCTTTTACTTCCTTAATTGAGGATTTGTCGCCCCCAAACATTTTCCGCCCTGCTTTGCCTCTTAGTAAATTTTCCCCAGCATGCATGAACAAGAAATTGAATTAAATTTTGTTTTTAATGTTCGGTGTCGTATGTCCTCCATATATACCATTTTGGCACCTGGAGGCGCCACCGTAAAAGATATGCCCATAGGCAACTGCTTAGTTTGCTAGGCAGAAGCCCGCCGTTGCCGAAATCGCAACAAAATATGAAACTCACTAAATTCTGCTTTTGAGTCCAAACTACACGTCGATGTAATCTTTACTTTTTGGGCAAATGAATTTGATTGCTTATTCTCAGCTGAACTTAAAACTTTCGTACGTTGGTCAGCATTTCCAGCTGAAGAAGGAGAATGCGTCATTCAAACAAACGGTTACCGGTAATTTTTTCGTAAAAGTGCTCTGCACTGAAGTAATGGAAGAGGGTTTTTGAGTAAGACCCGCGACAACTAATCTTGTGGTCGTTTTTTAGGACCATTGAAAATATCCTAAAATCTATAACAGACCAAATGATGAATTATCAGTTGTAAACTTTCAACACTACTTTGAGAACTGGGAACAACATCTTAGTTAGTGTTTGGCTTCCGAAAGTTGAAGGAAATAGAAGTGACAATCAGTCTCAATACTTTCTGGTCAATTACTTCGCAATTCTATGAGTGCTTAGGTTATATAGACATAATAATAATAATATCTTATTCAAAAATAGCATAAATTAGTCGACAGTTCGATACCATGCACAAAATCCAGGTAATAAATTCAAGTTAAACAAATGTATAATAATAATAGTAAATAATACAGATAAAAATTAAAGAACTAAAAACAAACCATTAACGGCAAGAGACGAAAATACAGCAATAACAATATTAAAGAAAAAATTGGAAAACAAGATAAATTACAGATTTTTATAAAAATTATAAATATTTAAGGATCTAAAGCAAGAAAAATGAGTTCAAATAATAATAACATAATAATTTGGGTAAGATATAGTACATTCTGCTTACCAAGAAGCTCCAGAATTAAATTTAAATTAAGGTTCATAATATTGAGACTAGTTTTCGAAATAATAAAATTGGTTAACATCTTTCTAAATTTGCAGGCACGTTTGAAAGATCTAGCTAAGCTATTGGGGCTTGAATTATTTATGACTCGAAACATCATTATTGGTGTTCGGAATTTTAGATAATTATTAAAAGTGCAGCCAAAAATGCAGATACATCTTGGGCTTGATCTAGCTATATAAAGCTTTACATTTAGGTTCCCATATACAATATCTGCGTTATTGGGATAGGTAATGCTTTAACAAGCTGGAGCGTTGTCACTTTGGAAGAATAAGCCGAAGGAATTCGCAAGTCCTTAGATTAGATTAGATTTGTGAAAGGGTTTGTAGGTGTTAGCCTATCAATCACTATGAACAGAAAGATTTATTGTGAGTCCTCGCTAAAAAGGATAGGCTATGCTGTGTAAAATTTGTTTGTGCTTTATTTCTGACATTTCAGATTTTATAAAAACAAATACGGGTTCGATGGGATTTTGTGTTTTACAAGTAATTTGAAGATATTTACCGGCCGGCGTTATTGTCGTGAGAAAGTATTTTTCAAGCAAGTTTAATAGTTTTACTAATAAATTATAGTGATTTAAGTAAATTGAAAGTGAAACATTTATTAAAATAAATAGCTTTTTCACAAAATTTTACCTTTTCCAATGACCGTTTGTTTGGTTACAGCGGAACTGTCACATGGGGATTAAATTATCTTAGCCACACAAAGGCAACGCCATTATCTGAAAATAAATTAGGCACTTGGAAAATTATTAACAATTTTAAAAGTTATAAAAAAATTAAAAATTATAAATTCAAAAATTAATTTAAAAACTTTGCGATATAATGGGATCTCTTCAATACTTAATAAAGTTTCAATGAATGAATGAAATCTCGCTTTATTAACATAATTTTAGTAAATGGTAATTGCTTGAATTGAGCATCAATTTGTTTCTCTTGGTACATTCAGTGATTTGTAAAAATAGGTTTTACCAATGACTACATTTAAAGCAATTCGCACTGGTAAGCTAGACATCATCAGGGTACAACTTATCGGAGCCGAATCTGAGAATTGCAGCTAAGTCATTTATATATGGAAAAAAAAGGAGCCAAGTATTGATCCCTGAGGAACACCTAAATAGAGAAGTTTTCTACTAAAAAGTCGCTGATTCGATTTAACAATCTGATACCTTGCAGAAAGAAAGATGTGCAGTAGTAGTAAGTAGTAGCCCAAACGAAATTCTTCCTGCTTCTCACCCAAAAGTCGCTGGTTATTTATGTAATCATTTAGTTGGTTAAAAGAATATTTTCAAGATCTTTAGATAACATATATGTACATAGGGTGTCCCAACTCATAAGGGGATTTTTTTTTGCAAAATTAGATACGCATACCCTCCATTTTTTGTTCTATTTAGGTCTGACTACTTGAATATGAAATTGTATTGCGATAGGACAACAAGAACCCGTGCCGACTAGATGACAAACTTAGAACTTAACAATTTGTAATGAGTCAATATTGAATGATTTCAGCATTCGTGTAAAAAAAAAACTCTAACTAATCAAAATATTTATTTATCACTAATCTTTATTTATTCTACCATGAAGACGTTATTCTGCATATTTTCTATTCAGAGTGTAATTAAACCATGAAAATCTTGCATTAGCTTTACCGCTCTTTCGGCTGTGTAATTTACAACTCTGAGCGTTGAAACGGCTTCTAAAAACGAAGTCCAAGTATCCCATGAAGAAAGACTTTCTTGAAGAAAACTGTCATCAATATAGAGACGAGAGAACAAAAACTTGCTTTTAGCCGATACGAAATTGTCTATATTTTTATCTGAAACAAAAAAAAATAATGGTTAGCTCGATCATAAGTATAAGCAGAAAATTAAAAAAAAAAAATAATCTACTAAACATACAAAGAACCACCAAGTTCCTCCTTCGATGGAATGTACCGTTTATCATTGGTCAAGACATTGGTTCTCAATTTTTTTATTTTTTCATTTCTTTTCTTTGTTCTAATTTTTCATTTGTTTTTCAAGTCACTCAATTTCGCTATTTGGGACCTGTTGATGAGTCAAATCAAGACTTGAAACTTGTCACCCAAAGTATAACGAATTGTGTAATGAAATAACAAATTAAAAACATTTTTTAGTTTTTGGTATATACTGGAGAATCCAAAAAAAGTGCCTTCTTCAGAAAATTATAGTTTAACTCTGCGTATTATAACTACGATACGCACATGTCAAAAATAAAAATTGCAAGTATGCAGATCTTATTCCTCTATTGACACATTTCTTATTGAGAAACCTTTCTGGGCGTATTTACGTTTTCGTGACCTACAAACTATGCTTTTGGGATGAGTGCCCTTAAAGGACCAACATAAGGAAACATTTAGTTACTATATAGGAACTTTCAGAGGCACATTTACGTATTCATAACTTGTGTAGTGCCCATTGATGCATATTACCATATGGGAAATGCGACAAAACATTTTCGAATCAACGACGTCATGGGGTGTAAAATAGAAATTCAGAAACCTTAAGGCACAAAAGGTTAGTTTGGAATCCACCCCAGCTAAATAGCCGGGCCGACTCTCTCTGTCGTTACAAGAAAAATCTATCTTCTTCTATCTTTATCAATTGGAGGGGATCGGTGTGAGAAATATCAAAAAAGTTGTCAAAACTCTCTTGTTGAAGCCGTTCATACATCTTGTCTTTTCCTTGCATTTTTGTGCAAGTCTCTCCAAACCTGGTACAAGTCAACAAGGTTCTTTACGCAATTATATGTAAAGAATTATGAAGAATCCGTGCACTTTCATTCACTGTTAACTTCAGTTCTCTTAGGGAAGTTTCGACCCTGTTATTTGATGTTTTGTTTCTCCTACTAGAAAATATATTCTTTTTAGAACTACGCAATTTTCCCGACATATTAATAAACTAACCTTTATTAACAATTCAACTCGATCTAATGTGCCAAAACCCTCGAGAATACTTCACAAGCCATGAAACAGACTCCCTCACTACCACATGTGCATCCCAACGGAGTCCTAAAATTCTAAAACATTTGCAGTGTTCTTATATTAAACTGACAAAAGTTTGACTTGGATAGCTCCCCCGCTCTAAACTATTATTTATACAAAAAAAATGGCGTTCTAATAATCTTAAGCTGGCTTTCTTATCTTTCGAACCGAAATAAAATTTTTATACCTTTCCTAACAAAATTACGTAAAAAATTTTTATCTGAACCAAATAACTACGATTCGTCAAACAAAAACTCTCAGCTGATTAATCATTGTATATGTCGCTGTGTCTTCGCATGCCGTTGCTGATGAGATCATATGTAGCTGCCTACAGATTTCGGACTCCGGCTGCACATACCACATGCAATTACTGCTCAGCTGAGAGGTAGTGAGCATATATGTAATTGTAAGGTTACTTTGTAATTAAAACTATTTAATTATTTTGCTAAGTAAGGTATTTAGTAAGTGTAGCCTCTGGGAAGGTAAGGAACCAAACTTTAAATTACTGCAAGACTATTTTCCTCTATGGATAGTAGTTTAGGATCTATAGAATATATAAAATCAATGTTTCGCTCTATTCCATAAGTATTATTATAGAACTTTTTAGAAAACGGACACACAACGCATACATATAGATTTCTGTTTCAAGGCTTGAGAAGTATTCTCGAGAGTTTTGAGTGTGTCATCGACACAAAAGCGCGCGCTCACCTTAAGTATGCAAGTATTGACATATGTCAAAGCCGGCACAGGTTCCCGTGGTCCAAACGTCAGAAACCTTTATTTATACATGTTTTGACATAATACAAAGAAAATTAGAGGGCATTCATTAAAAAAAAACACTAATGGACCTATAATCGCTCGGTGCAATTCCTCTAACATTTTTTGTATAGGTATAGTATTAGCCCTCTTCCTCTGCGTAAAATGTGAGATTAATTTAGGAAGTAAGAGCTGAACGAATCCTAAATCTATATTTTCCAAAGCCACAGCATTCGACTTAATTGCTTCTATTGCCAGAATTACATGCTTAGTATTGACATTAGCGAATGAAAAATTTGCACTATAGGAAACAGACATAACGTCAGGTTGTATAAGTCAATGTTTGCATTGATCCTCTAGTAAAGTAGTCATTTAGTTCCTGAGGTGGAAGTTAACAATAATTTTTATTTTGACTTAGTATATGTATTAAAAAATTTCCACAGTTTACGAGGTGGAAGACTAGTATCTAAGTTACCTTAGCAAAAATCGATTCTTATTCTTCGAATCCCCGTTGTACTACAACATTTTTACGCAAATATTTATAATTTCGTCTTAAATATTCACCCCTATATTTTTTTGCAGTGTTTACAGCCACGGTTCCGTTCATTAATCAGAGTCTTAAATTTTGAGCTCATCCAAAGAGATCGAAACCGTGGAGTGTAGACCTTGAGTGGTACAAATTTGTCATAGATAAGTATATGATATCATGTCATTCAAGCAAGATAACTGGTCGTCTACACTACACAATCAACATATACTATCCCAGTCTAACATAATATGTGAATTTAGTAGGCTTTCTATTGATAGCACTCATGCTAAAATTATTAATCTGAGTAAAAATGTTTCTGATGAAAGTGTTATCTTCTAATAAGTTAATAGTGAAATTGCCATAGATTATATTTAGAGCATAAGCACATCAGACTTGCCTGAGGAAATCCATATTTTATCGATTTCTTAAACGGTCTCAATATCATCGAATATTTCCCAATATTTATATCAACATTTCCTGGTACACGTATAAAGCTTTGAAGAGCTGATGATGGAGGAAAACGAATTTGTTTTGAATTTGTATGCCTGATTCTCTCTATACAAATCATTTCCATAGTACCTACAATAAATCATGTTGGACTTTCGAGTGCTTTGGAATTCTTTCGGTGCTTTATGTAATAAGCAAGCACTGCATATATGCTTTTGCTCTTTGGTATTCAATGTAGAAACATTAAAGTGGCAACTTGAATAGCACTTAAAGTTTACATATACCTAGACATATGTAATATTCTACTTTCACGCAAGTTGCCCGTATTGTAGATGATTTGGATGCAGTCAGAAATATCACATTATAAAATATATTCTTGGTTGGGTTTAATTATCTGCTCCAATAATTTTTCGAGAGTTGATTTCATCCGGGAAATGGAAAAATGGATATAAAATCAAAAAAAAAAACGTCGATTTGAACTATAACCGTTAACGTCATCAATTGTAGGTAATTATTTTTGGAATCTTTTAGGTCGAAAGAGAAAATGTAAAAGAATGGAAATGTTGCATAAAACAAATTATAGATAATATATCCAAAAATAGAGAGTTGGTTATTTAAGTAGCTTAAAACAGATATACCTTTAGCATGACGACAATATCTCATATAATCACACTTAAGGTGGATTTTTTGAAACCATTTGACGTGGTTTTAGGAGACTGACAACAATGGCGTTCCGCTTTAATGTCCTTCCAGTAAAGATCAATGGCGTGGGATACAAACTGTTCCAAAACGAACAGTGGAGTTAGACTGGACGTTCATAGCCCCAGATGAAATATCTCAAAGGCCACTAGGCTTTACACATACCGTGTTCCTAGCTAAAATATTAGCCAATGTAAAATGCTCCAATATCTGTATTCAAAGAGCCATAAATTGCTCAACCATCAATTTCCGCTCGAATAGTCAAGCCGCTCTCAATGCTTTAGAAAGTCCATAGTCTGGGAGTGTCTGTAAACCCTTAAAAATTTATCGCGAAAAGACGAAGTTATCCGCATGTGGGTACCGGGACATGAGGGCCATGAAGGCGATGAAATTGCTGACAGCCTAGCCAAAAAAAGGAGTGGAAACTATCCTTGTCGAGCCAGAGTCATTTTGTGGCACTTATTTTGTTTTCTTTTAAGGCACAACATATTTCCATGTAAAAGTAAGATGGGCAATGTCGTAGCCTGACATGGAAGAGATGTTTTTACCTTTTTCATCTTGAGAGAATGACATGCCTGGAATTCATTTGTTTGGTGGTACTGATGTAGCGGCGTGTGTAAGAAAATTTTAAAACAATGCATGAGCAAAACTCTTCTATGCTTGTTTTAAATGTTTAACTGTGTACCCCTGAAGGATTCATCTATTACACAAGGACAAATTAAGACAAGGCTTATGCGAACCACTTCTTTACAGACGCAGACACAATTAAACATTGTCGGGGCACCATAAATAATGCTTTCGTCCGTTAGCAGAAGACCACACTAACGAACACATTGCAAGGAGAAAACCATTCATGCACCCGCATAAATACCAGAGCAAAACTATGCCGCGTTTCAGTAGGATTATCAGCCCACCTATGCATTCTCATTTAACACCAATTTATTATACTTATTATGGATATTTTATCACCCGCAGGTGCGCAACTGGATTAGTTTAATGAAGCTAGTTAAAACTAAACATGCAAAACACAGCAAAAGAACATTTCTATTTCAAAACGATTTTTTCCCAAAAAGGTGAGCATATTGTCCTTTTCTATATCTTTTTCTTATTTAAACCTAAATTGATTTACGTCTTACACTAAATTTCACATCCGTACTATCCAGAGAATAAACAAAAATCCGTTTATTGAGAATGTATGCAAGGACTACATCAGGCGAAAAAGTTTAACGACACTTCTGTTGGAAAATCAAAAGAACTTCTACTGCTCAGGAGAACTCAGCTCAAACTAATCGTAGAACTCTTCTCAAGCCACTCCTCCTAGAAACTTCCAGTGAATTTTCTTCTAGAAGCACCAATTCTCCGAACTCAAAGTTATTTATTTCTGTACTTATAGATGTCGCTTGTCCTTTTCTGTAGGGCGACTCTCCGTAATGTTTATGTCCGTACTTAATTATTTATTTCACCCGAAGTAATCGTTTCCCATAAATGTCTCTTTTTCCAGTTCTATTGTATGTAACACTGCCCCTTCTTAAAGTTGTTCGCCCCGAACAACAGATAGTCCACGAGATTGATGCTCGCAGTATTGATAAAAATGATCCAGGTGAACGATTTTCCGTTTGCGTCTTGTACCACCCTGAATCCTGTATACCGTCATTATTTCTATCTAGTTACCACTGAATATGGTCCTTCCCAGTGTTCTTATAACACGGTCATTCATAGCTGGTCTTCATCCGATCAGTTTTTACTGCTAATTTTGCTCTCGTGGCCTCGTGCATATCGGCTAATCGTTGTCTAAGTTCCGATACATAATCGTCTGGTAGCTTTTGTTCACCTCTGGGTGTACCAAACTTGAGGTCGCTAGGTAAACGCATCTCCCTTCCGAATATGACCTTAGCTTTGGTTTGTCTGGTCGTGTTGTGTCGATAAGCCATTAGGAACATGGGAATATGTCGATCCCAATCGCGTTGACTACTTTCTG
This sequence comes from Dioctria linearis, assembly GCA_963930735.1. Taxonomy (NCBI): domain Eukaryota; kingdom Metazoa; phylum Arthropoda; class Insecta; order Diptera; family Asilidae; genus Dioctria; species Dioctria linearis. The sequence goes on from OZ005740.1 coordinate 283,880,990, forward strand.
TAGATGCTGGACAAATGTTCTGTTGTAGCGCTCTACAATACCATAAATATCTTTCGTCTTCAAGAGTTCATAATGCCATTTTCGCCACATTCTATTGTCCATGCAGGATGGTGCTTTTGTCTGTCGCTGGTAAAAATAGGCTACAGTATTTGCAACAGTAGTCCATGGGGTTTCTCCCTGCCTTGGAACCGCTGCAAGCGCCGTGAGAAAGACAACCACTCAGTTAGAGATTTTGAGGTGGTGGGATGATGAGGGCAGTTTGAAGAGGTCTAAGATACGATAGCAGTTTTCCAAAACTTTTTGTCGTTCGGTATTTGTATTTGTGCTTCGGTTTCGGCCTTGGTGTTAGTTTTCAAACACTTTAAAAGATACTCTTATATACTAGTATTAGTTTGTTATCTGTAGATATTGATGACCTCCTATGAATTAGTGGATATAGAATCTTGATTGGAGTATCTGCCTTTTTGATTGGCATAGACCTGTTTACTTTGTATGTCAGTTTGGTGTCCAGTTGTAAGCCTAGGTATTTGGTGTTATCCATCCACGTTATATGGAGACCGAGTAGTATTAAGTCTTTGCTAGGTTCGGGCGAAGCCTTCCGTTTTCTTGAGAAGAAAATGGTTTGAGTTTTTTCTGCATTGACCTTAATTTTCCACTTTGTGTAGCATCGGTTAAGTGATAAGGTTTGATTAAGGTCAGTTGAGGTTGCTAATATAGCAGTGTCATCGTCATAAAGCCCAAGTTGACAATGGCTAGGTTTGGGTACTTCGCTAATAAAGATGTTCTAAAGTACATGGCTGATAGCTGATCCTTGCGGTACGCCCCCTTTGATGGAGTAGGTTTTGGAAGACTTTCCGTTTATGCTCACATAGAAAGATCTGCAATGAAGAAAGCTATGAATTATTTTGATAAGATATCTTGGAAATCTGCTGCATGCATTTTGTGTAGAAGGCCCTCGTACCACACAGAGTCGAGTGCTTTTTCAATACCCAGCGTTATCGTGTCGTATGACTTTTTCTCGCGAAAACTAGTGTGGACTATGTTCTTCTATCCTAAGCAGCTGGGGGAGCTGAACTGTACTTCACGGAATCCATATTGTTTGGCTGGTAAGACTGTTTTTTCTTGGATAATTTTGTTCAGATAGTCTTTTATAATTTTTTCTAAGAAGACGTATAGGTCGGTAGCTGTTGATATCTGATTTTATTTTGTGTGCCACTAATGCAACTTTCCACTGGTTCAGATAGTATCCAATTTTGAGACAATTGTTATAAATTTTGCTAAGTATATTAGACCTTATTTTGGTAGAGTCTTTACTAGCTAATTTGTAGTACCATCGTGTCCGGGTGCTTTATTTGTTTCTACTGCCTTAAGTTAGAGAGATGCATAGGTTTAATTAATAAAGTGATGAGGTGAGAAGTGCAGGCCTTTATACTTCCCAGGCTACTTCTCACTTTGTTTTCGATCGTTGGACTTCTCCAGTTAGTTGTAAGCTCGTGATTGGTTGAAAATGTTTTGGCTTCGGCTTTTTCTAGATTAGTGACCATGGAATTTGTCGACATCTTTAAAGGTGGGATGATTGGGTTTTTACTTTTGAGCATTTTATTTATTCTCCAGAAGGGAATGGAGCTTTTGTCAAGAGCGGATAGTTTGTGCGACTAAAGTAGGTTTATATGGATGAAAATTGCTTTCCTTATACTGGATTGAAGATTTTTTATATAATATTTAAGGGTCACGTCTCACTTCTATTGCTTCCTCGTGAGATTTCTTGATTTGATCTCATCTTTTATATAGTTGGGCACCTTGTGGCTGGTTAATTTTTACTCTTGGGGAGGATAGTTGCGCTGCATCCAAGAAGATAGAAGTGAATTTGTTGATATGGTTGTCTAGATCAATGTAGGATTGCGACAGTGAATTTATGGCAGGTTCTATTTTTTTCGATACTATAGATTTGTATTTAACCCAGTTAGTCCTGTTGTAATTTATCCGAAGGTTGAGCTCTTGGAGAGATTTATGATCTCATATTTCAAATAATACAGAACTATGGTCTGAGCTTAGTAGGAGATAGCGGAAGTAATTTTTTGTCACTCGTTTACCTTGCAAAGATTTTACCCAAGCATTGGCTCTTCCACAATTCCAGTCGTAGTGTCTACAGTTTATATCCCCCGCAACTGTAAAATTGTCTTGAATTCTACTAAATACATCGAGATCGTATTTCGCTTGGTTATAATTACCTTCAGGGAAGTAAGCAGCAATTAATATATAGTCAAAGAATCTAGGATTTATTTTGAGAGCAATAGTTTCAATGGTTTTTATTGGTAAAGAGGGGAGCGGAGCATGTACCACCCTCGAACGTTTAATGTATTTTGAGAATTTTGTGTAGTTTTTTGGTGTCTAGTTTGGTTTTGTTGTCCCTATTAATTCTGTTATGTTTATGACTTTTTATATCAGTTAGTGGCTTTTTCTTTACACATTTTAGAGCGCTTTACCACGTTTTTTTGACAAATGTTTATATGAGTCAAATAACTAAATATCCTATTTACATAAAAAAAAATTGTTATTATTCAATTGCTCGAAAATGCGTTTTAATAGAAATTTCCATTCAGGACATAAAGTTTACGTTCCTGGGTCATTCATTTATATCTACCTTTAGTCTACCCTTTTATTTGACTTCTTCATATTTGCTATTCAAAAATTTACCAAAAAACAAATCTATTCTGTAGATTTAACTTCCTGGATATGAAGGGTACTTAATTAAAAATAGGAAAAGGTTCTGATTACAAGTTAAGAGTTCCTCATACTATACCCGGAATGAAATTTTTTTACATACCTTAATTGAGATTTATATCGCTTCGAGCATTTTCGGGCCATATCTCAACATGTATTGATTATATCTATTTATCTAAGATTGTGTTACAAATACCACTAACGTTTCTCTGTCTAGAAGGGAGAACATAGATATTTGGGAATGCTACCGCTAATTTCTAGCATGGGGTTGCCCAAGAGAAAGAATGTTTAATTAGTTCTATATGAGCGCGTTGCTCAAAACGTTAATTTAATGAAAAACAGGAGCATCCCAGCTTTGAATTAATAGGGAGGGAGATTTCCATCGAGCTTGAAATAATAGTAATTGGATTTCACAATGTGAATTTAATTTATCACTAAAAGTTTATCCTGATTCGTATTCTGGTCAGGCTTTTCAAAAAAATATACAGCGAGTGATGAGGAGGGGGGGGGGGGGGGGGAGTATCCCATGGTATTTAGTTGATGGAATGGCTTCTATGTGTTTTTTGTACAAAATGATTTAGCTATATACAAAACAAAAACAGAACATTCATCTTTTTTATACATGGTGTTCGGAAATTCTTGCACACTATTTAAGGATTCGATAAAAAACTTAACTTATTGAGGGGTGGAGGGAGTGGAACGCATCATCTTAGGGGTAAGGGGTTTGGGGATTTCGGGTACTCTTTCACTTATGCTACCGATCGAAACAGTTCAGGTACAAAATTAGTAAGTACTTTGCAATAGATGCCTTCTTTGTCCCTTTGTTTAAGAACCACGAGACGCGAAAGCGAAAAAAATTGCAAAACTTTCCTTTATTTTTCTTTTAAAATGTTTCCTATCCTAGGTGAAAGCAGTTTTGAACCACATCTCATTTTCTGTTAATTAGCACCTCAATAAGAAAAAAACGAATCATCTTAAGGAGTTACCTGCGGCGCTATTTTACGGTATTGTTATAGGTTGATTATTTTCGACTAAGTTGTAATAAGAAATATTGAAATTGGAATAATTTGAACCAAAATATGTTCAATTTTCTGAAGTTTACTGTTTATCGCACCATGAAAAGGGATCCTTTATACGAGAGTTTCTGCAATTTTCACTGCCATTAGATTGTTATGGCACATGGTACACGTTTATGATTAGGCAGACGGAAGTACTGTACCTACTTGAAGTTCCGCACAGTTAAACCTATTCGTGAACTTTTGTAATGTTGAGAAAATTAAAACAACCATTGGATACGGAAATAGAGGACGGCAACAAGGCGTGTGATGAAGAAAAAATTTTAAATATCGTCGGAACAAATCCAGGCATCAGCATAAGAGAATTGCATGAGAAATAAATTTGTCTACAACAAAGTTTTAAGCACTTGTTTAAAGCTCCGAAATAGATTTATTATTTTTTCAGATATTAGAAACACTTCAAACGATCCAGACATACTCCAAAGGAACAGGTTTTTTTGCAAAGATATTTTCAACCTCGAATTGAATTTCGTTATTGGATTTTGAGGCATCGCCGTAAGCACCCTTTGGTTTTGTTGTCCGACGAAATTATGCAATTATCATATTATGCATATATGGTCATATCGAAATCCTCATTGCACACGGCAATCTGCATTGCAACAGAAATTCAACGTAAACTGGACTGAAATTGTTGGAGATCATCTGATTGTTGGTGTAAAAATAAAAAATATTTTGACTGAAGACAAATATTTGGAGTTCTTTCAAATAACTATGTCTGAACTCTTGGGTGATCTTCCTTAAAGTACCGGCATAGAATGATGTTCCAGCATTATGGTGCAGCAGTACATTATAGTCGATAAGTACGAAGTTGGCTTAATGAATACTTCCAGAAAAATGGATTGGTTTCACTGGTCCCATTTCTTGGCTTCTTCTGAAATTCCCACCTCCAAATTGCAGTGCTGCTATTGTTCTAATAATATTTAACCTATTTTCGTTATTTTTTAAAAAAATACTAGTGCAATAAATTCGGGGAAGTGGCATTAAACTAGCCCTATTCAAATTCAAATTCAAATTTATTCCAGAAACATTGCACAATTAAGATTTAAGGATCTTTCCAATTTGTACAAGATAAAGTTAGAATATTAATTCATAAAAAGGTAGGACGAAGAAGATATGATACTATAAAAAATAGAAGCCTAAAGCTGTGTTCTTTTGTTTCCGCAGAACACAGAGTAGAACAAAGATACACAAAAGAACGCCTCATACACTTTCATAGATAGATTTAAATGAAGCGAACACTACAAATAGTTCGCTTGAATCAACAGAACAATTTGTTCTCTTCAGTATATGGGAATTCTAGAACAAGGTACACAAAAGAACACAGCTAACGACTTACTACTAACTAGTTAAAATAAGAAATTCAAATATGTTACGAGTTGTAGAGCATAGTGTGCCGGCCTGTATAGAGCTTCAGATTTGAGAGGGTAACTGATTCCATGATTTAATGACATGGTTGAAAAACAGGCGTTTTATTATTAAAAATTCAGACCTAGGTAAAATTCGTTGCAATGTTCTATTTGATCTAGAAAAATTAATAAGTACATCTAGGCTAATTATATTTTACAATTCTTACCAAAAGAGCTAGCATACGAAAGTTCAAATATGTTAACAAATCACACTCAAGATTGAGCATCTATATCGTGATACATGATCGTATCGATGAAGGCCGTGTACATACCAGATTATAGAGTTGAAAGCAATGCTAAGTTTACTTGTATAGTTATAGTCTAGTTTGCTAAAAAATTTCACATCCATAGGTTATTACAGGTACTAGTAGTGCACGAACAAGAAGTAATGTGGTGGGCATTGACGTGAAATATCTGGATGCCCTTAATGTATGAAGTCCACCATAAATTTGTCTGATAACAGAATTAATGTGGTCATCCCAGGTGAAAGTGCTATTCAATATAACGCCAAGAGTTGACAAGGGAAATAATAGTATTATTAACAGTCACCGGCGAATATCCATCTGTATCTAATTTTATCCTATATATAATTATGCTTTTACATTTAATCGGATTGAGTTTCAATTTAATCGACACGGATCATAAATGAATTGATTCAAGATCTTCATTAACACGAGATATGTTATCCTCAATCAGACCAATACGATTGGAGATATACAATTGGACATCATCTGCTGAAAGATGTAAATCACGAAACTACTTACCTTGACGAAATATGCCATTGATAAACATGGAGAACAATAAGGGACCAACCATGGATCCTTGAGGTACACCACAGGATATCGGTAAAAAGGAGGAATAGGTTCACGGAAAGAAAAATTTTCTAAAACTACAGTGAATAGAACATTATATTAAGTGAATAAGGAACGATTCTCGTCCACGTGAATTTGGGAGCGATTTAATTCAATACGGCATAATTTTAAGAAAATCCAATTCACGATTTGTTTTCTCAAATCAAAACCGACTTTCTTGCATTTGAGAACTTTTGGAATAAATTAAGAAATACTTTCTAGGCGAAAAGAAAATATTTTCTCATTTCAAGAACAGTCTACTTCTTTTTTTCAAGAAAAAACAGTGTATTAAGAATGAATTTCTCATTTTTTTCTTGCTATTAGAAAATATTGCTAATATTAAGTTGAGCTTACTCGAGTGACGTTGCTAAAATTTTTGACGACATTCTAATCTTTTTAAAACCAGTATGATCTTCATGTCTGCTTCAGTCCAAAAGAAAATTATTTAGCCCTAAGAAAAGCTATTTACATTCCATGAAGAAATAATTAAGTAAGCACTCGTAAATTTCTTGTTTAATTGTTTTTAATAATTCCACATATTTATATTTTTTACATGACCATATTCTATTTGGATATTTACATTTTTTTTTATATCATAGATAGAACAAGTTAATATTTTAGTATGTATATCCTTATATGTATAAAAAATATGTAATTTTAAAATAAAAGTTTTATTCTCATAGTAATTCTTATTTTGATATACAGATGGAAATATCCTTAAAAAAAGTGCTATATAATATACAGGGTGTCCTGTAACTGATGTTATACCGGATAACCATAAAGAAGTCATGTCGGTAGACACAAGACGATTAAAAACAGAAAGATATAAGAACTATATAAAAATTACCAATCTATTGCCGAACTGAATTTTGTACGCAGGCCAATTCTCCAAAATATTATGAAAGGTTAGTCCTGCTGTCGTAAAAGAGCGTATCCTTAGTTTAAATTCCACCGTCTCCCAAGGTTTTTCATACAGTCTTAACCATTCTTTACGATCCTCGTAGTTTTTGTCGCTTGTCAACGTCTAACATCACTAGAAATTTGAAAGTAGAAATCCTAGAATGATATTTTGTAAACAAAAAGAAAAATATAAAAATTAGTTCATGTTATTACCTTTCTCTCATTCGGAAATCTATCAACAATTTGCTCCGCTGTACGTACATGATCAACGTCTTTCATAAAGTAATTATTAGAAGTATAGGCTTTAACTATATCATCCACAAGTTTTTCCCTTACAAAGGGTGTAAAATTATGATGATTTTCTTCCCAAGCTTTAAGAATTATTCGTCCATCAGGTGTTGCTAAATAGCCAGAAAGTTTCTGTAAGCATATTAGTAATGTTTATCTATACAAATCTGATTATATTTGGTATTAAAATACAAATCCAGAAAAATTAATTGCTGAAGAAGTAGTCGGTGAATTTGGTACTGGTGATGGAGAATGAGAACCAGAATCAGATAAGAAGGTATTTCTGCTTGCTGTAGAACTAATGCCAATATTTCTCTTTAACCAATCATAGGTCGACAAATCGATAATTTCACAACTCATGAACCTCATGAATTCATGGGACCTGTTGATGAGTCCAACCAAGACTTGAAACTTGTCACCAAAAATATAATGGGTTGTGTGATGAAATAATAAATTAAAAACATTTTTTAGCTTTTGCTGTATACCGCAGAATCCAAATAAATTCCTTCTTGAACAATATAAGTATAACCCGGTAAAAAATCCTATAGAGTAATCTCTATTTTTAATAAATATGTATGTATATAAAATTAAAAGCTATTTTGATTTTTGCATCTGCATTCGTTGACTTAGAGAGCTGAAATTTTGTACACAGCCTTTATAAAAATATCTTAAATCTAAGTTCGTAAATGGGTGAAATCGGCAAACTCTTTCGTAGTGTTTCCATACAAAGTCTCCATTTTAATTACGTATTTTGAGAATGATGAGCCGCTCACTTGCAAAATTGATTAACTCCATAAAAGAAAAGGTAGGAAACATTAATATATTTTTATTAATTTCTTGTACGAAAATTTTTTTTTTTTATTCAACGACTATAAAAATTTTGTCATGTAGTCTTTCTGTCAACAATTTTTATGGCCGTTGAATAATAAATATTTTTTTTTCACAAAAAATTTATAAAAATGTATCAATGTTTCTTTTCTTTTATGGACTTAACCAATTTGGCAAGTAAACGATTCAGTTGACATCTTGTATCTTTATATAAATTATACATAAATATTATTTCGAAAATGGAAACTACGATTTTTCACATATAGAAGATTTTAATATGTACTGAAAAGTTTTTGGTCATATAAAATCCTATGAAATTAGTAAGACTATTTTTATCATCCAGCATTGTTTCTATGCATTATAACAAAACGAAAAACTATGAAGGACTTGTTTAATTTTGCACATTTTCGAAAAAATTTTGCTCAACATTTATATGAAACGGCTGCACGTGTACGAAATTTCAACTCGTTCTCAAAATATACAGTTACAATGAAAACTTTTGTTTGGCAATATTACAAAGACCGATTTTACCTATTTACGCACTCATTGCCACAATTATATCAAAAAGCCGTACGAAAATTTCAGGTTTCTATGTTAACGCGTTCTTGAGTTATTGTGCAGATGGACGGACATGCAAAAATCAAAATAAAGTTTAATTTTTGATCTATTATAATTATTTCTATGTGTTACACACGGAATGTAAAATTTAGTATAACATGAAAATATCATCTAAGGTATAATAACTAAATTAAAATAACTGTAAGTTATACATAGCATATGATAAAAATTTGTACATACTTCCTTGGATTTGCCTTAAAAACTTCAAACTGCGAAATTTGCTGGATACTCACTGAGATATAGCACAAAATAGATTTATAGAATATTTAATTTTCACTCTGTACAATATAATAATCGACACAAACTTGATGCACTAAAACTTCCCGCAAATCGAAACACGTTGAATGCGTACCACTCCAGTTAGAAAAGAAAATACCATTTCGCAAAATGAGAAAGATTTTCTAGAATTAAGTGAACATAGCTTGAAAAGACTGCCAAAACAGTACTTCTAGTAACTATTTCTAAATTTAAGAAATTATTTTCTATATAATAAGAAATTAAGAAAACATTTTAAGAAATATTTTCTTGAATGAAGAATATCCTGAATCAAATTTTTTTTAAATCAAGAATATGTTTTTGCATGAAAGTTCATACAAAATCATATTTCTTCATATGATTTCTAAGTTCTAATATCAAAATAATCCAATGTTCTTGATTTGAGATTTGAAAAGTTAATATCAAGAATAAAGCACATTATTCAATCAGTTATCTAATGAAATAAGAGCTTTAATCTAACGTTTCCCATTTTCTACAAACAAGAAAAGTAATTCTTAAAGCTTATAAAATTATTTCTTTCCGTGTTTCGTTCATGTAAACTGCCTGTGATCTATAACTCAAGTAATTGAAAATCAAATCAGCTCGCTCTACTGAGCTTACGACATAGAGAAGCAAATGATCCACTGTATCAAATGCTTTTGAAAAGTCTAAGACTACTAATACAGTCAATTCATTCTTGCAAATAGCCCGCGAAATGTTGTTGCTTACCTTAAGTAAAGCAAGTTGTGCAACTATGTCCAGAACGAAACCCTCACTGATTGTCATGTAAGAGTTCATTCAAAATCAAAAAATTATAGATTTGCACTATTTTAGATATATATGGGTAGCAAGCTAAGACTACAAGGCAAATCCTTGTTATTAATACGAGGTACACCAGCAATAATGAAGTAATTGGATTTATGCTGGTGTTCAAGATAATCCCTCCAGTCGTCTATCCAGTAACATCAGATTTATTTTGATATTCGAAATATTTAAAATCACCTGCGACAACTTCTCAGTCAACGTTTTTTTTGTAGTGATGATGAAGAAGAGACCTCACATTTATATCTGCAATGGTTTCTTTCACACTGTGAAATTGTGCATCTTCGGCTCCATGTTTTATATCAACCTTACCCATAAAAATTGACATATATTGTACATTTGCTGGCATAGATGTTGAATTATTTGATTCTGATTTATTCTAATTTTATCCAATTGTAGGTTTATCCGCCGTTTTGCAGCTTGTGTAGTGAAAAATTCAACTACGCAAAATTTATAAATTACACGAAGCCAATGGACTTGTCTTTATGATATAATCAACACAGTACTTTGATCCGCGAGATATTGAGTATATAATAGCCCCAAGCCACGAAAAATCACTTAAAATGTTGAATAAAGCGCACTGAAAAACACATCTTCTTTTTCCTATTTAGCCCTAAATTTTGACGTATTCAAAACTTTTGTACCATCGGCGATTCCTACTTAACTGACGTCTCATATACAGATGAACTGAAATAAGGCATCACTAAATCACGCCGTTCAGAGGAACGTGAGAAATTTAATATTTCTTAAATATCCCAATAAGCAAAAATTCCAGATGTGGAATTTTCGCACGGAATTCCAGCGGAAAAAAGTGACGGCATTCTCACACACACAGCTGTTTTTACACGCTACAGGGAACGCCATATTTTCAGCTTTACGGATGTGTTGGAGGTATACGAAAAATTGTTAATGGCTTATATTAGCTGTGTTCTTTTGGTTCCGTGTAGTGTTCTGCAAAACACAGGCGATTGCGAATTGAATTGATTTGTAGAGTGCATAGCAGTAGAAAAAGTTTTGAAAGTATAGCGAAAATAATCAAGGTGCCATGACTTTAATTCTTACAAATCGCTAAATCTGTCAAACTTTGCTCCGAATTTATCAAGCTCTATTTTAGCATTTTGCAAGGATTCAAGTCATGGCAGTTTGACTATTTTCTCTATACTTTCGAAACTTTTTCTACTGCTTTGCATCTTACAAATTATTTTTGTTTAATTAAAAAATTAAAAAAAACTTTGAAATCCCTAGGAATTCCATATAGAAATGCCATGGAAAAGTCTGGGAATTCCATGCGAAAATAACAAGGAAATAACATGGAAATCCGATAGATTTCGACGTTCAGTTCCATCTACCAATACAATCAAAGACTTGGAATCTCGGCGCAGTTCCCTTCGGCAAAAGAAGCGGAATTCCGTGCGCAAATAGTACGGATTTCCAGGTAAACTCGTCAAAAATGATAAGGAAAACGACCGGAATTCCGTTCGAATTGCTTATTGGGATGCATTTAACGAACAACCAAGCACCAAAGGATTATATTCGGATACATGACAGAATCTAACGAGCTTAATGATAAAACGAAAGCGAAAACGCGGTACATTTTATGAAAGATTAAACGCCCCTTGGTGAAATAAGGAAACAGTAGAGCTTCACTGTCTTCATGGGAAGGGATATTGAAAATGATACTTGACGAAATTTACGAAAAAAGAGAACAAAAAATAAATATTGCTAACAGTACTCTTACAATAATCATAACATTTCATTTGACCATCCAACTGAACTCCCAGACTAATGACGCTGTACATATCTGGCAAAGTAACTTCGTTTAAGGAGGTATTCTAGTCTAGAGGCCCGAATTTTAGGTGATTTTTGAAGTGCCGTAAAAAAAGGCAATCAATATTTTTCTATCCATTTTTTATGAGTTATTTATTAACATTGCAAGAATACAGAAAAAAATAAAAAAATTAAAAAAGTTAAAAATTCAAAAAATTAGCAGCTGATGAAGTGGGGGGCCTCAAAAAAATGGCGCGTGATCATGCCCACGATTCCAACCCGCCTAGCAATCCGAAAAAAAAATAAAAAAGGTTGTTAGTCTAGAGTAATGTAAAAAAAAATTTTTCACAATATGGCCGCTGCCTAAAAAAAGAAGCAATTTTTGTACCACTTTTTTGAATTTTTCGAATTTTTTAAAAATAGTAAAAATTGAAATTTTGGGATGCAGCTAGTTCCGGACAAAGACAAGTCTATAAAGAAGACTCTCAAAAAATTTCAAGTAAATCGGTCCAGTAGAACTTGAGAAATCGTGGGCATCGTCTTGAAAAAGGCAGTTTCGAGAAAAACGCGTTTAAGGTGTAACACCACTGTAATTTTTTTGAAAAATCGTTTTTTTTTATTGGCTTAGAAAATATTTTAAACTCTAGAATAAGAAAAAAAAGGTCCCGTCCGAGAAAATTTGTTTTTGCTTTGAAAATGGTGGTCGCCACCAAGCGCGTCAAACTTGCTCCGAAACATGTCCCGGGACGATGGCTGTGGAGCCGCCATTTTGTTTTTTTTCACTGTCAAAAATTTATCAATAAAGTTCAATGTATGCCCAATAATACCCTTAAAAGGTTTTTTTCAAACACGTGGTTGGATGCAAGGGAACACTAAATATAAAGATACAAATTTGAAAAATCCTCTTGTAGGCATTGAATAGTTAAACTTTGAAAATATGAAAACAAAAAAAAATCGATTTTTTCGAATTTCTAGACTAGAAAACCCCTTAAGTCTACAGAGAAAAGCTCTACAGACTAAGTACTAAAAGTAACTCAACATTAAGTCAAAAGGATATAAATATATACTATAAAAAAAAGAAATGTAAAGAATATCTAAAGACCTGCTTATCGATAAACTTGCTGTACAGTATATCTGAGACTACTACGTTCTTCAGTAAGAACTATGAAAGTACAAATAACGTTAAAATTACTAGAGCAATGAGTGATGGGTTCATACTGCCCGTAACAACTTCTATGAAAAGGAATATATCATAAATCTCTCAATCGAATAGAAAACCCAGGCATATAAATTTTGAATAATGCAATCAATCAATTCGGGTGAGCAAATCTTGTAGCAGAAAACATCTCTGACAAAATATAATACTGAAAACCTTTCTACGAGATTCTAAATTTTGAAGACCAGCTACCTAGTTAAGTCCGTGCAAAGCATAACGAGTAAATGATCTTTGAATAGATTCAATGCGTTTATTACGTAAAGCAGTATAAGGGCACCAAGCTACAGTGGAATACTCCAATATGAAGCGAACTAATAAAACATATAAAGCCTTTAAAGTGTAAGGGTCTTGAAAAACAGTGCAGTTACGCTTAATTAAACCGAACTATTTAAATTCCTTGCGGATGACCTAATCAACATGCAGTTTAACTTGTTATCAAAACTGATACCAGGATCTTTAATCTCAGTAGGCCTATCTACAGTAATGTCTTTCATCACGTAATTAAACAAAATATGATTAACGCAACGTTGAAGCTCTTATACTTGCTAGGATTGAGTTCCAAACCATTTAACGACCACTAAAGCAAAAGTTTATTTATGTCATTTTCAAGATGCAGCAAGAAAAGATTTAGGTCATCAGCATACAAAAGACATTTAGCGAAAGAAAATAGTTTAACCGCATCATTGATATAAATAATAAACAATAAGGGGCCAAGATGCCTGCCTTGAGGCACCCCTGATTTAACTATGAATTTACGGTATTTAAGAAAACCAATTTATACACACTGCGATCAATTACTTAAGTACGAATTAATCCACTTAAGAATGGAGGAATGAATCCCGAAGGCATGCAGTTTCTTTACAAGCAGATTAATATTAACCCGGCCAAAAGCTTTAACAAAGTCAGTATAGATAACGTCGCCTTGCGCACAATTTTCAAATATCCAAGATTCGACACGTTTTTATATAGTGCAATAGACTATTATTTGCTAGGATTCAACGAGAGTCTGTTATTTATTGACCATTGAGTGATGCGTCCAAGGTTATCATTGGTTCGACTAATGAAATCTTCCCTTAGACCAATGGGTTGACTAAAATATAGTTGGACGTCATCAGCATATGCATGAACTTGAGCATCCTGGATTATCTCCGGCTAGTCATTTATTTAAATACTAAGCAACAATGGGCCTAACACCGACCGTTTTGGAACCCCATATATATCAAGGCCAAGAGGGGATAAGCAGAGATTGCTCTTGACTTATTGATGTCTATCAGATCACTACCGATTAAAGAATTAGATAAGGACGAGCAATTGAATGTTAGAAAAAGTATTTTAAGTAATATAGAGTGATAAACTTAATCGAAAGTCTTCGTGAAATCCAGGAAAACCAGTAGCCAAAACTTATTATTGTCTAACTGCCTAACGTATATATCAGAAGTAACCTTAAGCAGACCACTCTCATAACTATGTCACCATCTGAACCCAGATTGAAATTTTTACAACAAATTTGCAAACTTCCAAGTATATGACACAGGTATAACTGTTCTAAGCTTCCGCATATAGGAGAAATAGGAAGTAGTAATGCATGAGTTAAAAGTATGGAGGCTACATCGTGATACATGTGGTAGCAATAACTTAATGGAGCGAGGATGACTATCATCAGATCCAACATCTTCAGATTTAATAGAATATACATAAAGCTTTCAGCATTTCTAGCTCGGTGAAATCCTCGACAACAGAATCTCATCCTTGCTTTAAAATAATCTCCAGAACCTAGACCCTGATTCAAAAAATTATCAGTAAGGTTAAGACAAGAACTAGATATCGAAGAGTAAAATATTAATTGATGTTATTAGGACTGAGTAAACATCACTGGGATTTCAAATTTCAGGTTGTAAACTGGCGTTGGTTATGAACTACCCTATATAAATTATGAGCTTCCTCCGTACGTAATTGATATCAATGTGATACAAATGCTCTGTCTCTCTCTGTAATCAATAATTTAATTTCTTCATTAAACCATGAGCTCCCGTTGCTTTGAGTTTGAAATTCTCTCAAAGGAAAGGTTGTAAAACAACAAGAAAACAACAATTTTCAAGTTGACTATCAACAGAAGCTAATTGAAAGATATCATTCTAGATCACTAACGAACATTCGTTATATAGGTCATAGAGGTTTCAGGTTGATATTTTTAAAATCACGATGAGCTCCATTCCGGGCGATAGTTTGATAGGTTTAGCTGAGACTTCATTCTGCCGCTTCTGCTAGGATGCTGTTGAAACTTCATTTATTTAACTTACTCTGTAATTGCGAAGCATTACCAGCTCCACCTCGAACATATGCTTGCTCTATCAAACGACGTGTAGAACCTCAATCCCAGAATGGTTCTACTTTATTAACACTCTTAACCTAGAAAGGGAATTATTTACAGAGGGGACCCATAATAGATCCTTCAGGTCGCAGTGAATGCGAAGCTCACACCACGTATCTAAATTTAAATTTAACCTAAGATAAAAAATGATTGGCTATTTCAAAATTTTAGTTAATAATTCATTTTGGTTGAACAATTTTTAAACTTAAAAGGATGCTCTGATGGTTCTCTAATGAAAGTGGAAAGAGGAATGGTGCAGCATTTTTAAAGTAATTTGGTACCATAATTATTACAGTCGGATGCATAATGACAAAATTATAAGACAATAAAATCGCAGCCCCACATAGTATGTATGATTTTTCCAAAATCCTATATAGTCAGCAAAACTTAAATTTTGTATATGTATATGTAAATAATTACTGGTAGTACAAAAAATTACATCACAAACATACATACTTACAAAATAATATAAAACAACCCAATAAGTGCCTAATTATATATTAAAGTGGACCTTGCTCGTCCTGATAATTCAACAAAACAAGTTCAATACATGTTACCCTGCGCGGTCTTGCGATTTAATTTTAGCTCACAAGTTTCAAAAATAGATCACACCGGCATCACGCGAAACACCCACGAAATCTTGTTGTTTTGTTTTTGTGAGATAATTTCGTAATCAAAACGCATCTGCTCGACCTAGACATAATTTTAGTCAGTAAGTAGCGAGGATATGAGGAATTAATCATATGTTTTAGTAGCGTTGAAAAATTACGGCCATGTGTCATTAAATCACTTTTACACCTTTATTCCTGGCCTCGATCAGCTTAATTTTTTTTGAATATGTATTTGTGAATATGTATTTCGTCAAGATTATAATCTCAAGTCGCGTGAAGGTCATTGTGCTCAAGGCATTGCCAATTGTTGATATTGACATAAGACGAGTCTTTTAAACAAGTGTATTGAAAGAATAATTTGTAGGTGATGTATTCAATTATATTAAGGAGGTGTGCATTTCACAGAGTCAGCAGGAAAAAATTTTAAAAACGTTAAAATTTATGTATGTTATGCATTATTGTAGTGCGATTGAGACAACGAGTTAAAAAAAAATTGAGAACTATCTACAACACTCCAAAATCCTTTCAAACTATTCATAATGATGTTGATCGGGTCACACTACCTCATTTTTTAAATATAAAGATAAATTTCGCTTTTGCCAAGGTGATGCAAAGAGATGTAATATTCCTCTCAAATGAAATTCTCATTTTTTTCTGAAAATATCAGAGAATCCAGCAAGAGTTTCTCCAACTTAATCTCTTCAGAGCAAAACGAGTGTAAACAGAAGCACGTGTTGCTCAAATTGCATAAAAATTACACTAACAAACATTGGTTTGCTATAAAAAACATTGGATATTTCTCACAATATTTCAGCAAAAACCGGTTTTCACAAAAGCGCGAGAGCATTTTATGAGAGTAAAACGTGAAAACTCTGCCCCTTCTCATTTACTTACGAAAATGAAACATTTGTCATTCTGTTTCGCTGCATGCAATTTGCGCTTTCATATTTTTTATTTTTATTCATAAAAGTTTTAAAGAGAGTTTGACTATTTTTCTTCTTTCTTCCTTTTCTTGCCGTGTGCATTTTAAATGTGAAACTATCGGAAAACTGTGCTGTGTCCTAACTTGTCATTAAGTTAACTTGGACCGAGGTATCTTGCATTCACCTGATAACGTACCTTCCATACAGGTAGAAAAACACTTAAGCCAAGTTCTAAGAGTGGATCCTCTGTTAAAATAACTTGCGGATCACTGTATGTGAGAAACTACATCTCCTTTCGATTGCACGACTCTTGAAACCCTGGTGGAACAACAGTGGGCGAATAGATTAATTGAAATTGTTTTTGATATATATTCCCCTAAAATTCTATCAATGTCACCACTGTCACCACTGGTTGGGGTTGAAAGTCAGTGCAATAAACAAATCACAACCAATTTTGACATTTCAGTCAGCTGTGCCATCAGAGATAGACACTGAATCATAGACCTGTTTAGAGCGGTCAGTATGCTGCCCCTGCCTCTGTTGGAAAGCAGATGGTTGGAGGCAGGAATGAAACATCACCCTAACTGCAGATTTCGTGCGGCAGAGTCAGCATACTGACAACTCCGCGCTACATCTAGTCTACCACAAATTCACCACTCAGGCTGATTCTGCAAAGGCCCACCCAACCAATACGTAGAAGTACGAAGCGGCAGCATTTAGCTGGACTTCTGCCTAGACATGGAATCACTATAAAATTGCAAATGACGAATATTGAAATTAAAATCAATAATTATTTTGACACGTCATAAATAGATATGCGAATATTACCAACTTTCGAATAAAGAATTCCGATAATTTTGACAGCTTAACAGGAGAAGGAATATTACCAACCTAAAAAGCAAAATAATTGAAATATACTTGACATTTATTAAAATTAAAATAAAAGAAATGCTTCACATGAATTAAAATTAAAAGTAGAAGTAAAAAAAATACTCGACATTTATTAAAGTAAAAATGGAAGAAATAATTTGACAGTAGAAATACTCTAAAACCATTTTAACATTAAATAAAAACAAAAGCAGGTGAAGTAATTTTGACAGATACAAAACATAAGTAAAGGAAAGCAAATATGTATGGAATAAAGTAATATTTATAAATACATGAGATAATGTAACATGTAAAACTAGGTGAAACAAATCATACTTGTAAACATAGATTTTGGGTTAGGCAAATTTTGTAAAATATCAGAGATAAAAAAAGATTAGAGTAGGTCACGTAGGCCCGCGAAAAATGATTATAGTTTGCCATATTGAAGTAGCGAGAAAGTTAATATTGAGTCGACCACAAAAGAAATGACGGTTTTGTATGTAAAATTAAGATCAAAAATTAAAATAAATTAAAATTAAAAAGAAATAAATAAGAGTTGTATCTTTGATTGGAATGAAGTTTAATAAAAGGCTCTTCTTAAATCTTACACCAAAACGAAATTGGGAGGAAGACGAGATCTCTTAGTTACCAGCGGTTTGCTGGTGCCCCCGGTGTAGAGGAACCTGCAGTCAAATAGTACTATGCGCCTCTACTCGACGACGCAGATCGCCCCAAAGGAGGCTCCCAATTAATTTCTTTTTTTGTCGTGTGTTTATGGATATATCCAACTCTTGAATTCACTGGGTTACGCTGATAATCGCTCGGCCAAGCCGTAGACCAACCAATTGCCAGTCTATAGAGTCCAATACTCCGTAACGTTCTATCTATGGACCGTTGTATCCCGTCCTATATAAGAGCAGGGTACGGTGCCTGGACAACAATAAATGAGGAGTTGTTAAATACACTTCTAGATACCCACTTCCCAGGAAGCAGGAAGATACTCCCGACTATAGCAATCTCTCTAGAGCGAGATTTATTTAGCAAAGATTGAGAGTTAGTAAATTCAATTCACAGCGATAAAAGAAATGAATGGGCGGCCATTCATTCAAGCCCCTTTAAATCTCCGGGGATGGACTGCATAAAGCAGATAATGCTTCAAAAATCACTCAAGTAAGCAAGATCATAGCTGGTGTCGATTTATAGATGCTGCCCTTAGCTTGGTGTCCATAGTCTGGCAGGAATAGAACGTAATCTTCATTTCTGTGAGTGGTAGAATCTACTATGCTGAAGCGAAGTACTACAAACCTATTTATCCTCTTTTCTTTAGAGAGGCTACTTATATACGTGTATGAGAAAGATTTGATAGGGTAATTTTACTTCGAATTGCCAACGCGCCTAAATCAAAGGTAAATCAGTAGAGTCTGCGCTCTACACAGTGGTGTGAGTTATTGCAGGGTCCCTGACACACAAGAAATTTACACTGAGCGCTTTGCTGGATGTCAAGGAGACTTTCGATAATATTAAGGTGAAAATCATTTATCAGAATACGAAGAATGTGGAAGTTAAGCAGAAGCTATGTGACTGGATAAACTCCATGCTCTTCAGTAGGAATATAAATTCATGATTAGGGGACGCAGTCACAAAAGAGTAGTAGGTATGTAGAGGTACACCACAGGACGGGGTGCTATAAACACTCCCTATGGATACTGATACTGAAAATATTTTTAACATATGTTATTGAGGAAATGATTTCACGACAGTTGCTTATGCGGATGACCTTACTATCCTGGTATTCGGAAAATGTATGTTAACAATTAGTGAAAAGCTCGAATTACGTAATTAATATACAATTAATATAGATTTTTTTTTGCACTTTTTCATAGCGCGGTATCCAGCTTTTTGCACACGATTGCATTTGTACATTTCTGTTTAAAAAGAAAAAATTACTAGACTTAATAGATATTTACGGGGTATTTGGGCAAATATGTATGCCACCTCAAATGATATTAGTGAGATTGTTTACGCACTGATACTACTACTTTTTAGAGATAAGTAAAAGTTGGGTTTTCCATTGTGCCACACTAAGGTAAATTAATAGGAATACGGGAGGATATGGGAACTATAGTTTTTTCGAAATAAAATCAACAGCTTTTGAGAATACTTCAAGAACCAAATTGTGGCAGATATGAAATTAACTCAAATTTTTAAATCACAAAAGAAATGCCTGACAGTATTTGTATCTCTGTGCTTATAAAGTGACGACTTACCCTATTAATTATCCGGTATTCCCTAGCACGTTCATATCGAATATTAGATTGAACTTTTAATAAGAAGAAGAATAATGTGGATAAAAACAGGAGAAACTCATGAAAAAGTTACAGAAACTAGAAAACATTAAAAAACAAAAAAAAAACAAATTGACATATTTCCCAGCATATAAAACCAACCAACGTTTAATTTAAAATATATTCAAATACTATCCAAATGAAAATCCTGCGACTAGCCGGGGACTTTCTAATGACATCATTTGACAAGAAATCAACTAATGAAATTAAAACTTTTTCCATTGCACGAATCTTGGAGAATTGAGAGCTTTTTTTAATGACTAAGTTTTCATGAAAAACAAAAAGAAGTTCATTATTTTCCCGATGGTGGAATATGTCTGCACGTTGTCTGAGCTTAATTTAGATGGTAATCTAATTAA
Source organism: Dioctria linearis (assembly GCA_963930735.1). Lineage (NCBI taxonomy): Eukaryota > Metazoa > Arthropoda > Insecta > Diptera > Asilidae > Dioctria > Dioctria linearis. Next base: position 283,901,217 of record OZ005740.1, read on the forward strand.
GGTACACGATAAGTAGTCGAAAGCAAACACGATTTAACTTTATCTGAGTGTTTCGTTGAATGAGATAATTAATGGCTAAACTTGAATATCATTTAGTTCTTGAAGACAGAGATTAACATCTTCCTTTCTCCTTTTGTATGCTTATAATTTTTTTTTTTTGTTACGTATAATTGGATCTAATTTAGGGTAACCATGCGAACATTGAGATAGTTTTTATTTAAATTTCTATACAAGAATTTAAGGTAGGAACTATGAAACAGTTTTAATTGATATTTTGTAACTCTTTCGGGAGAGGTAATTAATATTTCATTATGCATCTCTTTACGCTAATGAAATTGTGTTTTGTAAATCTTTTAAAGTAAATAGTGTGCAACAGCAAGTGTTGCAATTGTGAAAATCTACATTATATCTAAAATTTTTTTTATTTAAACATTTTCGAAAGAATTTAGCAGCTCTGAATAGTTTTTCAAGTTGATCCAATCGGATTAAGTCTATCTGTTTTACTTAATTTTGTTAAGAATTGAATTTTATTCTAATCTTGTTTTGTTGTGCACTTGATGTACTCTAATTTGCTTTAACTTATTTTTAGAACCTTTTTAATCTATAAGAAAGGATTTTTACCCACAAAACTACTCGATCTGTCACAATAATTCTGTATATTGGTTCCTTATTCGAACTGTTCTATTTTGGAGAATAGAAGAGTTTTACGAACTTTTATTTATAACGATTCTAAATAAAATCATAAATGCAAGAGGAAAAACAAAAACAACTGCCCCTCGTCCGGGGATTGAAGCCGGGATTCCGCTTTCCGGGCGACTGCTCTTATCACTGAGCTAACGAGACAGATTATTTTCTCTCTTGGTTTCAAACCCCGGACGAGGCGGTTGTTTTTTCCTCTTGTATTTAAGATTTGATTTAGAATCGTTAAAAATAAAAGTTCTTAAAATTCTTCTATTCTCCATCTTTGACCGTTCCTAACAAGTGTGGGTTCGATACCCGTCCGGAAAAATGAATATTCTATTTTGATCTTTTATAGACATATGAATTATGATTTTTCTGTATTGAATTGAATTTCAATTCTAGTATTTATTCATTGCATCTGTACATTCATAAAAATCCTCCTACCACAAGATTTACAAAATCTTTTTCTTATTACCAATTCGAGTGAAATACAATAATACAAGAGAAAATTAAAAAAATAATCTAAATTAAATGTTAAAAAATATAAGACTAACAAAATATTGGAAAACAGCAAATGATATTAGATAAAGAAAAAAAAATAAAGAATAATAACAAATAAATAATTAACAAATAAGTAAAATTAAGATAAAAACAAAATAAAAACGAAAAATTTATAGCAAATGAGAATAAGAAAACCGAAAATCTGCGCTTATAAGAAAAAAAATACCAACAAAGCTAATTATGTCAAAAAATTTACAAGAAGACGCCTGAAAGTACCGATCGAGTTAACCTTCTAGATGTTCTATGGTAATGCATTCCACATTCGAGTAATTTGAACAATAAAAGATCAATCAAAAACAGAGGTCTGAAAAAGTGGAATTATCAGTTTGTAGCCGCTGCTGGTAGAATTCAAGGGTAGATATATGGTCCGCAAGGACTGTGAGTTATGTAGTGAGTTGAAATGGAACAATAATGTTCTACACTTTAGATATACTTCAATAGAGCAACGTAGCAGTGAGACACACGATTGTATCTTCGTAACCCGAAAGCAAATCTTACACAATCGTTAAATGAAGCAAGTGAACCGTGTGAAATGCTGTACCTTAGGAGAAAGCATTCTAGCAGACAACCATAGAAGCCGGCCGGTGGCAAGATCTTTGATAGGTAGAATTGATGAGATTACAACACTTCATTTAAGAGTTTAAGACGACCCCGAGGTTGCGCACTTTAGCCACATAAGGAATTTAAAAGCCATTTAAAAGAATAGGAGGAATTGATGATGAGTCCAAAGTACCAAAGGAAAAAGCGATGCACTGTGACTTACTTCGATTTAGTTTAAGTTTATTGTCAATCGACCAGATGTATATATTATGTAAATAGCAGTTCATCCGAGCCACACAGTCTTCGACAAAACCTGGAAAACGACTCAAATAGAACTGAAAGTCGTCGCCGCATAAATATGGATGTTAACATCTTACATTATTTTAGGCAGATCATTAAAATAAAGGGTGAAGTGTACAGAACTAAAAATGGAACCTTGTGATACTTCACAAGCAGCGGAAGAAAATTTGAGTAATTATTATCCCCAAGGGTAACCTTTTGCGATCGCCAGTTTAGGAATTCCTTGATTAAGTGAACAGTTCGATACGAGAAATGGAGATTAATAATTAGTTTGTCTTTCAAAATTACATGAGAAACACTGTCGAAAGCCTTGGAGAAGTCTAAAAGCGCCAGAAAACAAATCTGTGTCCGATCAAGTGCAACGCGCATGTCTGTTGTGACTTTAACGAGAGCACTTTTGCAACTATGCTTGGATCGAGACCCAGATTGGCAGCTACTTATGAGATTGTTGTGCAGTGTGTACTGTTGAACCTGCCAAAATAGTAGTAGTAGTAGAGCCTTCGAAAGAAAACAAAGCAAGCTGATGGGTCTATAATCAGCAGGAGTTCTAGCCGAAGCCGTCTTAGGGAGTACCGATCTCGTATTGCAGATATTGAAGATATAGAATTGGGCCCAGAATGGGGTGGCATATTGTCCGGGCCGGCAGCATTAGATTTAATAGCAAAAACGCATTCAAGGTTTCAGTTTTATCCACTCCCCGGAAACCCATTAGAGCTATAAACAGAAACCAAGCCTGCCAAGAGCAACTGATCATTGTCTTGAGATTGGTGATCAACTATGAAAAATTTGGTAAGTTCCTGTGGGCTCAGGTTGCACTTATATCAAACTTGCGCTTATAATACGTACGTTTAGCCTCGCGAATTTTTACGTTAATTTTGTTCCTTAAGAGTGTATAAATCTTCAGACTTTCACTAGTCCTTAACCTACGATATCTGGAAAAATAAATTCCCACTCTGCAATCAAGGATTTTATTTCGGTACTGAACCAGGGACAGAAGCCGCAGATAGTCGGTTATGAAGAGAATGTCGTGGGTGACATAAATTATGTTAAACATGAAAGTCGAGAATATAAATAAAAATTATTACGAATAAGAAAATAAAAAGTAATCGTAGGCAAAATGCGTCATTCGAAAAAGACTTACTTATTGGAGGAATTTTGAAGATAATAAATAAAAAATAATAATAACTTCAATGCGTCATCAATGTATTGGTGATGATTTGCATAATGCCGAGACTGTCGTTGATCCAGATCAATATGCTTGCTCATGGCATAATGATGCAGTTTTATGTGCTAACACAATTCATATCAAATTATACTTTATGCAAGCTTCTCTATTTTACTAATGGGCCTAGCCTAATCCATTGCGTATTTTCAATCTTCAAAAATAAGTTAGGAAGTGATGACACAAATGAAACAAAGCGTAGTATCCTACGGAGCTGATGTACCAAAATAATTAAATGACTACGTTCAAGATAATAAGATATAAATTAAAAGTAATAGTGGTTTTGGAAATACATTATAGGAATTAGGATGTACTACACCAACGAAAAATTGTTGTCCTATATAAATCTCGGAGCTCTGCTAGGGAATAGATCTTGCGAACTCTAGGTGTCATAAGAAGCCACATTATTATCTCACCGAATTCCCATAGAATTGCACTAGACTCTCATAACGTTAAAGTGGAGAACCTCGTATCATGCTCGGGGAATAAAATTTTGTGTTCTTTTATTACATATATAGCCGTCCAAATAATCAGCTACTGGGTAGGAGTACATAAAAAAAAAAAAACCGGCCAAGTCCGAGTCGGACTCGCGCACGAAGGGCTCCGTATGATCGTATAAAATTTAACACTATGTACTTTTTATTTATTTTTTCAAATGAGAGTTGGCGTCATGTGAAAAAAGAATGCTGTCATTTGAAAAAAAATGCCTACTTATTATAATAATAATGAATGAGAATAAAACGCCGAAAAAATCACGTTTCTTGTATGGGGGCCCTTTTAATTTAATTTTATTTTTATTATTTTTATAACGGCAACAGAAATACACACTCTGTGAAAATTTCAACTGTCTACCTAATACGGTTCATGAGATACAGCCCGGTGACGGACGGACGGATATCGGAGACTTAATAATAGGGTTCCCGTTTTTACGAACTCTTAAAAGGGCTGAAATAGGGTTTCAATTCTCCCCTAAAGATTAAAAATCTTGATATAACAGATAAAATATCATGTCATGACTTCAACACCTACATAAGCAGGAATAACCGCTTATTTAGGTAACAAATTCCTAAATGTAAAGTGCTGTGTTGAGAATAGATATTTCTATATAGCATTTGTAGTGCTATAAAAGCATAGTAGAAAAAATACCGAAACAAAAACATGCACAGCGCACTCATGTTCCTATTTCGTGATGAAAATTCCTACATAAAAATCCGATCGGCCAGCGTGGTGTGCCTTTAAAGTCTTCTTGACAGTTCAATAATAAACTTATATGAACGTGCACATAGTGGCATACGCTCTAGCTTTAATTTAAAACACTGAACTCGGTCTATCAGAATTGAGCCGATAGACATATAGGCGAAGGAAAAATGAAGCAAAAATCCAAGAAATCGAATAGCAGTAGCAAATTTTGTGAAGTGTTGCTATCAGATTTTTTTTTTTAATTAAAGTGGCATTATTTAATATCATGTGGAAACAGTAGGATCTACTAATATAGGCATACAATTCCCCCTTTATCCTATATATAAATTCACTAATTACTGGTTGCTTATATGAGTGTTGATAGCGAAATGAATTCTTACTGAAGTTACTTAAGGCACATCAAAAACAAGAACAGAAAAATGTAAACCGAAAAGCTCAATTTATTCCACTTTAAAACAAGATTTTTTTTCCAATGATTAATAAAATCAAGAGAAATAGGATAACTAAGAATTTTACTGAGAAAATAGTTATATTTATTTCAGATTTTTAAGAAAACACAACTTTACTCTACAAACAAAACTCTTATGACCTCTATAGAGAATTCGTCATTAAAATATCTATGAAGACCACCATGTACTAACTTAGGATATATATCGTGAAACATGACCCAGCTTGCTTTATTTAAGCTTACGCTGCATAACCTTTGACTCAGCGTTCTTAACATGTCTTCTCCAGCTTTCACCCATTGCGCTTTACTAAAGATATCAATGTCCAGTACAACATTATTTTCTTGTACGTTTCTCAATAATTCCAGCACCCAAAATATCCTTTTCCTTATACAATCGGTGAGAAGTATCTTATCTTCGGTAATCGTATGTCCTCCATCCCCAGTACATTAATTATATATTTCTCAAGTGTAACTGCATGGTACACAAAAAATTTTTATTCAAATCCGTCTCGATATAAATCATGTAATTTGGCGTGCTTTTCGGCAAACGTAATATCCTTTTGATAAATGATGTTAGCATTTGTTCCACATTTTCATACTTCTTAAGCTCCCAAACTTGAACACCATAGCACATAATAGCACGCGTTATTGCTTCGAATATTTTATAATTATCTGTTAACCCAACGCCAGATCTTATTAAAAAGGTGCTCCAAGTAATATTGATAGTATTTTTTGCTAGACTTACCCCCGATTCTACATAAGAGATAAGAGCTCTTATGTCTTAGACACACAGCACTCTTAATGAAGAAATAACTAACGACTCATTAGTCTATAATGATTCATTATAAACTGCGGACACACAGCCATTTCTTTAATTAAGTTGTGCTGTCAAACTGGTTTTGATGAACTTATCACCTTAAAGAAGCAATATGGGTCGAATTAACGCGATAAACTTTGTTTTCGTCTATTTTATTTTCAATTTAACAATTTCCAAATGAGAAACACATTATATTTAAAAAAATATTGATAATATAATTTGTGATTTGCATTTGTTTGCATTTCTTCTTCTTATTTTTCAAATCGGCAGATGCACAGCGGAGCTCCAGGCTTACATTATATGCCAAATCTAGCACATTTTTCCTCATTATAGCTATAATGAAGGAGGAAAACACTTCATTAGTGTACTTCATTATCATCTGATTTTCGAGCTATAATGACATATACTATTTGACACACGGCATTTTAATGAATAGTTAGTACAAATGATTCATTAGTTCGTGCTGTGTATCTAGGGTATTATCCTCATAACTAGACTTTCAAAACCCATTAGCAGACATTGGTATTCTACGTAAAGTGTTAAGAAATGTCAAACGTCAGCTTATCTCTTAACTTTTGTGGAGATTTTTTTTTTAAGAGATTTGGCATTCTAACAAACGAAAATATCTGTCAAATATCTCTTAACATAAGACCTCCTCACCGAGGTATACGCTTAAATCTCTTATCGTGATAGTTGCAGAAATTTTGAGCAATATGAGAGACGACTTGAATCATTTTGCGACTTCTGAGGCTGTATAGAATTTCAGAATACTAAAATCTCTCACCTCTAAGGTGATAAAAATGACATAGCCTCACGATAATCTCCATTACTGAACAATATTATCGTCACTTTAAAGTTTTGGTAACAATTAATTTTTTTGCTATAAGTTTATACGAAAAGTTGGACATAACGACGGCTCTGGAACCCTTTACCTGCGATTTAGGTATTGAAGTATACTAATTTAATTACCATTACGTGCTGTGACTTTATCACACAATTATTATTTATATCGAGAATTGGAACTTGATTAAAGACGCACACAATTATGGCTACGTGTGGGTTGGTCATATTGCCATCATCGCCTCGCCAAAAACATTACTACTTCTTCTTCCGTCTGGAAAAGTAAACGTCTTCAATAACTGGGCTGACCGACAGATTCTCCAAACCCTCTTAACCTCTTAAAGTTAATATTTCTCCACAAAAATTTATGTGGAATACTAATTCTTCTGAATTCTCTTACTTGTTGAATTTAAGTGGTTAAGAGATCTCTTATGTAGAATCGGGGGCTTAATCTTTCTTTCATGTGTTTACACAGGGACAGAGTAGGTGTTAGAGTTATTCCAAAGTAATTATAAGTATTAACTATTCTCCTGCGCTGACAGTCTCCTCCATTTCTAAAATCCATGGTCTTTGACTTACCTAAATTTACTGTTAGATTCCATCTTTCGCAATATATTTCTAGCCTACAGATCATTCTATGGCGCTTATTTGGGTTATCTGCGAGCAATATTATATCATCTCCAGACCTACGCGTGTATTGCATACTGCTATGCCTTCTTTCAATACCTCTTCCAAGCATTGGACTAGGAAGGTCACCTTGTCTAACACGCATCTTCGCATCAATATGCGGAGACACCTCATGCCCATTCCAAACTACTGCTTTTGTGCCTGTATATAAAGCTTTTAGAATATTGACAAACTTGACTGACATTCCCATGTTTAGTAGCTTGTAAAATAAGGCTGCCCCGTCTATCGAGTCAAACGCCGCTTTTAAGTCTACAAAAAAGCCATAAACTTTTTTCTTTCCTGCTTTCTGTTGTGATTTGATGATGCTATAAAGATTAAAAATATTATCGATAATCGAATACCCCTTCCTAAATCCAACTTGGCACTTTTTCATTATGCTATATTTATTTATCCATTTATTTAGTCTTTGTAACAAGACTCCCGTAAATATCTTGCAGTCTGCATCTTCAAAAGATAAATCCCTATAATTCGTAGGATCGTTTATATCCCTTTTCTTGTATAAAGGATAAATAATAGCTTTTTAAACGAATTGGGACACCACTTTGGAAAAAATAATCATATCTCTATGCGAGTTTGACTAAAAATTCGTCTGTCGAGTATTTATAAAATTCTACAAGTATTCGATCCAAACCAGGTGCTTTACCAACTTTAGCCTTATTTAGTACCTCCTGAATCTCCGTAACTTTAATTGAAGCATCGAATATCGCATTCCCGGTACACGGCTCCTCATAATGTGTCGCTCTTATTGTACTTTTGGGTTTTAATAATCTTTCAAAATGCTCTACGAACAGTTCCATAGTAATATCATTACTAGATATGAATTGTTGGTGTTTAAGTTCCCTAGCTATTGCCCACCAGTCTTGTATATCCCTAACCTGTACTATTCTATGTCCTAATGACCTAAAGTATTGAACACGGGCCCTTTGACATACTTTTTTAAAATGATTATTAGCTTCTATATAAAATCTTTTAATTATTATTTATTATTACTTCTATAGAGATTTAGGAACCTAAATTTGGAAGCTGTCTGACAACGCATCGACGTGGGGATCCCAAATTTTATACACGGGGTTTTTATGAAAATTGCAAATAAAGTTCAAAAATGGACCTAATCGGGCGACCCCTTGTTGGTGTTGCTATACAATAATTTAGTTTTCACTATATATTTGGACACTGCCTCACCAGACGATGTAGAGAGCTGAGAGCTAACATTTTGTATTGTATACGGGCCTATTTAAAAAAAAATTTAATTTAATTCAAAAATGGTACCAATCGGGCAATTCCTTCGTAGATTTGCTATACAAAAATACCGTTTTAACTATATATTTGGGCACTGTCTGAGAACGCGTCGACGAGGAGAATTAAAATTTGGTAGATAGTATTTTCAAACTAATAGTAAAAAAAATTACAAAAATGGTCTGAATCGGGCAACCCCTTCTTGTTGTTGCCATACAAGACTTTGGTTTATCACTATTAATTTGGAAACTGTCACGGCGTTTTCATGGAAATTGCAAATACGAGTTCAGAAATGGACCAAATCGAGTAACCCATTTTTGTTGTTACCATACAAATCTTTAGGATATCACTATATACTTGGACACTGCCTCAGACGTCGGGACTTTTTAAAAAAATTGTAAATTAAGTTCAACAAGTAAAAAGAAAAAGAATTGGTCTAAGACCAATTTTTATGATACCCTAGAGATGAATGCCCGTATGAAAGTTCGTATGATCACTGATCTATGCAAGTTTGATTTTTGAAGTGGTTTTTCGTATTATTTTTCTAGAACGGCTCGTCGGACAGAAAAAATGAAGATCACCAATTTTATAGGATTTCGTGTTCTGAACAAGTTTTTAGTACAATAAAAATGTCTAGGACTGATCGTTTTCACAGTATATGTAAAAAACCTAGATTTTTATATGGGGTTGCCCGTTTTATTCCATTTTTGAAAATTTGTTTGCTATTACCATGGAAACACAATGTACCAAATTTCTGCTTTCTATGTCAACGTGTTCTCAGGCAGTGTCCAAATATATAGTGGAAAGCGAAAGTTTTGTCTGGCAACCACACGAAGGAGTTGCACGATTTGTCTCATTTTTGGACCTAATTTTTTGTTTTTTTTTAAGTCTGTATACAAGATTTCAACTTTCTAAGTGAACGCGTTCTCGAGTTATCGTGCGCACGGACAGACGAACGATCGGACAGACGGTCGGGCAGACGGTCAGACGGACGGACGGTCGGACAGACGGATAGACGGACGGTCGGACGGTCGGACAGACGGACAGACGGACGGGCGGACATGCAAAAATCAAAATAACTCTTAATATTATGCCTATGTGTCCAATCCATTTTCCTCTACCATCATTATTTCTGTGCGTTACAATCGGAATGACAAACTTAATATACCCTATAGACTTCATCTAGGGTTTAAAAATGGGACCAATAGGGCAACTCCTATCAAGGGTTTACACACCAAATATTTGGTAAATGGTGTTTTCATTGCAATGGTAAATAAAATTTCAAAAATGGACTAAATCGGGCTATCCCTTCTTGATGTTGACATACTAGACTTTTGTTCTTTACTATACAGTTCGTAGCTGCTTGAGAAGGCATCGAGGTGGAGTGCTCATATTTTGTACACGGCGTTTTCATAAGAATCATAAATACAGATAGAAAATGGAACTACTCGGGCAACTCCTTCGTAGGGTTGCCACACAAAAATTTCGTGTTATACTGTCTATTTGAGCACTGTCTGAGAATGCGTCGACGTAGAGTGCTACACTCCCCCACACATATGAATTTATGCAGGCGCACTTATACAGGCACACACACACATAGACCCGCAATGAAACATTAGAGTACGGAATTGCTCGATCCAGTCAGATAATAGCTTAGATATTATGCATTTCTGAGCAGCCCATCCCCATCCATCTAAGTATCTATATTATCGCCGGACAACGCCCGACGGGCTCCCTCTGGTATAAGATATAATATCTAGTGTACAGTCAATAAATCGCGACTTTAAAATGACACGGTTTTAACCAACAATTTTGAGAAATCGACTTTTTGGTCTGACATAGTTTTTTTTTATGATACCAATCAAAAAAATATTCTCTGGCAGCACTAATATCTTTAGAAATCGGTTTCTATGACAATCACGTATTTTTCAACGTAATGCAGCTGAAATTATGTGCAACAGTTCTAACTGTATCACTCGCACCCGTGTCAGACAAACTTTTCGGATAGAACTTTGTCCTCTAAATTATATGAACAAAATCTTTCTGTCCTTTCTATCAGAATAATAGCTGTGTCCTTGTAGTTAGCACTTTTGTTATCAGTGCTTGATCTAGCCTTGTAAAGAGCGGTTGTTCAGTAATGCTTTAAAAATTGTAGTGAAAAATTGCTTTAAAGGAAACTCAAATAGTGGAAGAGTTATCTGGTACTCATTATTTATTTTAATTAAGTTCACGAATCTACGTCTGTCTCATTTTAAGGCAATCATGATGTAAGCGAGGTCCCTGTTGGAGAATTACTAAAACGGAAATATGATAGATTTCATGAGCCTGGTATAAAGCAAGCTACATGTGGTAATGTGGTAAATAATTACATTTTTGCTATTGGGATAAACCTGACTTTAATACCGTTTATTTATAATTTAAAGACACGAATAATCTGTCACTTGAACGTCATTCCCCGTTCAGCGGTGAGTCAGAGCCAAGCTTGTTCAACGCGAGCAGCAATGCAGACAGTACGTATATCCCAGTATCAGAGTTTAGCGATTCGAGCGAAAAATTTGTATTGGATCAAATTCATATAGAGAGGGACATTGTAAATCCTTTAAAAATCCAAGGCGTAAAAGAAAGGAAAAATGTTCGCAAAAGAGTTGCCAGACTCAACCAGTGGAAAGAAAATATGAGGAAAAAACTATGCCAGTCTGGAAAGGAGTATATAAGCCGTTGCGGAAAATTCTTCGCTGAAAGAAAAATTGTGAACGTTCCTGGATGCCAGACATGCAAGTTTAAGTGCAGTTCTCACACTACAGAAGAAGAGCGAAAGTTCATTTCTCAAACCTATTATGATTTAGGCCTGAATGAGAAAAGACACTTCTTGTTACAAAATTCGGATCGTATTTTAACGGTGCGAGCAACTAAGTCGTCCTTACCTTCTAGAAGACAATTCACTTTCCGTTATTTTTTTATGTATGTATGTAAAACCTTTTTCCTTACTACATTATGTATATCGGAGAAGCCTATCTACACTGCGCATTGCAATAAGAGTGCATATGTCACACCCAAACCTGACGGGAGGGGGAAAGCAGCAGGCAGTCATCGCTCACTTCCGAATGACTCACTTCAAAAAGTACGTGATCATATTAATTCATTTCCGCAAGTAGAATTACACTACTGTCAGGAGAACACTAAAAAAAAGTATTTGGACTCAACCTTGGATGTTGCTAAGATGGAGGAATTGTACAGTGGGACGAAAATATCATCCCTGTTAAAGCGCCTATTTATCGTAGAATTTTTAATACAGAGTATAACTTAAGATTTCATATACAAAAAGCGATAGATGAGAATTTGTGCGAGGCATACAAAAATGCTTAAAAATATCACTTGATCAGATCCGACCAAAGACTCCAGTACGAAAATCATATAACTGCCAAGGAAAATATGAGGCGAGAAAGACAGATGAACAAGGAAGGTAGGATACCAGTTTTGTTTTTTGATTTATAAAATGTAATTTCTTGCCCTAAAGCCGAAATCAGATCATTTTTTTACCGCAGAAAAATTAACTTCTACAATTTAACAGCACAACTTTCAAGTAGTAAAACTGTCTATTATGCAAAGGACGGAGATTTTATCGGGAAGATCTGGGAATGATTTCGCTAACGCGATGAAAAAAATAATGTAACGCATAATTGTAGAAAATGAAATTTCCGATTCAATAACATGGTGCGACTCATGTGTACCACATAATCGAAATTCGTTAATGTCAAACTGCATGATAGATTTAATTCGTGAAAATCCAAATTTGAGCTCGATAACAATGAAGTTCTCAGTTTCAGATCACTCTTGCATTCAAGAGATAGACAATATTCATTCTAACATAGAAAAACTGTTACGACTAACTGAAATCAGTTCTCCAGTTAGACTCAAAAAACTCAAAAAACTCTTAAAAATGGTGAATAGAATAATGCCAAATAGAATCTTACAAATGATGGAATCCGATTTTTATGACTATGGATCAACAGCAAAATTATTAGTTATAAGAATTTAGAATGTAGTAGAGCAAGGAAAGGATTCTATGCCAGTATCGGAAGTAAGACCAAGGTTATCCGCAAAACGCCGACGATTTCTATAGAAAAAGTAAACGATCTGAAGCAGATGTTAAAATTCATGCCGCCGCCCGCAAGATCAGCAATATTATAAAATGTTATTAAAAATTTTGAGAGTGCAAAAGATTATACCGTGAATGTACTTATATAATTTCTTGTTGAAAATAATTTCCTCACGTTTTTGTTATATTTTGAAAGAAAATTGCTATATTTAAAATAAAGATATTATTTTTCAGTTATTTAATCTTAAAGTTTGTTCGCGCTTTTCCCTTCTCTTGCTGTTGTTCGTCAATTTTGCTAAATTGTTTCACATTAATTTCCCTACATATCATTAAATGTTCCAAAATTTCTAAATGAATCATTCTGAAATAGTTCTATTGGCACTTAGAACCATTTCAGTTAATTATTTTGTCATATTCAGTCGACTATGGTTCTAACTGCAAGATCGGAAGTGATTTAATTCTTAAACTTGATTGGATTCAATGGATTTGAAGATATTCCTAAGTTCTTCTGAGATAAAGATAGTGTTATGGAATGTTACAATGACTTCAAGATATTACATCATAAGTTATCAGCAATGACAACTTTAAATCCTTCTTACGGAAAACTAACTAACTATCAGTTAAAGCTTTGTCATTTTAAGGTTGCGAAATGCGAATACTAGTGAAAAATTGATGCCATAGTTCGAAAATGCCTTTTCACTTTCACTGCTTGCGAAGAGCATTTTTTCTAAAGTCTATATCCATCCTCTAAGAAAGATGTATGCAGTGCGTTCTTTGTAATGTCAGCTTATGGTAGCCATCCAACTACAGTAGCAGTGTGTAGTTTTAGCTGGTTATATAGAATATGTAATAGACACACATTATAATTCATCATTCTCTAAAACACTCAGACGGAAGTGAAAGCACTGTACAAACAGAATTATTCAAATACCAAAAAGTAATTGAAATCCTATCTAAGACAAATTTTTAATTTTCTTAGACCTCCGCTTGATGCTTTTATTTCTCTTTTATACCTTCACACAGTTTATATCAATTCAAACCTTTTAATCACCTATTCAGTTCAATCCGATCTAGAATTGCAATTTTATATGACTTTCAAAAATATATGGATTATTTTTTTTCTATTTAAACCCCGCTAGAATAATCTAAACTGAATTATTCAATTGGATTCCTTCGACAACTTTAAACTGGATTCTTATTTTTTACGTGTCCAGTTTCATTTTTTTTTCTTTTTTTTTTACAAATGTACCATACATGTTTCCAACAGTTCATTACATTTCATTCAAAGTAACTTTTCACAAGAAACAGCCTATAAAAAACCTTTTAGTAATTAAGTTAACCATTGTTTCTCTACTCATATCATCACAGTAATGCTTAATAGAATTTTGCTACTATGCAGCACGGTATAAAACAAGACATCTACTAGAAATTTTTCTATAATATCATTTCATTATTGTAAGAACTTAAAAGAAGGTAAACTTTAAGGTGCATTGCCTTAAAATGGTGAATATACATATTTAGAGATCTAAGAACTTCCGTAAAACCATAAATATTTCTGGAGCAACACATACAAAATAAATGATTTAAATACCGTTGCTTCAGGACTCATGAACAAGGTTTATTAAATGTTCGCAAATATTTACCACCCAATTTGATAGTTAATTGAAAGTGAACATCACATCATGTATAAGCCCTAGGCAGTTTTAAGGGTGTTTTAGGGTTTTGTTGGTGTTTTCGGTAACCCAAATTTCGGAGGAATGAATTGTGATGTGGTAAGAACTCCAAGGAAAATGAATTTAATCTGAATGAATATAAAAATCTTTTCTATTCAAATTATTATTGGAATAAAAGTAGAGAAATATAGTTAAGCTGCTTACTTATATAATATTGCTTTAATCTTATATAACATATACACATCCTCTATGTACAATACCCTTGGCTAAACGAAAACTGTTTGTTGAGTATTCCATATGAAAAGGCCTAAAAGGCGCCTAGTAAAAGCATTGACCACAGAGCATTAAGAATTTGAATGAACTGTAAGGATGGTAAGAGATATAAGAGATTTATGAGCTAACTTATAGGCTGATATTTAAATTAAGAGTTTGCAGGTTTGTTGGTTTTGGATTTTTTATTGCATCTTTTTAAAGTTCCATTCTCAATTGAAAGAGAAATATGTACAATCTGTATGTGTGTAAGCAGTTGCACCGAGCGCCTAATTAAATGGGATGAAAAAAGTGAAAGGAGAATCCTACCAGAAAATTTACCTATATTCTTAAATTCAAAAAAACTATCATCGGGTTAACATTTAAAATGTTGTAGGTATTTAGATAATCGGTTGCTCCCGATTATCTATTCATGCTTGCGGCCAGTTGATCGTTGTTAACTATAGACATCAATTGGATAAATCGGTTAAGAACGCACAGACGGACATGCAAAAATCAAAATAACTTTTAATATTATGCGTAGGTGTCCAATCCATTTTGCTCTACCATCATTATTTCGAGGTGTTACAAACGGAATAACAAACTAAGTATACTCTATAGATTTCATCTAGGGTTTAAAAATACTAAATTATAATTAAGGTCTCCGGTCAAAAATCTAAATCTATATGAGCAGGAATACCCTCTCATATTTGTATCCTATTTTTTTATTTTAGGCTCTAGTATTTAAGCAGAACTTCGAAATCTGTCGAAGAAATCCTTGTGTAATTTTTGAAAAAACAATCTTTATCTTCTCTCATTTCTTCCAATATGTTGTTTTCCTTTTAATAAAAAACTGTCGCATCAATATTTTTTTATGCCATCTTCCTTTTGTTCTTCCTTCTTTTTCGAAAATTACAAAAATGGCACTTGCAGCAGTACAAACTTCGTGCGATTGCATTTCCACTTATTTACGTAGGTACTCCACTGGACTAACTAAACCAAAGTAAAAAAATGCCCCAATACGTGCATTAAAAGAGCCATAAATGGCTCAACCATTAATATCATCTCGGACAGTCAAGCTGCCCTCAAGGCCTTAAAGTCCCTGTATTGGGAAAGGCTACAAGGACTTTGTCAGGCAAAAAAGTTTATCGACACCTCTGGCGGAAAAACTAAAGAACTCCTACTCCTTAAAGAACAGAGCTCAAAATGATCACTGAGCTCTTCTCAGGCCATTGCCCCTTGAGGTATCACCTAAACAAGCTGGGTTTGGCTGAGACTTCATCCTGCCGCTTCTGTCAGGATGCTCACGAAACCTCGGAGCACTTGCTCTGCAACTGCGAAGCATTGGCCAGGCGGAGATTACTCCACCTTGAAAATGCTTTTCCTCCACCAAGTTACGTATGGAACCTCAAGCCCAGAATGATTCTAGACTTTATTAACAGTCTAAACCTATAAATGGAGCAAATTCTACGGGGACTCACAATAGATCTTTCAGGTCGCAGAGATTGCGAGGCTGACGCCTATACACCCCTTCACAAATCTAATCTAAAGTACAAAAACAACATGCGCTGCGCTCTCGTGTAAATGGAATTAGGCGATGCGTAAAGTTGAATGCGCTTTATTGGAAAAATTCTTTCAACTTCACTATAAAATTCATGCGCAATTCAGCCCAGTTATATGTGTAAAAAGGAACCGTGTACGCATGCAGTAGGTATGAGTAAAATTGCATGTACCTTGTTTCGATAGCGCATGCGTTTTTGTGTAAGATTCCAAATTATTTACATGAGTGCGCAGCGCTGCGGCTTTTTATCACTAGTTAGTTTATTCAAGATCGCGTTTAGATAAAGATGTCTTCGTTTGAGCTTTGTGCGGCAGAAAGCACTATACATATATTGAAAATTGTTGAATAAAGAAAATAAAAAAAAGGACTAATATAAGAGAAGCTATTGGATCTCACATAAGATTGGCGACAACTTTACAAATTTTGGCAAAATCGTTTCTTTCAATTTTTAATATTTCCTGCACGAAGCAAAGCTAAACACTGAATGGCACTCACTTCTTAAATAATATCGCACGTAAAACGCACTAACTTCCCATTCAAATGGGAAAATAATGCGCCACACGTGCGATGTATTGTTATGTAGTAATAAAAACGCATGAGAAATATTGAGAAGAGGCATGGGCTTTGCATGCATATTACATGCGTAGATGTTGGTAGCAGTGCGCATGCGTACCAGACCTGTAAAATTCCAAGTACAAGTACAAGTCCCGGTACTGGTACTTAAAAAAATTTCAATTACAAGTCCCGGTACTGGTACTTTAAAATTTTTCAAGTACAAGTCCCGGTACTGGTACTGTTACTAGTACTTAAGTACCAATTTACTTAAGTACTTTACAGGTCTGATGCGTACAAACAAGTAAATTAGAATATTTGTACATAGTACATTTGGGTACAGGAATATTTATCGCCCGCAATTCACCGTCAGCAATTAATTGCTAGCAGTCTATCGCGTAAGCAATTTATAGCCTACAAATGATCACTAGCATATTTTATCGACAGGCAATACATGTATAATATTATATAATTTACTAAATAATTTGCAAATAAGGGTTTTCTGTAGGTGTTAATTAAGAATTAAGTGCAGCTAAAATTTATTATTATCATGACTTACGGTGTGGATCAACGGCTTTTGAGAACATTTTGCAATATCGAGCGATCGATGACCCACCGACTTCTATAAACATAAGCAGCATGTTTTAGGAGAGTGAGGTTAGGACGTGCCTTTTAGGTAGGTATTTATATATGCATATAAAAGCTCTGACAATCACAACATTTTCTTATTTTGTGTTTTTTTTTCACCGTCGCGTCGCGTCTTCACACAACATTTTCTTTTTTCGAATTTATTTGTCATCCTTTTGAGTTTAAGAACGCATCATGTCGGTGGATTTTTTGAAATCGGATAAAGAAAATCCGAAGTTGTACTTTAGTGGACATTTGTATATTGGTAGGACAAGCAAAATGAACAAAATACAAGGATTCAAGGACAAAATATCGTTTCGATTAGTTTATGCATTATTGCTTCAAAAATCTGAAGAAATATACGTATCCTTAATAGGGCCGCTGAAAGTATTGGAACCCGGCAATGTCTCCGCAATCAATAACGATAGATTTAGAGAAGGCGATAATGAATGCTTGCAACAAGGTTGCTTTTTTTCATTTTTCACAATGTATTTTTCGTTCCATTCTGAATAATGGATTGAAACAAAGTTATGAAACTGATGAGAAAATTATGGGATAACCTGCGTAGGGCTAGTGCCTGTGGCAAAGACAAGTTCGATTCACACATTGATCCCAATGTAATGAATATGCAATCCTCTAATATATATTCCTTCTTTGCCAGTGGTTCCCCACTTCAAGGCACTGTGTCAGATACTAGTGCTACTAATGATCTGCCTGCTTTCTGTTTTAGTGTGTTGAAGCAGAGGAGGTTATTGCTGCGGTCAGAGCTATTAAGTCGGAAGCAACCGGCCCTAATAGCATACCTCCTAAATTTATAAAAATTCTTTTACCTTGGATACTCCACCATATAATTAATATAATCAATACCTCCATCACAACTGCTCAGTTCCCTTCTAGCTGGAAAATCGCAACGGTGGTACCGGTGGCTAAAACCAATAAAGCGAAAGATCCTGAGGACTTCCGGCCAATCAGCCTGTTATGTTTTCTAGCCAAAGTGATGGAAGAGTTATTGACCTGGCAAATCGATCAATATCTTGAGACCAATAATATGCTACAGTCATGCCAATCTTGTTTCCACAAATCGCAGAGCTGTGAAACGGCTCTACGTGTCCTAGCTCTAGTTGATTTTTCTAAAGCGTTCGACTCGGTAGGCTACTCTAAATTATTATCTAAGTTGCTCACTAACTTTCAATTTCATTCAACTGCAATTTCCCTTATCCGCAGCTTACCCTCTGGCAGGTTTCAGCGTGAAAGAATAGGGAACAGTTTTTCTGATGCCTTGCCTGTTACTCATGGTGTACGTCAAGGATCTATTTTGGGCCCTTTGCTTTTCAGCGTGTATATTAATGATCTTCCTGAGGTTATTGAGGATTGTAAAATTCACATACATGCTGATGATGTGCAGTTATATACTGGTCGTCCCATTGGTCTAATGGAGGATTGTATCGACCGTTTAAATTCTGACTTGACGAAAGTCTCGAGTTGGGTGACTAATAATGGTTTACAACTGAACCCCCAAAAATGCCAATGCATTCCATTTTATCGACAACCGATTGAAGTTTCTGATTTACCGTTTATATTTCTGGATAATCAAGTATTAGAATTTACTGATCGTGTGCGAAATTTAGCGGTTTTTCTCAACTCCCGGAATGTTCTGATCAGATTAATGATATTTTGGGAAAAGTTTATGGTTGCCTTCGACGGTTGTGGTTGTCTTCTGCAATTTAACCTTTTAACATTCGTTCAGTGCTAGTTATGTCCCTGTTTCTACCCTACCTTACAGCTCGCTGTCTAATATTCCCGCACTTGAATTCTGTATGCTCAATGAAATCAACTGTTGCATCCAATGACTGTGCGAGGTTTGTGTTTGGCCTAAGAAAATTTGGTCATGTTTCACGACATAGTAACCATCTGCTTGGTTGTGCCTTGATGAAATATTTAAGGCGTAGCCTTCTTGCAAGCCTTCACAAAATTATACACTCCAAAAAGCCTCGGTACCTTTTTAACCAACTTGAATTTCTAAACTCTGGCAGACATTTCAACTTACTGATACATAGGTTTCAACATTCCATAATGGAGGACTCTTACTTTGTCCGAGCCATTCGGGCCTTGAATAATTTACCAACTGGTAGTCAGCGTGTGGGCTCGACTGATAGGTTCTGGTGGTTGGTGGCACAAAGTGACACTGCCACCAGTTAAAATGCTTCCGTTCTGAAAGAGGTGGTCCTGGCAATGATCGAGTATATAGTTTCTGTAATTTTGGTTTGCTGTTTGTTAATATTATATCTTTTTGTATTATATAAATCTTTATTTTTATTTTTTTTACTTATGTCTTATTTTATATTTCACATATGCATTTTACATCTTATTTAAAGTATTTAGTTTAAGTTTTTAGTAAGCTAGCTAGTCCAACGTTCTTTGTACTCAAAAAGTGTGTAATCTTATTGTACGTTAAGCCTTTAATAAATCTAAATCTAAAACTGATGCTAATTTTGTTTAAATATTCGAATTTTGGCAGCAATTGCATTTGCTCCCACTCCGATTATGACGATCGTTTTAGAACATTTGTATGTAAATGGTAGAAGAAGTTGTTGATTATCTTGTCTTATCTTATCAATTCAGCTTGTTCTTGAAGGATTACCAAGAACGAATAATTCTGTTGAAAGGTGGCATAGAGGAATTGTGGAACAAGTCGTTGCTTCCCATCCCAATATTTGGATATTTATCGATTGTCTTAAAACTATATATAGGTACTATGTCTTACATAATGTTTTAATTAATTTAGTTTAAAATTAACCAATTGTTATTGTTTAAATAATGATTTTTTTACAATTTATTTTATACGTGTAACTATTAAAATGCACAATCTACCAATTAAATTTCATATTGTGGAAAGTGGTAATTAGTTTTTTTACTCTATCGAGACTCGTACAAAATACGAGTCTACAGGCAATCCTCAACCTACTCCATAAGAACAGAGAAAATTAAAAATCAAGTACCAAGGTAATATCAGTTTCTGGCCTAAAGCCGAAAACCAAAAAGTCCATAAAAAAAATTGTTTGGGAGTATAGGTTCTGTGTGTAAAGTGTTTCGATCAGCAGTAAAAGGGCAATCTCATCAGGACAGCAATAAACCCTGAAACTGCCTGCTGTCTACACTACAGTGAACTCAGATGCCAATAAGTTGCTGGTGGATATATATAGACTTATTTAAAAATCTACTTAAAAAGATTCACATAAATTATATATAGGTGTATTGCCTGCCGATAAAATATGCTAGCGATCATTTGTAAGGTATACATTTTTTACGCGATTAATTGCTGGCGATGAATTGTGGGCGATAAGATATCCGGGCTCAGTACATTTAGTATTACACTAGTGTAAGATCTTTATATATAAAAAGCTAAGAATGTTTCATTAAACACACATAGTATCATCAGAGTTCGAGATTTTCACTTTGTGACTGCTATAGTAATAGCTGCACCCTCCTTATATCGGCATCTACTAATCTTTAGCTGCGCCCAAAATATAACAGGGGATATGATTTTTATAAAGCTTCCCCACTGGAGATATGTCTTCTAGTTGTCTCCACAATACATATAGGAGATCTGCCTTGTGGCTACCTCCTCACCTTTATTAATACAAGTGTATAAAAAGAGCTGGAAAATGGGGGAAAAACTTAAGGTAAGAAAACTAAATAGCAATCGTTCGAAATAAGTACATGCTGTCTTAAATTAATATTATAATAATTACTTAATAACCACTCATACTGCCGGAATGTAAAATCGGTATGAAAGTTTATTCCAAGTGTTACGGAAGTCCACACGTAGTGACCTACTCGAAAATTGTGATTAATAATAGATTGAATAAAATTACGCAGGGTGCACGGCTGACTTTTTAATATAGGTACCTTTAAATAAATCCGTTTTGCAGTGAAATCTCAAGCTCCCATGAATTTCAAAATTATAACATAACTCAAAATCGAGGACTACTGTCAATATCGAGTTTGGAATTAGCAGTTAATAAAGGTTATTATAAATTATCCACTAGCCTAACCATTGAGGAATGTACATAGCTTGCTTATAATTTCAGTCGAAATTTTCGTAGAAGTCGTTTTTGACAATTCATACATGCTAAATATTTTTGGATCCGACAAAGTTAAAATCCACTTCGGTGCCAGCCTCTGAGCTGGTAACAACTACATATATTAAAACTAAAACTATTAATACTACCTTAAAAGAACAAACCAACTTCATTCTAATAATCTATAAATAAAAGTGAGAGTATTTCTTTAACCATTTTGTTGTTCCTTTTAACCATTTTAGTCTTCTCAATATAAACTAATAGAAATAAATTACTAAATTCAAAATGGCTACGTTATTAGAGTAGGTATACTGTGTAACAACTGGGAACAAGTCTGAACAAGTCAAAATATTTTAAAGTTGGAATTTATTAATTAAAAATACTTTTTGCCATTATACCCCATGGCTCAAGGAAACCTGAGACAGCAGCCTCCACACAAGTGGGGCCCACAGAATCGGACTTTAATCAATAATACAG
Source organism: Dioctria linearis (assembly GCA_963930735.1). Classification (NCBI taxonomy): domain Eukaryota; kingdom Metazoa; phylum Arthropoda; class Insecta; order Diptera; family Asilidae; genus Dioctria; species Dioctria linearis. Next base: position 283,923,069 of record OZ005740.1, read on the forward strand.
AAGAAGAAGAAGGTTAAAATCCGTTGTTTAAAAATGTCTTCCATCATGATTCATGTCTTTTTGATTCCGTTGAAAGTTGTTCCATTTCCATTATAAGTAAACCTACAACAATTACGTCACGACCGTGAATTATGGACAGCGGCATAAAAGACTACACGTATTACTCAACAAACAATTTTCCTGTATATAGCGCCCCTATTTTAAATTCAGAAACATTTATCTCGTGTCAATTATTAATGCTCTACGAAGTTTTTTCAAATCTTTTGATTGATTCATTGTTAACACCCAAGGGATCGATGATGACAAATAACTATCAAATATAAAAAAACGCCTGTTGGTATTGCTATTATTAGTGCTGCCATATTCAAGCTTACGACAGACAAGTAATAAAACCATGTCTTATTTTGAAACATATTTTTTATTTTGATGAGAAAATGTTTTTTATCTACGACTGCTGTCGCCTGTAATTTTTATTCTATAATTTATTAAAAAAAATCTTATCCAGCAATGCAGAATTATCCTTCCTCATTCTAAAATTGTCAGCTTGGACGGAAAGTAATTTATTAAGATTACTGAATTTTTTTAGTTTTGCTCGTTTTATGAAATATCTCTGTGTGTAATTCCATTACAGACTTTACCATTAAGCATAATGAGAAGAAATTTATGATTTAAAGGTCCTACAATGCTATCATCAGGTTTTATTATAAGGATATTAATTTTCTTATGTATATTACATTCTTCTGCGATTGATATAATCATAAATGGCACAAAAACTAGATGTCACATGCAGTACCAAAAAAGTATTCAATATTTATATGGCTATTTGGTCCATTCCGGAATGGACCGCAACATTTGAAATGATTTATATGTCGAGTGATTAATATTTTTTCGTATCTGAAGTGTTGAGGAAGTCAATCAAATGTATACCAAACTGCTATTATAAAAACAATTGCTTTTGGCACACTCTAAAACATGTTATGGTCCATTCCAGAATGCGTTTAACAATTTGTATACTCGACTCTAGTATGCCATGCGACATCTAGTTCTTGTATATCATAAATGTAATGTATCTGCTGTTTCATGAATGAAGAGTAGCTCTGTTGGGCTAAAGATTCTTAGTGAAGAGAGCCAGGAATTTTTGCTATATATTCAAGTGCCCACCTTACCTCTGTAAGGTAAAAGGAAGTCTTACTTATTAATTCATTGGAAGGTGAAAAGGAACAATTCCTTTCAATTCTGTGGAAGCATTCATTCTGCTCTCATAGTCCAGTCAAATAAGCCGAAAATATGCTAAAGATCGAATTTAATTTGTTTCAGGCTGCAATGTTAAGGGTTGGTGTAGGGTGGTCCTGGGGCTATTGTCATAAAAATGCGGCATCCCAAAGCCAAAACAAAGGTGTGAAAAAATGCGTGCTGATCGAACGAGGTAAAGTTTTAAAAAAGTTAAAAATGCTCTTTTATTCAGAATATGATTCTAAATAAAAGTGTTTAGGTTGACCGACCCCTATCCCGGTTGCGACAGGAAAAGCAAAAGAAAAACGGGGGGAGTGTAAAGAAATTTATCGGATCATAATGTTGCACAATATTTGCGCTCATGTTTTGCTGTGATGACGTATCTTGAAACATTTTTGATTTTTTCTTAAACATTTTTGCTAATTTTGTAAAGCGAAAAGAGGTATATGATGCGACTATGTGAGTGTTTTTTCCTTAGAGCTTTTTGTTTTTAGTTCAATTTATCTGCAGTTTTGGAAATTCGATATGGTTTTTACGGTTTTCTGGTGACTGCGATTGCTATGGAAGATAAACAGACGTGATTGTTGGCACCTTATTGTTTGTTTCTAATCCTTGTAATGACGGATATTTATGGATCGATAGAATTAATGAAGGGAAGGAAGAATGTATTCATTCTTTCTTTCATCATTTCTTTCATCCATCTATTCATCCCCCTGCTAATCATCCGAATATCTCAGGTATACATCCCGTACCCTATCCATTTCTGTACCATCCCAGATATCCTTCCAATCCAGGCTTCACAGGGAATGCCATCTATTTAGCCATGCCTCGCGTCTAGTCAATACCGTCAATTCATTACATCCCATCAATCTATTCTTCCCGTATAGCTGACCATCCCATATTCTACCCCTTCCGTCAGGAAACGTTACATCAATTAAAAACACATAATCACATCTGCTTACCTTTTTCCAGCGCTTATGCAGTCGTAGTCGCCTAAAACCCTATAAACAATCAAGTGTGCAAAGCTGCAGTCATATTTGAACTAAAAAGAAAAACACACAACCAGCCAATATTTCTAACAAATCGTCAAAAATATACGAAAATACGTCACGACAGGAAAACATGCGGGCAAATATTGTGCAATATTACGATACGATAAATTTAGTTACTGGCCCCGTTTTTCTTATCCATGCAAGAGATTCACTCTTCTTTAGGTTGCTAACTTTTGAACCAAAATGTTGCAGAATTGAAATAATTGGACACATGTTAGTGGTTACAACGATATGTTCACCTTTAACGTCGACATGGACTTACTTATTTAGAATTATATTTTGAATAAAATAGCATTTTTAATTTTTATTTAAGACTTTACCTCTTCCGATCCGCACGCATGGGAAATAGGTTTTCACACGTTCGGGAGTGTTTTCATTGTTTTTCACCCCTTGTTTTGGCCCTGGGATGCCGCATTTTTGTGACAATAGCCCCAGGACCACCCTACTCCAAATCTCGAAATTGCAGCCTGTAACAAATTAAATACGATCTTTAGCATTTTTTCGGCTTTTTTTACTGGGCTATCAAGAAAGTGTATCGAGCCATTGAACCATGAATTTTCCGGACGGTTGGAGAGAACTATTCAACAACCATTCACACACTTTTTATTTTGCTCTGTGATATTACTTAGATCAGAGTTATTCGCCGTTATGTTACGATTATTTTTTGTTAAGTTATGGGGTTGGTAAGAATTCAAGCTTAAAATTATTGCAATTTTTGTATGGATAGTAGTTTCGCCTCTATAGCATTTATATAAAATCAATGTCTAGTCACGTTTCCATAAGTATCAATAGTTATTTAGATAATCGGACCAGGACGCACACATATAAAGGGTATTTTTTTTGTATCCCGATAGAACTTAAAATTGTAAAAAATAATACAAAAAATTAAAAGTTAATCAACAATTCTTCTTAATTCCAAAGATCAATTCATGACAATACAATTTGAAAATTATTTCGGGCATATGGGCACCGCGGCTGTTCTTGACGAAGCGTATACTGGACGTCCAATTTGGTGTCACTTTTTTAAGTACTGCTGGCTGTATGGCACGCATAACACGAATAACACAAACAATGTTGGCCTGCAAGGAGTCAATTGTTTCTGGCTTATTAGCCTTGGAGGCCAAATGACCGGTTCTTTTCTCGAAATCAACTTATCGTCAAATTTTGATTTCAATCAGTCGATGGTTGCAGGCGTCGTATGACATATAGCGCCATCATGTTGAAACTAGATTTCGGCCGGATCAATGTCATTCATATTGACCATAACGCGAACTCCGGCCTCATTTTTGAAGAAATAAGACTCGATAATACTACCAGCGTGTAAGCCGCACCAAACGATGTATTTTTTTAGGATGTAATGAAGTCTGTATAGGGTGTGTTTTGGTATTGGTCTCACTCCATTTGCGGCAATTTTACTTATTAGCAAAATCGTCCAGCCAAAAATGTGCCTCACACAATTTGGCGATAAAAGAACGGGTCACTTTCCAACTGCTGTAGAGCCCAATCAGCTAAAGGATGATGTATATGGTGGTCATGTGGCTTTAATTACTGTACCAGCTGCTGTCGTGTCCCAAAAGCAATCGAATCTATAGAAAGTATTAATTAAAACAGAAATGATTGAAAACGCTTGAATCACTTTAAAATACACAAATCCGATACATACCGATATGTGTGACACCGCACTCTTAACTGGTAAGCTAACTTGGAAAAACACGCGACTCTGAACTGAACGGCTAGAATACTACGGGCACTCGACAGAGCAGTCATTGGTCTTTTATGAACCTATACTCGGAGGTAAGCTTTCTTTGCTTACAAAGCGGATGTAAACAAACGACAACAACCTTGTCGTTTGTTCTACCGGCTGCAGCACCTGATTTGCTTAGTAGTAAACAATCGCCTTACATATTAATTACCATGCGAGTTTAATTATTGTCGTAATCGTCGATTGCTCCACTAAGCGCTCATCGCAGCCAGCTGTTGGGCTAATCAGCAAAACAACCGACAGTTGCAGAACAATACCATGCAAGGTTATTGTTTAGCAATTGCTGATTATTTCGCTGTGATGCCTTTGGCTGCTGGAAGCATCTTCCGCATATCGGGCCATAACACTGGATCTTATATGGGTGCAGGCTTAGATCTTTGCGTAAAATTTTCCACGTAGTGGACGGACAGAGCCGCAATTCCTCTCCCCGCCGACAAATCGATAAGTTTGGATCTTCTTCCACACTTTCTTTTACAGCGGCGATATTCCCTTCAGTACGCTCATTTCTTAGCCGATTTTGTGTTCTTGCATCATCTACAGAGTATGTGGTATGAAATCTATGCACAGTTCGACGGATGGTTTGCTCAGATGGACGATTATGTACATCATAAAAATCGCGAAGTCGTCTATAAGGTGTGTAAATCGACGACTGATTTTCAAAGTAAATTGGAATAACTTGGTAGCGTTTTTCAAGCGTGAATCGATGATAACGTTTCAGAGTATACTGATCATAAATATCCAAAAGTGGCAGCAGTATGACAGCTCAGTCGACAGTTTAACCTTTGGAAAGTTCTATCTAAGCAAAAAAAAACACCCTGTATATATGGATTACATTTTCATGGCTTCAGTGCCTTTGGGTAAATGTCACTTTAGAGTCATACTGCATATATAATATTTCACGTCATCGTCGCATTTTTCAGTAATGGCCTACCAGTGAAATATTCCGACGTCTTAAATTTTGCTTAACTGGCAATAATCATTTATTTTCCACACACTGCTGACAAGATAATAATACCGAACCTGTATATCAACCCAGTCCTCTTTTTGTGTTAAATAAAGATGTTCACAACCTTTGCAATTAGCCCCTCCTGCATCATGCCATTTGTGTTATCACTGAGTTATTTCGATTAATCTGCACAGAATTTCAGAAAACAGTTTGACTGAAAGTGACTTTCCGTATTCATCCATTGTCCCTAGTGTGCTCTTGTACAAAATGGAAGCATTACTTAGTCAATTTAACCCCCTCTAAGAGGATAAAAGTTCTCGACATTTATGTGAACAGGAAGAATTTGTTACCATAGTTGCTGTGGAGAGGCAGGCATTCCATATATTTCATGGAAGTCAGCAACAGTTGGTATATTAAGATTTTCCTATGTGGAAAAGTATCCGGTTGAAGTTTTCCTTTTTATCGCCGCACTGATACCAAATGACTTTGATATAGGTATATGAATTTATGGTAATGCCATCTACATATTTACTAGCTAAACCATTTACAATTTTCTGATTTCCTCGAAGTTTCTAAAATTCTCTTTTATGTAAGTTTTAAATTCAGGAAATATGTACATATATGAACTAGATACTTAGTTTAAGTAATCTCATAAGTTCCGTCTCGCAACATATGTAGTTCCTTGTCAGGTCGAGATAAAAATCAAATCAAAACTATTCTGTACATACACAAACACAAGTTAGAAAGGGAAGATACACTATTATAAAAACCTGATGGACAGGCATAATGGCAGATGACAGGAGATTTGTAAAAAGATCTGATGCATTGGTACTGCTTGTATTTCGTATTTGATTATGTGCATATTTTGCTGGCGGTTTTTCTTTTTCAAGAAGCTATCTGTAATGTTCGTGTCTTTGAGGAAGAATATAAAATGGAAAATATATTATCGATTGATATAATATTACTGATTAACTGTATACTTATTGAAAGTATTTAATTAAGAACTCAATATGGAATGATTTGATTACTAGAGGGATTCAGTACAACATCATTGCCGATAAGTCATGCATGATGATATTTTTATTAGGAGCTTGGATCTTGAACCTCTAGCAAGATTGTTGCCATGCAATGAGAACAACATCTTTGTCCTACTTATGTTGTGTAAGAAACAGTAATGTAGTAGATAGCTACCACCTGTTTACTGAGACTGTCATGAGTCTGTGAGATGACTTTTTCACTTTTAACTAAGTAGTTGATCAGATTCATGGCTTTGCCCAACTGGCATGTTGCGATCAACCACGGAGGAAGAAGGATTTTCTAGAGGATCGAAGTGATGCTGAAGACCTTCAGTAATCAGGAGTGCTGGCATACTGCTAACTGCCTGGCTGAAGAATCTCTAGCAATATTCCTACTCTGAAACATCTCCAACCCGACTTTTCCGAGATTTCGTTCAGAAATAAAATGTTTTTTTTCATACACACATCCACACTAGTCGAGGTGCTAGCGTGCTATGCTATCGCTGATGACGGAAGTGAGCTGTCAGCTCATTCTGACAGGATGGCCTTTACGTCCAAGAATACTCAGTCGAAGGTACTACCATGAGAATCTCAACGTTGACGCATTCTCAGGCAGTGTCAAAAGAAATTACTACAAATGATTTGACCAATGGTGACAAAACAAAATACCGACATTTTTTGTAATGTAACTGCTTAAAGACGTTAATCTTGTGTGCACATCCATGATAAAATTAAAACATGTGTGCCCTATTTTCATGAAGGAGTTTTCTCGTCTAACAGACTGAAATTTATTGAAAATAATTTCAATAAATTTACAAAATGCTTTTTAAGTGCAAAACAAACAAAAAATTATTGCACTTTTCGACCCAGCGATCAGATAGGTCTCATCGGTATGGTTATCTCTGATCGCCTACCACACCTGCTTTTTATAAAAAGTTTTTATATGGGCAATTGGTGTGACCTCCAACATTGAAGCTCTATTTTCGCCCAATCGTATGCTTATATTTGATGCATGCATCATGCATTACTTTGCCTTTAAGTTGCCTGATTCATATTGCAAGAAAAGAGGTGGAAAGAACATTATCGCGTACCTTCAGATAGTTAAGATATTTTGAAGTGACTTTTTAAGTCTGTACTCAATTTCTTTTAATAATACGGTGCTATCCGCTTTTGATAGACTTCGTCCGCTTAACAATTTTTAACTCTATAATTTTTCCATCGAATTTTGAATTTCCAAATATATACATTTTTTCTGTATATTGTAACAAAAAGGTGTGAAGATTTTTTCTATATTAGCTGAAATTTTCACTTTTTGTTATTACTTTTTTATACTTCGCAGAAATTTTTTATATATTTTTTTTGCAGCATTTCTTAAAAACAAACATATTTGGATAAATATTGTTAAAGTGCATCAAATTCTGAGTAAAATGAGCCTTTAGCAAGGAAGACCCAAAAATATTGCAATGTACAACGGGGCGAAGCGTGAATAGGCGAGGCGAAGCGTGGCTAGGCGAGGCGAGGCTATTGCATGGCCACAACAGCGCACTTCGCATCGCCCTAAGCTTGACATGCAATGATAAAACTTATCCCTTATCTCAAATATTAATGGCCACAGTGGCCTGGTACTGCACGCAAAAAATGAATTGTTATTTTCTTTTGTAACATTTGTACCAACTGAAGTGAATTTATTAGATTTTACGATTGTTTTTGGGGATTTTCTTCTCTGGAGCTCTACCAGTAATATCTATAGCAAGTAAATTCAGTAGATTTATGTATGACAGTAAAAGATGGATCCTCTTGGTCTTGCTTTCTTGGATGAGGAAAGGGAAAAATCCCTAAACCTAAGCGAAAGGAAAATACTCGGAAGACGCAGATGGAGGAAGATATAGATGCAGACATCACATTTTCTAATAGCTTGCTGCTAGATGATTAGCTCCTTGGCAAAAGATAATATTTTGAACTAAGGTTATGCAACTTCTCGAGGAAAAATTTAATGAGTACGATATGGAGCCTAGAAAGGGTAACGAGCCATTTATTTATCCTAATGAATTTTCAGTGATAACGGATTCCAACCTGTTGTAAATTATGTGATTTATAGGTAAAGAAAAGATCTATCTTCATATATCCAGGATTCCACTTTATTACAATTATACTATTAATAGACAGCTATTATGGTACGTCCGTACGCCACGACAACTAGGAGGAGGAGAGCTTCTTACAGAATATATTGTCATCTAATCTGTCATTTACTTAAAGGTATTACCATACTTAATATACATTATGAGTACTAAAGTATTCTTAAAATAAGTATTGCCAAACCTAACACTCCTCCCCTCCTAAGAAGAAAAACCTTACTTGATTCTTAGCTTAACATTGTTCAATTCTTTATGTACATAATTTTACGTTAAGATTAATTCAAGGTTTAATATTTATACACAACTTTATTTTCTAGGTTTCCTATTCTTGCACTTCTCCTAGGGAGTTCATTAATTTGTATTTCTCTACTTTTGTTCAATTTTTCGAATAGCTCGTTTTGTTGCTGGAAACTATTTCCTACTTCTGATTCTTCCAACTTATTTTCCAAGTTTATCTCTTGTTTATTCTCGGCCACTTCCGGCTGCCTGTGTTTAAGTACCGATTCTCTTCTTTTCCACTCATTATCTCCCTCTTGGATTGGATCGAGGTTGGATGGTTCAATTTCTGTAATCTTATTTCCGGTTTGCCGAGTTTGGTCAATATGTCTTCGCCAAATGCGACCGTCGTCTAAGCCTACATTATAATGCAATCGCCCATTTTTGCTTTTAATTCTACCAAAATGCCATTTATTATTTCCATTGTAATTTCGAGCTGCTACACGCTGACCTACATCCAATACTCGACCTCTAAAGGTTTGCGTATTCGTTGTAAGTTGTTTCGTAATAGGTATCATTAAATGAAACTTGGTAAATATGGGATATTTAAAGACAAGCTCTGAAGGTGCGACTCCTGTAAAGGGATGTGTTGTATTTCTATAATAGGTTAAAATTTACGTAAGGTTGGAGTCAATGTCAGAGTTACTTGTAGTCATACGACGTAATTTATCTTTTAGTGTCTGCACATAGCGTTCGACTTGCCCGTTAGTAGCCGGATGATAGGGAGCGGCTCTTTTGTGTGTTATGTTATTTGATCTTAGAAAGCTCTGAAACTCTGCGTTAACGAACTGCGTGCCGTTGTCAGAGCAGAGTACTCTAGGGATTCCGAATGTAGCGAATATAGATTGAAGACATTTAATAGTATTTTTCGTATTAGCTTGCTTCATGGTATGGACTTCGGGCCATTTAGAGAAAGCATCAACCACTAGAAAAAAATATGTTCCGAAACTGGGACCTGCAAAATCTATATGTATTCTTTCAAATGGTCTAGATGGATATTCCCAGTGATGTACTGGAACTTTAGTTGGATTTTTGGCTGCTTTCTGGCATTCCAGACAATTTTTGACTATGTTCTCAATGTCCCTATCGATCTTTGCCCACCAGCAAAAACTTCGTGCTAATGACTTCATCCTATTAATACCAAAATGTGACGCATGTAAATCTTGCAATACTATCGACCTTAACTTAGCCGGAACCACTACTCGAATGCCCCGCATGATGCACCCACTCTGCATTGAGAATTCAGTTTGCTCGATATTGAAACGCTTATCTCTAGACATCTTTTCCCCCGTTTTTAATGCATTCCAAAGCGGTTTCAATTCATCGTCCTCTGCAGTGGCTTTTGCAATATCTGCCACAGTAACTGGTAGTCTGCTTATTTGGTTGATTTCAAACAGATCAGACTCTTCGACACTAGTTGCCTTACAAGGTTCTACCGGTAATCTAGATAGGGCATCCGCATTCGCGTTTAATTTTGAAGGCTTATACTTGATTCTGTAATTGAATCCCTGTAAGTAGATAGCATAATGTTGCATCCTCATAGCAGACATATGAGGCAGGCATTTGGACGGTGAAAATATGTGCATCAAGGGTTGATGGTCTGTATAGAGGGTAAAGTGTCTACCATAAATGTACTGATAGAATTTTTTTACTCCATAAATAATGGCGTATGCTTCCTTATCAATTTGAGACCATTTTCTTTGGGTAGTATTAAGTGTCTGGCTGGCAAATTTAATAGGCCTCTCAGTCCCATCTGGCATAATGTGGGACAACACCGCACCTACGCCCACCGGAGATGCATCTGTAGCTAGACAGAGTGGAAGCGATCTACAATAGTGCACTAAGAAATTGTCGGTTGACATATGAGCTTTTATTTTCTTAAAAGCATTTTCGCAATTTTGATCCCATTTCCAGGGTTTATCAGTCCGTAAAAGCGCATGTAAGGGTTCAAGAGTTTCTGACAGTCCCTTCAGGAATCTCCCGTAATAATTTATCAGTCCTAAAAATGATTTTAATTCTGTAACATTAACCGGCCTCGGTGTTTTCTGAATTTCGTTAACCTTGGACTCACTTTTATGAATCCCATCTTTATTAATAACATACCCGCAATACTCTACACTGTCCTGAAAGAGTTCAGTTTTCCTTAAATTGACCCTTAGACCAAAGTCCTTCAACTTTTGCAATACTATCTCTAACCTTGATAAGTGCTCTTCATCCGTAGAGCCTGTCACGCATACATCGTCGATAAAAACTACAACACCGGGTATATTCTGCAAAATAGATTCAATCTTGCGCTGCCAGATTGCTGGTGCACAATTAAGACCGTAAAGTAACCTGGTGCTCTTGAATAAACCTTTATGAGTCGTTAACGTTAATTTTGTCTGATCCTCTTCTCTTATTTTACATTGAAGGTATGCGCGCTTGAGATCGAGTTTTGAAAACCTATTTCCCCTACTTAATGCAGTAAACAACTCATCTGTTGTTGGTAATGGATGATCATCCACTAAAATGTGGGGGTTCAATGTGACCTTAAAGTCACCACATAGCCTAATTTGACCATTTGCTTTAGCAACCGGGACCACCGGTGTGGCCCATTCGCATTGATCTATTGGTACCAAAATTCCTTTCGAAACTAAATCCTCTAACTCCTTTTCTATCCCATCTTTTAATGCAAAGGGAATGGAACGCGATTTGAGGTGCACAGGCATTGTGCCTGGTTTTACGCGTATAGCAGCTGGTTCTCCTTTAATTTCCCCAGCATCATCATTAAAAACACACGAATATTTAACTAAAGTATCACGCAGTTTATGCATAAGGCGCAAATTTATGTCACTAGGCATTTTGATTTCATTAAAAACTTGAGCATTTACCTGATTTCCTACATTCATATCTGGTCGAACATTTATAGTAGTAGCATTTACATCCGTGAATGTTTTCGACAAAATTTTTCCAATAATATCTCCACCAAATTGTACCATCCAATCTCGACCCAGTAGGGGATGCTTATAAACCGGGACATCAACCACGTATAACTTTAATGGATATTTTCTTATTCCATTCAGAGCAACTGCAACCTGGGCGTAGCCTAAGACATTTAGAAATTGATTATTGTAAGTGCACAATTTTACAGAAGTAGGAAATAGTTTTACATTGGCAAATTTTTTTTAAAAATCACAAGCACTTATCAAAGAAGCTCCTGATCCGCTATCAAATTTCATTTGCATATTCATGTCATTAACCTGTACATCTACTAAAATTTTATTACTACTCAACTCTTGACATACCTCATTGATGTAAACAATTACTTCGTCTTCTTGATCTAACCTATTCTTCTCAGTGCCTATTCCAGTAATGCTTTATACATCTATCTTGTTCTTCTTCATACACACATTCTGCAAGTGACCCCGCTTCCTACAGTAGTTACATACACTGTTTTGATGTTTACATCTATTCGCAAGATGGGGTCCCCCACAACGAAAGCATTTGACTGCTGACTGCTTACACGAACTCGGTGCTGAATTGACTGGATCGTCCTGAGTCTTCTTATTACACTTTCTGCCACCAGTATAGCTTCTTGCATGGTCCCTGTCTCTCTGTTTGCCTCCTTTGTTGCTAAATCTGTGGATTGCATGTGAAGTCAGCTGGCCCTCAGTGCCACCACTTAGCTGTAAAGAATTTTGTTGTGCTGACTCCAAACTTGTCGTAAGTTCCACAGCTCTTTCAAAAGTCAAGTCTTTGGTTTCGAGTAATCGATCTCTTATTCGCTTATCTCTAATTCCACACGTCAGCTGGTTTCTTAAAGCGGTAGATAAGTAATTACCAAAATTGCAGTGCACAGCCATCCTGCGCAACACAGCTATGTACTCTCGAATGCTCTCTCCCTCCTGCTGGTTGCGGTGATGAAATTTGTAAATTTCAGCTATTTCAACTGGCTTCGGATTATAGTGTTCCTTCAAAACTGTTACTAATTCGCTGTACTTTTTGCTCTCCGGGGAGCTTGGTGCAATTCCATCGCACAATAAATCGAATGTCTGCGGGCAAAACCCTCGAGAATACTTCCCAAGCCATGAAACAGAAATCTATATGTGTGCGTTCGGAGTCTGTTCTCTAAAATGTTCTATATTGATACTTATGGAAAAATGCCAAACATTGACTTTATATATGCTATAGAGCCTAAACTACTATCCATACAGGAAAATAGTCTTCTAGTAATTTAAAGCTTGGTTCCTTACCTTCCCAAAGGCTACACTTCCTATATAGCTTACTTAACAAAATAATAAAATAGTTTTGATTACAAAGTAACCTTGCTATTCTACGCTCAATACCTCTCAGCTGAGTAATAATTGCATGAGTGTATGTGCAGCCGAAGTCCGAATCTGTAGGCAGCTACATTCGATATCATCAGCCCACGGCATGCCATGACGGCACAGCGACATTATAATGATTACTCAGCTGAGAAGTTTTGTTTGAGGAATCGTAGTCATTTGGTTAAGATAAATTGTTTTAAATAATTTTGTTAGGAAAGGTATAACAATTTTATTACGGTTCGGAAGATAAGAAAGCAAGCTTAAGATTATTGGAACACCATTTTTCTGTATGAAGAGTAGTTTAGGGCGGAGGAGCTATTCAAATCAAACTTTTGTCACTTTTACATAAGAACACTGCAAATATTTTAGAATGTAAGGACTACGGGGGGCCTCGCATGTGGTAGGAAGGGAGTCTGTTTCATGGCTTGTGAAGTATTCTCGAGGGTTTTGCTGCGGGCCAATATAATGTAGCAGATACCTACACTTCAATGCATCTGCTGAAATATTAAAAATTGAAAAAGCACCTTCTAGTCGTTGCAACCACCTGTCGAATTTATTTTTGCCTTCATCGAAAAACTCAATCACGAAGTTAGATGGTACTGTAGGATCTGGATCTGTCATAGCTCGTGCTGTTGAGATACCTCACTTACAAAATAAAATCGTACAAAAATCCGGTCATCAGAATCCCATCCTCGTCGCCACTGTTGTAAATTATGTGATTTATAGGTAAAGAAAAGATCTATCTTCATATATCCAGGATTCCACTTTATTACAATTATACTATTAATAGACAGCTATTATGGTACGTCCTTACGCCACGACAACTAGGAGGTGGAGAGCTTCTTATAGAATATATTGTCATCTAATCTGTCATTTACTTAAAGGTATTACCATACTTAATATACATTATGAGTACTAAAGTATTCTTAAAATAAGTATTGCCAAACCTAACACCAACCAGTACTGCAGCTCTAATGCGTCCACTTCAGAGTCAGTATTAACTAATAACAATTTTTCCGTGCAGAATGCAGAAAACTCTAGTCCTTCTATTATTCCTACTAGTTGATTGTGGAAATTCTTCAAATTTTTCACAATTTATCCGTCAATCTTTTCTAAAATGTAACCAAATGTAGATACGTCCATGCTCATATATTCGTAAAACCGTTATAGGTCTCTGTGAGACCATTATGGAAATGAAATTCACTGAAATCACTTCTCTTAAAGTATCTTCTTAAGAATTTTTAAGAAATTCCCCTTTCTAACTTCGCATAAAATGTTGTCCTCTTCAGAGGTAGGTACTGTATCTAGAGTGTTGAATTCTGCCTATACTCTTTAGCGAAAACTGTGACCTGTGACTGAACTTTCGCTAAATCTTAACTCACTTCAGAAATGTAATATGTCACTCCAGAATGAAATTTTCCATTTTTTCGCGAGGTGCAATGCGCGCTAATTTTAATAGCTGGCATATCTTATATGTTTTTTCTTTGATATAATCGAAGGAGGTACTCATTCTCATATACTGGAAGAATCTATGAGGATCAGTATGTAAATCTTCATATATGTGAATTATGGAATACCTCAAATTCTAATCGCTTGTTGTTGTTACCCCACATATATACAAGCAAATCTGCAGAAAGGGCTAGACAAAGAGGAAATGATTAATTTTATATCCTTAGAATGGAAATTTTGTCAGTTTTTTTTTTTTTAGTTTATGTTCAAATCTTTTCTTAATATAATCGAAGGTTTCTATACTCATCCTCACATATTGGAAGAATCTATCAGGATTTGTCCATAAATCTTCATTTAGATGATGAAATTCACCAAATTCCAGAGGTTTCGTGGCAAGCAAACATGAATTACTTGACAAACGCAAAATTTCTCCATATTTGGGCTGATGAGTGTTAAGTCCAGCACCTCTTGGCGAATGGCGTTGCAGAATGATGGTTCATTCCATATATTAGCTATGTCTATATTATTTTTAACTAAGTAGTCAAAAAGGGACTCACCTCGTCTGTTGGTGTCACTGCTTCCCCATACAATGTGGTGGGCATTCGCGTCACACCCAAAGATATAGGATTAATTCCTTTTTTGGCAGAAATCCAGAAGTTTTGTAATTTCCTCTGCAGAAGGTGGATCCGTATCACCCGGGAAGTAGGCTGAGGCCATTACCACCTCATGTCTGTTGGCACTTCCACTAGGGCAGCCACCAGGTCCCGAGAGATTAGTTCTGTAATAGGAAGGAAGTTCGTATTAGGTTTAAAAAGCATTGCCAACCGTGGGGTATCATGATTCCTATTGTAGATCAACTTGCCTTGTTTAGTCGGAAGTCCTTTCACTTGACTTCCAAGAACCCAGGGTTCTTGCAGGAGTGCTATGTCTATACCACCCCTAATGAATCTTCTACTAAGCACATCTGAGGCAGCTTGTGCATGATGAAGATTCACTTAGAGTAACTTAATATCACTTCTATTTTCAGTCATTATGACTGACCACCTTTTTTGGGACTCTTTTTCGTTCCCTTTTTTTTGCCCTTCCCAGTTTTCTCCCCTTGGTCTCCATTTAAGGGTTTTGGCCCTTTTAAATAGAAGCTTGGGGCTACTGTGGGTTTGCCTGGCGATTTTAATTTAACCACTGCCTCCTCTCCAGCAATACTGGTGAGCCTGTTGCTCCTTTCTGGTACTGAGCGTGTCACAACTGCCGGGCTGTTAAGTTCGCCGGTAGTTGAGGGTGTCACAACTGCCGGGCTGTTAAGTCCGCCGGTAGTTGTGGCTACTTTCTCGACCTGTTTTGGGGTACCCATTTGGGGTATCGCCCTTGGTGGCTCTGCTGCAGCCACTTCCATTTTCTCAGGAGCCCCAGTATTACTCTCGAGCTTTATGCCCGAGGGTGAGGTGACCGCAGCTGCTAGGCCAGATGGCCGAAGTGCAGTCTTGGACGCGCCAGCCTTTGGGTTGGCCTTTGCTGTTCTACCTTGCTCCTTTTGCAGCTTTAGGTCTCCTTTCGCTCTAAGCCGCACCTATCCAAAAAGGAAGTTAATCTTAAAGTTTAGCTTCTTGAGCCTTTCCGCCGAGCAGTGGTCCACTGAGAGAGTGACTTGCGAGACAACCCCTTGAGTCACTTTCCTTAAGACCTTCCACTCAGCTCTTTGTGCTTTCAGGGAAATAGTCAACCAGGATCTTTGCATGAGGAATATCACATTCCCCTGCAGCCCTTAGTTCGGCATTTTCCCATGGTGTTATCTCACCCACTATCTGCTTTACCCACTCCGAGGTAGTCTTGTCAGAGCAGGTGAGAACTAGCCATCCTGGTCTAGCACTGTAACCGACTTAAGTCGGTCATCCTCCATCTCCAGTATCTTGCCGAGGATCACCTTACGGACAGATATAATTTGATCCGCCGTAAGCATTATTTCGGGGAAGTTCGCTGAGAGGATTCCCATTTTAACTCCTGAAACAACTTGTTTGTAGGAGAAGGACTTTGGAGCTATCTCCGTTTTGGAGTGCTCCTGCTTCCTTTGTGCTTCTTCACCTTGTTGAGTCCTCCTCCTTTCACTTGTGTAGTTTTAGGAGTAGAGTCCTCGGACCGAATCCGTTTGGATCTTTTAACGGTCTCCTTCACCGGCAGTTTAGCTGTGCCCGTGTTTCACCGACCACTGAACCTGTTTCTTAGCGGCTCCACTCATCTTCTGACTTTTGGACTTTGAATCATTTTTGGGGCCTGTTGGATCCTTATCAGATACTTTAGAACACCCGGTGGATCCATTTGAGTCCTTAGCAGAGCTCTGGATTCCAGTTGGATCATCTGGTTTCACCTCACCAGATATAGAGGGTTGAATTACGACCAACTCTTCATGGTTGTTCTTACTCTCACGGTCCGGCTGTGAGATCAGCTCGACGTCTTCATCTGAGAGAGAGCAGTCTTCTCGCATACTCTCCGCTAGACTTTCGAATTCCTGTTCCATGAGCAGGTCGTCTTCTCCGTGTACTATTTGAGGCGTAATAGGTGCCTTTGGATTTGGTACATTGGGAGGGGCACCACCCTCTTTAGCAAATACGTTTTCCATGTAGTTCCCACGAGCTACGAAGAAAATAGAGTCACCCACGGCAGAGATTCGTATACTATGGGAAGGCTAAATTGAAACTAGATGTGAGAGCTAGTCTCGGACGTGGGAGGGAGTGCCGGTTTGTAAAAGACAACTCAGTTCTTTAAATTCAAATATAAAATTTTGTTTATTAAATCCTTCAATGCCTATAATTATATCACAATTCATTTACTAAAAGAAATTCAGAACTAAAACTACTATAAAATTCAATATAAAATTCAACAAGAAATCCAAATAAAACAGGGCTAGACATTTTTTAAAAATTCAATGTAAAATCCAATAACTAGTGACGATTGCGTAGTCCGTCTCCTTTAAATCGTCTTATTCTAGAAAAGGGAAGAAGAAGAATTAATCGTCTATGAGCAATGAGTTCTAGAACAAGGAAGAAGAAGTCTTAATCGTCTATGAGAAAAGTATTCCTATATAAATTTAAGAGTGCTATTTTTAGGCACACGGGCAGCAAAATGCTACTATAAACAAGAAGAAGATTACAGATTATTCTCTGCAGCAGAATTATTCTTCTGCTTAGGTGTTGGTCGGAGATTGCAGATTATTCTCTGCAGCAGAATTATTCTTCTGCTTAGGTGTGGGTAGGAGATTACAGATTATTCTCTGCAGCAGAATTATTCTTCTGCTTAGGTGTGGGCAGGAGATTGGGAAATGATGGAATTTTCAGATTATTCTCTGAAATATAGAATTATTCTTCTATTTTGGAGGTTGGGAACGATATTCTTGTTACGCGGATTATTCTCCGAACCAGATGAGCTCTGAACCAAGAATGATTTTCTGCTGCGGCTCGTCGGCTTTATATAGCCGCCGCATCCAGTTATGAGCTCTCGCCTCTCGGTGTTGCCCTAGCGACGTTTGTTGAATTTGATGACTGAGGCGAAATCAAATGATTTGACGTAATGTCACGATGTGACATTATAAAATGTAAATATACAGGAAGGATGTATAATTTAGGTGAGTTTGTGATATTTTTGTACAATTTTGTTGAAAATAGTAATAATTTTATATGTTTTAGGTGTAAAATCTGTTCATTGGAATGTTTGGACGTCGCTGGACCAAAGGACGGAAGTTCTTAACAATCAGATAAGTGGTTTTCTTTTAATTTATATTAGTCTTGCCTTCCTTGTGTTTTCTTTTCCTTTCTCTTTTAGGAAAAAATATTTCTTCGCAGGAAGGATTGGGAATGTGAATGGAGTTTACAACGGGGGACCATCATTATGTATGTGTGGCCTAAACACTGGAGGTCGCCTGGTATCCAGAGTTCATCTTTATAAGACACACTCACGCAGTGCCATTCATCCCATAGGAACGATTTTTTACACCTGGGATTGCGGATGACGCCATCTACCTGCGCAGGAACACCTCGGGCAGGATGAGACTGTACGTCACGTACGGACGGTCCTGAGAGAAGAATTGCATAGCAAGAGACTTGCATGGCAAGATTCTCCCCTGACGTGGCATTAACGTGGCTTGCGTTAACCCCACCTTGTCCCCTTTCATTCATAATAACTTGCTTTCAAAAAAATTTAGTGATAAGTAAAAAATTAATGATATAACTTCAAAAATGTTTTACTTTTCCAAAAAAATCTCCTTAAGTAGCCATATTAACTAACTGTCCCGTACCCACATAAAATATTCCTAATCTGTTACCTTTCAGATAAATGCAACATTATTAGCCTACATCCGGTACTCCCTGAGATACAGGAAAAGATGTCTTGCAAAATACCTCGCCCATATTTGAACGAAATTATTTGGAAATTCAAAATTTTTTATATTGGTCGAAAACTATGCACTTAAACAAGAAAATCGAGTGTAACTTAATTTCATAATTTTAAGATTTACGTTAGTTAATAACATATTTTTCACTATCAATTTCAGTCGATTGAAAATTACCTCATCTTTTAGGTGTTTGGTTAGAAAAAAAATTCAAAAAGTGCTACATAACTATTACATTTTTGTTCTGAAAGACGCTTTTATCTATAATTTATGCCTCTCTCTACTAGTACAACGGCCTTTTTTTTTGAAATTTTTTTAATGACATAACGAAAAAATATTGGCAAGTGATGAAATCAAAGAAGCACCAGTCAATATTAGTACATACCTATGTAGGTGTATATTGAACCTTTATAAGAACCTTTAACAAAAAAAAAATAGGAAAAAAAACAGGAATAAAACATAAAAAGGAATCTCTAAATATAGAAAAAGGAAAAAGCAAAAATTCTTAGAAATATCGGAATGATACCTACATTTTTTCTAAAAACGGAAAAGTATGTGAGGACAATTACGGGAAAATGAAACCTACTTGATATCACATTTATTCTTTGAAGTGTTCAACTGAATTATCAGAAGAGAGTATCACGAGTATTTTTTCTACATAATTACTGGGAGTTGGAAGTGATCTAGGAAAACATTTCTTTTCTTCATCTTGTATGGGAGCTATTCAACCAACATATCGACATATTTATAATACGAATAAAGTACAAGGACATCCCAATATAGCTATTTATTTTCTCTATAATGAGAAACGTATTCGAGTAAGGAAGACCTTTTTTTTAAATACCCTTGGTATTAAAGCTCGTCATATATGCGAATAATGGTTGGAAAGTAGGAAAGTGGATTGGTCAGAAAAGATAAGGTAGGGCTGTATGGGAGCCATAAAAAATTAAATAAAAAACATTAGAGTCTGTAAGAAATCATATAAATTTCTTGCTAGAAGTAAAAAACTATTCCCATGATTTTTGTGAAATAATTCGCAAAAGTATCATTACTGAAGTCTAGCATATGTACCGTACACAATTAATGAATAAAAATTCAAAAGAAAAATGTTCAATTTAATTTAATATTAAGGTTTCTCTGCGGTCATTATTTTTTAATGGCCACGACGTTCAGCAAGCTAATCGAGTCAATATCATTCGTTTGGAACTTGCACCGTTGGTACCGTTGCCTAATGTCGGCCACCAATTCCCACATGTCGTCTTGCTATTCCTCATCTGGACTATTGCTTGAAATGTTCCAACTAAAAATCATCTTGAACAAAATTTTATGCAAAGGCGAGTTGAGTTATTTGTTCTACCACAGATTTCTAGATCATTGGTATTGTATTTGTATAAATTCCAGTATTGATTTTTGCTAACAGTGTGAATATCGCAAACAAGTGCTTTTTATACAAGCTATGAAAGTCCGTTTAGAAAACTATGCTACAAAAAGCATAGAGTTGTTGTCTGTACTGAAAGGTTGGCAGCGACATCTACAGATAAATTTTAAAAACATTAATAATAAATTAAATTAATAAAGTCAGGCATATGCGAATTCACAGCTTTCCCTAATATTTAAATTATACACTAGCAATAGAAATAACTTAACAAACATAGAATTAATAAATAAAACATGCAAAACTAAATTATCAAACAAACTTTTCAAAATAATAATAAAGTAAAAATGCCTAATGCGAATCCGGCTTAAACATTAAATGATAGCAGCGAGTCTGACGGGGCAGACGTCACTTGTGGTTTGGGACAGAGACGAGATGTCATTTTTTCTGGGTCGCGAAAATAAAACGAGGCAATCAAATTTCATTCTAAAACCGTGAAGCGAAAAGTCTATAGACATCCCTGTGATACCAATCCCATGTTTATCACAAAAAAATCGAGAGGTCTATTTTCTGCATAAGTAAAACCAAGAAGAAAAAAGGTATTTTCGGAGATTCCGAGAAATAAACTCCCATCTGCTCGGAGTCACGTCATTTACTGGGACTTCCAGGATTACGCCGAGGGAGACACAGGCAAGATAAAAAAGAAATTCAAATAAAAAAACTGCATAAAATATAAACGATAATTTAGAACACAACATAATTTCTAGCTGTAATATACATAAAAAAAAATCTAATAAGTAGGATTTTATATAAGATAATGATTGTTCAGAGGTTTTGAGTTCGCAGTTATTAAATTATTGAACTATATGGGTATACATTTATTGAACCTTTTTTGTTGTTGCCTAATTATTTGCATGGATAACTCTTACAGTATTTACAAAACTTTGGGTATTTGGCTGTTACCAAAAGCTTTACTTAGCATAGTTGGAATCAATTTAAGTTAGGCCAATCTTTATCTGTATTTACTTATCTGTGGTTATATGTTGTCTTACCATGTTTACATTCATGCAGCGTTCAAAGATTGAGTGGATTGGAAATTGGGTGGAGTCTTGGACTCGTGTTTTAAGCACGCAAAGTTGAGAGATTGAGTTGAGAACGGGTCCAAATATAGCTGCAGTGACAGTTAAACAAAACATCTTATTCATAGTATATTTTGTAACAGAGTTATAAAAGTTATAAGCTTTTTTAAATAAACAAAATATATTCACAGTAAATATCCAATCTTACAAAAATAATAAAAATAAATATATATGGCGCTGTTGTCGAGGTCTAGAAAACTGCTGAGAACGCTTCGAGCTTGTAAACTGAAATTCTGTACACGCCGTTCACATAAAAATTGCAAATACAAGTTCAAAAATGGTCACACATACCCACATGCACACGCACACACACATAACCACCCACCCACATACACACACACAGACACACACTTAGTAGAAAATGCTCACAGTTTTGTCTTGTCTCTTGCCCCGCAAGGGACAGTTATTATGTAAACCAATACTAATTTGACTGAAAAGCATCAAGGTGTTTGCAATTCATAAAGAAACGTATAGAAAATTAAGTGCCGATGAGCCTCCTGATGAGCATTCATTAAATCTCATCGAAGGGCTCATTGGATAGTATGAAACTGCTCATTATATACTAAACCAGGAATTAATAAATATTTATTATTGTCATCACCTTATCAGATGACATTTCTACTAGGAAATATTAATTGATTTTTGTGACATATTTATTTAAATTTTTAAAACATTTATTTTTAATTACTTTTTTTGATTTGCCTTTCCTCGGAAAGACTATCGCCCATATGCTGAACAAGACGTTATAGCCATATCCTTACGCCTCAACGTCGAATTCGGAAATATATATAAAATCAGATTCTCATTTATGAACTCTTCATGACACTCATTGATATGCTCATTAATAAGCTCATCGTGCCACTCAATATGTACTCATCATTGTGCTCATCTAATATTGTAAAATGCACAAAGGAGAAGCAAAGTGTACATTTCTAAATAAGTGAAAGAGATGCAATATCTCATGCACACTATCTGTGAATAAGTAAATAAATGATTTTTTCCCCGGTTTTGATTCAAACGCGAATAAATTTCATCAGTACGTTCATCTGATTGCTCATGAGGAGCTCATTGATGAGCTTATCATGATATGTCTACCAGGGACACACACCCACACACTCCCCCCCCCCACACAGGGAATCGCGCGACCGAGTCAGATAGTGGCTTCCATATTATTTATCTCTAACCACCCAGCCCATCCCCACCCATCTAGGTATCTAAATTATCGCCGGGTAACGCCGACAGGCTCCCCCTATACATTGTTACGAGCGTGGCCTTCGTTCATTATTTAAAACGCAATATTTCGGATATACTTCAAAAGTTCTTTCTTTATTTAACTTTACTGTTTACTCTTACAATTCACAAACAATCATCAAATCGACTCTTTAGTTATCGCTAGTCTGTACTTCTAATTATCGTAATCCAAATAGTTTACTTCGTTCACTTCACTGTCTGAAATAATACTGCCTCCTAGATGTGAGTAGCGCCGTATTTATACTCTACAAATTATCCTAGAGCCTTCCTGAATATTCCGTTCTCCAAACATAGTTTACTAGGATGTCATAACCTGCAGTTGTTTCCATTTCCAATAGATGTCGCTTGTATCACTTTGTGGCGCGTAACAATATAATTATATAATATAATACAAACATTGTATAAACTTGTCTCTTACAGTCTGTTCTATACTCCTATCACTACGTGCGCAAAACTGTTTATTTTTTTTTGTAACAGGTAAACTGGACAGATATCTGCTCAATTCAAAAGTTTACTAGGCAGATTGGCAGACGATGTTCCAAAATTTACCAGATAGAAAAATTGACTGATTAAACGTGCGGCTGACAACTGGACATTTTTGAGTGCCAGACGTTAGCGCCAGATATGTCTATATCTGCCACCGTGATTACACGCATCTAACCACAAAAATGGGCAGATATCTGGTATTCTGCCATATCGTTTAGGTGCACCTTAATAAATTTGTATTGAATTAATTGATATTTCGATTACACTTTTAATAAAAGTTGTTTCGCCAAAGAACTATTTGTATGGATAGCTGTGCACTATTCGTTGAATTCATCTCGAATTCCTTGTATTTCCTAAAATAGATGTGCTGCTTTAAGAATATATTATCTGAATGTACCAAAATATGTAAATGAAGAATTGAATTGAATTAGAATCTTTTAAATCCTAACAGCTCAAAGATGCAAGTTGAATTTTAATGATTATTACGAACCATTCCCTCCTGCGAAATAAAGCCCTCCAAACACTTTTCTCTTTAAAATTGATACTACTAACAATATATATATATATGTATATATATAGAATATATATATATACTTCAGCGGTTATAATTATTTTAACCCTTTATACATGCGAACATGAGATATGTACATATATAGGTTGTCTGCCATTCACACGATAAACTTGTTCTGACGCATAGAATCTGATACGAAAAATTTTAAACCAAGTACAACCCAACTGGCATATATCCTTAATTATGTAGAAGCCATGTTGTTCATCAAATATGCAAAGTTTCATGATTGTAAAGAAGATTTTAAGTAACAGAAGAGTTGCTTTTACATTGTCTGCATATATTTATGTACCTACATATGTATTACATTATGTGTGGGAAAATTTTCGAAAGAACTGAAACTTTTTCAGATACTGGCAATATTCACAACACAACTGAATTATATCTTCTGCGAAAGATAGCAGATATCAGGAAAAAGTTTTCTCTTGAGTATTAACCACAGCAAGAATTATTACTGTAACTCTACTTAGATATTCATTCTTATAAAACCTGTGTAAGATGATCGCTGTTGGGAATATTACTTTACTTTACTACCTACCGACATATTTGGAAGAGTTCTTTTTCAACAATGTTTCGATGAAGAGTCTTTTTGGTTAATAAAAAATTTTTCCGTATCAGTAAAATTTTATTTCTGAAACTCTTACTTCTTACCTCTAATCACAAAAGTTGTGTCCCTCCCAGGTGCAGGACGATGAATTTGTTTAGTCAATTTTAATCTCAAAGCCTATGATCTAAAACAAATGAGTTAAAAGAAATATTTAATTCTGGTCTTCTGAGACCTTGGCCGTATATCACCATTTTTAACTGAAAACGGTTGCATGTATGTAGGTTGGAAAATCTTGCAGTCCAATTTTCTATCAGGTTATTTACATATGCTCATGTTGGTTACGGGCCATTGTCTATAAGTGTCAATAATCGCTCGGACTTACAATTTACTCGGAGATTGTAGTAAGATAAGGAGGAGTTAACTATTAACTGGGCGTTTAATCTTAATTTTCTGCACTCCGATGCACACAGCTACATCACACGGGCTGTCTACTTTGCATACAACACCATCATACACACCAACTAACCATTCCACATGTAATATATCGCCCCGTAAAGTTACACAGCCCAGTTGGAAAAAGAAGCATATAACATGCATGCTGGGGACCTTCCTAGAATGTTTTGAATGAATGAGTCCTCAGTTAATTTCGTTTTTATATTGCGATGTCATTGGAGAGAAGGCATGCAAAAAACTCCTTACGTAGTGATTATACTGGCATGATGCAGAAGTGATTCTGCTAGTATGATATGAAATTGATTCTGATGGCATGATCTGGAAGTAATTCTAAAGAACGAGTTAACAACTTTTACTCAAATTTGAAATATAGTTGTTTTCCAGCCCGCTGGGTCGACGGACATAGAGCCGTGTATATTTAAAAATTTTCTTAGCTTAATTGATTTTATTTTAAACCACTTACCGTAAAAATGCTTTACCTTTCAATAAATTTTTTAAACTACAAAATTATTTTATCTTTCACGAAAAACAATTTATTTAACTCGTCCGAATACGTCAAGAACAACATTTAATATCAAAGTGTCCATTACGCATAGTAAAATAACGATGCTTCACAATTTTCGGAGCCTGTCGATGCATCGCATATGCCTTCCTGGGAAGGTTTGGAATCTTTACTAAAAGCTCGATTCCTTCTGCATACCTTCCACAGGAAGGTCCTTTAGGTTTTCTAACTGGGAGTACCCACCTACACGAAGTATGCTAAGCCAAAATTCTCCTCTATATTCTCATTCTAATTAACCAAAACTTCAGATTAGATAGTTCTAACCACTCTGCACATCACATTGAAAATGAGAGTTGCGTTATTTCGTCAAGTGGAAAAATCCGCAGTTTAGATTCGTGGAAAATTAGATGAGATCACCCCTTGTTGCACTTCAATCTGCTGGAGCTCATGAAAAAATCTTCTATAGAGCTTCCAAACGATGGCTCTAGAAGAGTTACTTACTTGCGCCTCTGCTTATTATTCATGATAAATCCGTGAATATGTTTCTAAAGAGCTGCCAAATGTTGGCTAAAGAAGCGCTTAAATTGTGCTCCTTTCACAAGCGCTGGCTTTTCGTCCCAATTAATCAACGCTACCACACCAATACCAGCAAACATTATGATTAGAGATCGCAATCGGAAGCCACTCGATCAACCAAAGTTTGATTTTGATCTCGAAGTCGTTCTCGATTCGATCTTGAGCCGAAAATGAAGGAAAAGGAATGATAATTCAAATCGAAATGACGACTCGATATCGATTCGTCTTCTCGGGAATTTATCGAATAATTTTCGTGCTTTCTTCGTAAAAACTATTCGAGTTCGAATTAGATAAACGAGTAAATTACGCTTTGTGAAAACTATTCTATTGAAAATAAGCAAGTAAACTATGACCAACATTTACCAAATGCAAATTTTATGCTCTCAGCACTGACGTCACTATATAAATTTCTTTCGGCGAATATATGAAAAGGAATACCGCTGGTATACTCGCGTTGTCATGCACAATCTGAAAAATCGTATACCGTTAACTCTTTTGATACGGCAAATTCTCTGAACCTGAAGGTCATATGTCGAGAGAAATTCGAAAACCCGAAAATTTTTCGGATGGTTGCTCTTCGAGAACTTCTCGTAAATGCGAAAATCCGAAAATAGTTTCGCTGGGATTTATCAAGTATCTGAACTCGAAGTTAAGATAATTTTTTTTAATTACAGCTAGTAACCCAACGATAAAGGAGCGAAAGGCATCCAACATTGCGGCGGTGCTCGAGTGAGTCGATATGACAAGTTATTGCCAAATCGCCAATGAGCTTGAAGGCTCTCTTTTGGACAATATCCAATGAAGCTAAGGCTGTGCGACCAGCCCCGGCCCATATATGGGAGTTGTATTCCATTCTAGGTCTAATGTAGGACTTGTAGAGGAGCGCTAGATTTGACGGGCTGAAATATTTCTTACACCTTTTCAGAAATCCAAGAGATTTCGATGCTTCTTTGGCAACAGAGAAGATGTGATCTGTCCAGCTTAACCTATTGGAAATTTTAATGCCAAGAATGGATTGTTAAGATCGTTATTCAGTCATTCAGTCATTCTAGTCATGCAATCTCGTTTAACACATGCGGCATTCCCCCTGGATTCATCAAGAGTGTCAAAGGAGTAAGCGAAACCAATAGTATTGTCATCTGCGAAACTATGGATGGGATTGAAAGTAAGGGAAAGCAGATCATTAATGAAAATTAAAAAGACAGTTGGAGAGATAACAGAGCCTTGAGGTACACCGGCATTTATGGGATGCGGTTCAGATGTAACGCCATCTAATACAACACGTATTTGGCGACTAGATAGGAAACTTTCAATCCATAATAGAAGAGGAGGGGAGAGACCAAGTGCTTTGAGTTTGGCTAAAAGGGCTGGATGCCAGACTCTATCAAAGGCTTTTGAAATATCTAGCGCAACGATTTTATACTCACCAAAATTGTGAAGACTACGGTTCCAACGTTCCGTAAGAAAGGTCAGCAAGTCTCCAGATGAGCGTCCAGCTCGGAAGCCATATTGGCCAACGTTGATGAGATTGCTAGTTTCTACATACTTCATTAATTTTGAGTTAATGATAGATTCAAAACCTTTGAAAGAATCGAAGTGATCGCAATTGGTCGATAATTTAAGGGATCGTTACCCTCTCCTTTCTTGGGAATAGGCTGAACGTGAGCTAGTTTCCAAGCAGTTGGAAATTTTTCTGTCGAATAAGGCAAGTAGAATAGTATGCGCAGAGGTTTAGCCAAGGATGCGGCACAGCTTTTAATTAACAGGGGCGAAAAACCATCAGGACCTACGGCTTTGGAGACGTTGATCCCTTAAGAACCCTGAACACATCCCTCGTACGAACGTGTATTGGCTCTTGTACAAATTCACACGGGCGATGTAAAACAGGTGTTTGTGAAGTGGGTGGAATACAAGAATTTCAAGCGAATCCAGCAGCTAAAATATTAGCTTTATCCAGGGAGTCAACAATCACTTCTCCATTATTAAGTAGTGAAGGTATAGAGGAACTGGTGAAGTTGTTCCTGATGGTTTTGACCAGGGACCAGAAACCTTTGCTACCTTTGCTGCTTGCCAAGATTCTTTGTCTTATATTCTGGTCAAAAAGCAATTTTTGTCTCTGTTGAATGGACTTGCAGGTGTTCCATGCAGTCTTGTAGACTTGTTTCATTTCCGGAAATGGATACAATTGATAGGCGCGAAAAGTAGACTCTTTCACTTTTATAGCTTGTTTGCACTTATCGTTAAACCAGGAGCGATCATGCTGTTGTTGAGATCTGCTGTAAGAATACGGAATGTATTCATGCATGCCAAGATTTAGTATGTTACTAAATTCTAATGTGCATTTATCAACATCCCTCGAAGCAAAACAGACCGACCAATCAATTTCTCTAAGATACTTATTGATACTTTCCCAATCAGCATTCTTATAGTGCCAAAGAAGCCTACTTGTAGGTGGAGAAGTAGGGCGGCACAGGTTTGAGGTGGTAAATTGAGCCGTGATTAAGCAATGGTCTGAATTTGCGAGAGGGGAACCGACTGAGATGGAATATTTGTCCGGATGAGATGTTAGTAAATTAGCTTTATCTCCAGGTGTATCAGGAATTCACGTTGGTGCATCCACTAGCTGTTATAAATTAAATGATTCACAGAAGAGCTCAACGAAACGGCCCACAGGACTTGTGGTAGTAGAATGTCTGAGCCACGGTATATTATGAACATTAAAATCGCCTGCCAGGACGATTTCGGAAGAGGGGGAGACAGAAAGCAAATGATCAATATTGTTGGAGATATTGTCAAATACGGATACCCTGTCGTCTTCAGACATATTTGGGCTGCGATAAAGGAAACAGAAGTATATGATGTGCTTGTGACGTTTGAACCTAATCCAGATGTAATTAAACTCTTGATTGGCAGAATGAAAATCTTGAAAAATAGTAAAGGCAACAACATTCCGAATATAAACTGCGATCCCTCTATGCTGAGAAAAAAGAGCACGGCTGTAACCATGGACGTGATACTGATTAATATCAGCATCAGAAACGACCTTGGTTTCACTTAGCGCAAGAATTGCCGGAATTTTTGAGCTAAGGTGGCAGTACACCGAAAACCGATTTGTTCTTAATCGCGAATGTTGCAAAAATCTAAAATAAAATTCTGCATGCTGAAGGCAAAAACAAAAAAGCAAAGAAGAAAAAAGCGACACACAACAACACAAATATTTGGGCGCCACCAGCAGCAGTCAACGACACAGCGAGGTAAAAAAACAACAATAGTGTTATGCCTATTTGCTGTTTTCAATAACTCAGCCTACGCAGTTCAATGACCATAGCTGGGTGCACCCGGATTGCTGATCAGTGACAAGTGCTAATGCATTTGCACTGATCACAGATGAAGAGAAGGAAAGGAAACTTTACCGTGCTGCTGGCTTATTAATTGTTGATAGGGCATAGAAGAGCCCTTCACTTGGCGGATAAAATTTATTTTGATTAATTATTATTTAACGGTCGCGTCGGATTTTAAATAATTAAGGATTGTCACTACCCTAAAGTTGTTTTCATTTCCGACAGATGTCGCTTGTGTCACTTTGTGGCCCGTAAAAATATGTAGATATATAAATATAAAAACATAAAATAAGTAAATTTCAGACTAATATCTCCTTGCCACCACAAAATTAAACAAATTCTGTTGTAATCGCTGTCAACCTAGTGAACGTATGGCGCGATAAAAACCAGTCGCAAATAGAGATAGATTTATAGAAAGAGCAGAAAGTCAGCAAAATATCGCAAGTATCGTATCGCGCTCGTGAACAGGGGTTTAAGACATCTCTCATGTCTATTTATGTCGGGCGTAAAGTTGTATGAAAATTGGGTATTCCAATTTGTACTTGAATTTGAAGAGGAAGTGACGGAAACAGAAACAATAAAAGTTTTGCTTGCTAATATAATTTCATTTGAATGTTGCTATTTTCAGAGAGGAATAACTTTCAAAATTATGATATTATTCCAAAGAAAGTTCAATTCGTAACAAAAATCGAACCTTTTTCTGTTTATTTTGAAAAACTCAAATTGTCTAGTGTAATGATAAAGGAAATAAAATCTATAATGTTAACCATGCGAACGGGAAAATTTTCTTGTTTTTATATATTTTACATACAATCTGACGTTTTTAATTCATTTTATGGAATGAGGTGCTTTTGCAAAGCTTTTACCTGTTCAAATCTAAAATCTGGCAATGGCTATGCAATACTGCTGCTGTGCAGATATCCGAAATGCTTTGGAGTTCAATGCACACGAATACCACAGAATCGTATTAACATATTGGTTTATTTCAATTTTCAAATTGAATACTTTTATGCGTTTATGACCACAGAGCTTTTGAGAACAGAAACTGTGAGCTTCTTTTTCTGGTAACCCCCCTTAAGGCGAAATATTTTTGAACTTATACACACTTTATAACATCCTGATATATGGTCAACTTGAAAACTGATTTCTTCAAGATTTTGGTTTAACATTAATAAAAATGTAAATGCCAAAAGCATATACAGTTCGATTTAGTTCGCCAACTGCCACGTTCAGAAAGTTTTACTTATTTAAGTCATCGACCGATTCATTAGGTAGCCTGAAGTCTACCCTATAAACAATATTCCAGCTAATATGTATAGTAGTGAATACGTTGTACACACAATAAATACATTTCACATTTCTTAGTCTTAGTTACCTATTTGACGAATTTTCAAATTATTCGTATCGGAGAGAATCCGCAAATCCATCAATTCTCTTAGGTTTTAGAACCACGATAAAAGAAGATCTTAATTGCTGCCTAGCTGATTCAGTTTATGGGCAATAACCGCATATCCGAGGTGAATTCTTTGACGGAATGAGGATGAATATTTTTACTTTCATTCTTGTTCAATTTTCTTTTCAAAAATAAAATAATTTGATATTTCTTTATTTTTGTTAGCTTAAAATTTGAGCAGTTTGAAATAGGAGCTACAAAAACAGTTTGGAAAATTTTCAAAAAGCTTTAATCGCAGTCGCACGCCACTTTTGGATTGTTAAAATAAAAATGTCTTTTTGTTCAGGGCCGGCGAGCGTATACTAGCAAGAGAAATCTCTTGAACAGCTCTTCAATAGAAAGTAATTACCCACCAAAAAAGGACGTCATTTGAAAAAATGAAATAACAAATGAATGTTAATTTTGAAAGAAAGAATTGCATCTAGCTTTAAAGAAATTTAGAATGTGTGTGACAGAGAGAAATATACTGCGTTTTTTCTGAATGGAAAATGTTAGCATTTTTCAATAACCAAGCACACTGCCGAATAAGGGTTTATATAGATAATGTTACACACTGTGATTTTTGTATATATTCGTGCAAGCGCCTACTTTTGTTTTGAATATATTTGTATTAAAATCTATTTAAAATTAACACAGGAAATATTGATAATTGCATTTTAATTTAATTAACAGAAATAATAATTTAAGGGTATGCCCATTTTTCACAAAACTATCTTGCATTTCTGGTCCACGACGGAAAAATACTAAAAGATGTTTCAATTGTGAAATCACAACTGTCAAATTTATTTGCCCTTATTAGAAAATTTCAGAGTGAACTGAAAGAAAGTGAGAGTAAATATAGTAAATTTTACCCTTTTATCACTGTTTAAATCTTGCTATCTTTGTGTCGTAAATTTATTTAGAACACAGTAAAAATATATGTAATACTTCTACAGCCATAAATAAATTACGTATTTACAAATTCAATTAAGATTTCATTAATTAGCTATTTTAATACCCTAGATGAAATCTATAGGGTATACTAATTTTGTCATCCGTTTGTAATGCACAGAAATAATGATGGTAGGGCAAAATGGATTGGACATCCACGCATAATATTAAAAATTATTTTGATTTTTGCATGTCCGTCCGTCTGTGTGCTTGTGCGCAGGATAACTCGACAACGCGTTTACTTAGAGAGCTGAAATTTGATACGCGGAAAAAAAAACTAAAATTAAATTCGTAAATGAGAGGAATTGGGCAACTGCTTCAAGGGGCTGACATACAAATATTTCGTTTTTCACTATATATTTGGACACTGCCTGAGAACGCATCGACATTTAAAGCTGAAATTCGGCACATGGTTTTTTCATAGTAATAGCAAATAAAACTTCAAAAATGGAATAAATCGGACAACCCTTTCTTGGTGTTGCCATATAAAAATTTAGGTTTTTTAGGGATACTGTGAAAACGATCAGTCATAGATATCTTATTATCGTAAAAACTTCTTCAGAATATGAAATCCTATAAATTTGGTTATAATAATTTTTTCGAACCGTTCTAGAAATATATTCGAAGAACCACTGCAAAAATCAAAATTACTCAAATGGGTGACCATACGAAATTTCATTCGGTCATTCATCTAGGGTTGGTCTTACACAAATTTTAGCTCTTTTAGTTGTTAGGTTTCAGTTTGTTTGTAATTTTATATAGACATAGAAAACTTCTTTTACGTAAGAGTATGTACAATAATCCCACGATATAGTACACTCTTTATTACAACTATTGATTTAAAAAATATATAAATATACATATTGTTTGGTATCCAAAGGGCCTCTTACCTCAGGACAGCATTCTCGCCTAGAAGAGAAAGTAAAAACACAAAGTACCACGAAGATATTAGAACAAAGGCAAAGAAACTTATCTGACAATCCGGACGTCTCTACATCGAATCCTCCAATGATCACATCGTATCGTACCTCTTGGAGGCAGCTAAAAAATCGAAAATGTAATCATTAATTAAAGTAGATTAAATATTTACATAGAAGTAAAGTTAGGATTCACACATAATGCCTAGGGTAGTAGGTTTATTTACATGTACATTAGACGTTAGAATTCACATAATTAGATAAATTAGATTTAAATACTTACGTTATGTTAGGCAACAGAAGACATTCACAAAACTAGCACAGAACATAAAACACGTAAACCCAATGGAATTTGTACTCACCATAATATGCACTTAGAAGATTTCGTTCTATTGCACCACTCCACAACTAGATTGACACTTGTCAGTGTTTTCCTCTTTTCTCCTCGTTCTTCGTTAAGTTAGACATTTTGTTGATCCCATAATTTTATAGCTAAAAAGAGATGATTTAGTTGAAGAAAGAGATAGGGGAGAAGAAGGGGAAAACCTTCTAGAAATTTGTAATTAAGAGAGATAAAAGGGAAACGTTAATATTTAGAGAAACCATTGGAACTCAAATTCCATAAAAAAGATCGAAGAAAAACCAAGAGGAGTCGAAGTAAGTCCTGCGACGCGACGGTATCGGAAACTTATAATAAAGGAAAACGGTGGAAATCAATTAAAATTATAAAAGAAATCTTGAATTTTGTCGAAAACGTATAAGGAACGCAGAACCAAGTTGTGGAGTGGTGCAGTTTTCTATTACAAAGTACATTAGTAGATAATTAGTTTTTTTCAACACTAAACATTTTGTGTTAAATAGGATTTTCTTGAACATTGGCAGAACTGTATGAATTTTCAATATAATTAATTGCAATAATCGAAAATAAACTCTTGTTTTTCATTTAATGGAACCATTTCATAAACAATTGATAAAGTAAACCAGTTTAAAATTGATTTGTATAAGAACATCTATGGCTCAGTGGCTAATGCTAGCAGATTCAGTGGAATGCTAGTTCGATCTCAGAAACTACAATTGTTTTTTTTTTAATTAGTTACTTAGTTATAATTTTCGTATTTGTGCTTAGAGACAAAGGAATTTAGCAAAAATCCTTTTTTTGTGTGATCGTCCTTGAACACATATATACTGCTGCTCAAAATAATAAATACACCCCTGCGTTTTTTTGGAAAACATCTGTTTTTTCTGTTTTCAAGACCAATACCAAAGAATAAATAAAAGAAAGGACACAGCAGAGTGTTCCGATTGTTTTCCATTTAAATGTACACCGCGACAAAAACGAAGGAAGGAAGAGAAAAAAAATCAAACACTCTTTGAACATTTTACGAATAAGACAAAAAATGTGAATGCGAAGATTACATGCAACGAAATGGAATGGCAAATGATTTATTTTCGTAAATAAGAGAGAATGGGCGGAGTTTTCTGATTTTAGGCTCAGACAATGCTCCCGCTCTTTTATGAAAACACGAATTTCAGGAATTGTCCCAATGTTTTTCGCAGAATTCCAATGTTTGTTAGTGTAATCCTATGGTATGTGAATAGCACTTTTACTGTTTACACTTATTTTGCTCAAGTTGGGGAATCTCTTCCTGGATTCTGGGAGTTTTATTTGACAGAAATTTTACATCTCCTTTTAGTGCGTTGTTCATTGCGAAATTTATCTTTTTCTTGCCAAATGGAGGTAGGGTTACCCAATGTACATTATTCTGAATAGTTTGAAAGGATTTTGGGGGATTTAACAAGATTTTGTCATTCGGGTAATCCTACGTTCTCTCGATTTTTGTTTTTAACTCGTTATCTCAGTCGCACTACAATAATGCATAGCCAAGTTCTTTTCCCCCATTCACGCAAAAAACAAAAGTATATGAGATTACCTCTTTCAGTCTAAAAAACACGGAAAATCTCCAATTTTGTTCGCCTCTGTCTCTACTTATATTTATTTATACTTTGCCAATACTTACCAATGCTCTCTTAAATTTGGTACAAGAATAAAAAATCATGATAGAACAAAAATATCTTGAAAAGGGGCACACACAAATGGAATGTTATTCCATGCATTCCACCATAGAACGGAAATTGCGTAAGAAAATTATAAATTTTCCCGCTGATTATGTTGAAGTATGCCGAACTGCTCGCTTAAAACCTAAGCCATACCATGGATTATACGTTTTATAGAAATTTTGACAATGTAAAATTTATTTCATCCATAAGGCCAGGTCGAACTTCGGGGGAGGAAACAGTTAATGTTATAAGAGCTCTCAAATACAATCAGGACTGGGAAATTTATTTTAAAACTTCTCATTGTGAAGAGTGGAGGCTTTTGCCTTGTATGTACAATAAAACAGATCAACAAATCGTAACTTACGATTCCAATAAAAGCTGAAAATGCCAACATCTAATTTCACTCCAATCTTCTATAAAAAAGAATTACCATTGCTTTTACGACAGCCTTTCTCATTTATAAAAATATAAAGGTCTACCAAAAACTTATTTTTAACGTTTATTTTTGTTACAATACACATATATTTTATGGAAAAATTTATTTTTATTGTTTTGTTGTTTTATAATTTATGAAATATATTAAATTTTTCTTTTATTTTTCCGCGATTTCTAAATACTAATATAATAATTAGTGGTAAAATTGCCTAAGTCTACCCGACAAAATTGATTTATTAGCAAAAATTTGCCCAACTCCTCTACCTTATTACAAAAGAAAAAATTAAGTAACTTAAATTTAATTTACCTAAATATATTTAATAACATTCTAATATTAATTACAAAAAAAAGATTTGGGTTGAAAATGAAAACAATTATAAAGTTTTTTTTTTTTGTTTCCTGTAAATTTTCAGTTTTGGTACTTAAGCCATTTGCATCATAGGCCGACGATATTTATGTTTTATGTTGATTTATTAATTCCAACTTGTCAAACTAATTAATTTGTTGATTTTATTGCGTCTTAATGGCCCACCATGGTGGGCGTGTGAGCACTTTACATCAATCTCTCTTTATTCAGCCTTTTCAGATCGTCAACTTGAACTTGGTTATTTTTAACAATCTGATGTCATTTCTTAGCATTGCAAAACCAATTCAAATGAAAATTTGAAGTTTGTACAGTGCACATGTATTCATTGAAAAACATACTCTCATATTATTATGAAAGTTTTAAAAATTAGTTTGCAACAATTTGATTTTGATGTGATATTATTCAAATAACGTAATAAAAAAGAATGGAGATAGAAAAAATATATTCGAAAGGGTCTATCGAAAATCGCGGAGCATACATACATTGGGGCTTTATACTGGTAGATATTAAAACACTCTATTTAGTTTTTCATTGGTATTGTCTATGTTTGGACCACCCTTTATATGTCATATGGTAATTTATTTTTTGGACAACATATCACTTTTGAAGCACTTTCACGTTTTTTAAATATATTTAGTAATTTAGCATTCGACCAATATTCTGTCATGTTGGTGTGTGTTCTGTTAAATATACAATCCTGGATGTTCAATATACCCACAGTTAAGTAAATTAATTAATTATTAAAGTCCTGTCTACGACAAAAGATTTACGTAAATTGATCACAATGAAATCCAATTTGGAGAGGCTTCTGTTTATATATCGAAGGAAAAAAAAACAATGAAAGCTTTGTGTCCGTTAACATTTTACGGATGTAAAAATTATTTTTCTTATCTTTATACGATGAAAAAAGCTCTGTAGTATCTGTTCAGACTTTTTGAGCAATCAAAGCTCTTCGCCTATTTTGTATGCTTTAGAAATGAAAGGACAAGAAAGGAACGTCCAAACCTTTATTGATTATGGCTGGATAGTTTATGTTATCTCAAATAATCGGATTTCTACTGTTGATTCTTTACTGCATATGCTCCAGCAATAGAGTGTCGTCGTTTGGTGTAATGAATTGATGGTATCAATATTTGTACATGAGTACAATGCTATTAAGCTTAAAACATGGTCGTTATTTATTCATTTATTTATACTAGTCTTGCAATATAATTTCTATAAACAAATCCGTTTCACATAACTACTCAATACTCAAACAATTGTTATTATAAATAGCAACCAAATTGTAAAATATAGCGCAACTTCTAAAAGTTATTTTAGTATCACTAGAATAAGTAAATATTGCCAGGGTATAGTCAATTCAACAAATTACACGTCATAAATTTCGTTAAAGCCAAGACAGAAATAGGAAATGAGGTTATGCTGACCATAAGATGTACAGTGATAAACTACATGTTTAAAGAAAATTACTTCACACTTTACTAAAAATACCCGCGTTTATCTTTAAAACGTCAACTCACGACCATGCCGTCTGGCTATCTACTACTTGTCTCCTCTAGAATGCACTTTCATTTGCTCAATCACACGATTCTATCCCTAACGTTGCCGGCAATTCTAACCTTCTCTATCTCATACAACAAGCATTATATTATACCTGACTACATTATCCTTCGCAATGCACTCGAAAGGAAACCCTGAGATTATGGCCCATAGTCGTGAGAAGATAATGCAACTGCATTTTCTAAACTGCTTTAAGAGCATATGGCGCCAGGACTGGTTACTTTCACGCCAACTCAATTCTATGAATCGATTATCATAAAGCTGAGTTTATTACACCTAGGCATATTTCCTTAACCTTTTTCTGGCGTATCGGTTCCAGAAGATTGTCCCTGAGCAGTTCTCAGTAATGATAAATAAAAATATTCAATTTTCTTGGAAGCATTACACATGTAACAAACATCCAGTTCTTACAACAAAACCTTGCACATAAATATTGAATAAAATTACCAAATCAAGTAGGTGAGAAGATTTTGCAGTATAGAATATCTCTAACAAACTTCATATATGATATTATTCTCCTAGTATCCAATAGCACTTATCTCGCTTTATGGATCAACCAACGCCAATACAATCTTGTTGATATATTGTATTTGTATTTGTATTTTCTCCAATATATTCTACGGAGAAGTTATGGTTGGTGTAAGGACACCATACCTCAAGGCTATTTACAAAGCTTTTAAGGTGTAAAAAAGTCTTCAGTATTTTGTTTTATAAAACCAGCAAGAATCTTAAACGCTCTACAGTAATTATAATTAGTGTGCAAACGACTTCTTAGTTTCACATCAAAAAGGACACCAAAGTCCAAGATTACATTAAGCTGCTCAATGGAAACATTACCAATACCAAGGTACACCATCTCATTGGGCCGCTCAATGGAAACGCTTCCAATAAATTTCTCAGTATGAAGGAGATTCAACAAACGTTGAAAACTATAACACTACCACTTGCTTAGATTTAGAGCCATGTCGATGGTTGTGGCCTCAAATATGACAATTCTGATTGCTGACGAACACATTTAACCAAAAACAGAAATTCATACCCGAAGAAAATTTTCTTACCAAAATAAGGATTTACTTCCAAAACCTTTAAATCCCAATCAGCGAATGGAGCACTGCATGAAATGGTCAATTGGCTTTAGCTGTTCGTTAATGTGGGGTTTTTTAATGCATTCTTTTTACGTTTATTTTTTATTTTTGGATTTTGTTTTTCTGTAGGTAGGGGGACGAGAGATCCCAAGCGCGGAGGTAAGGGTGGCCCATTGTGCTAACCTGATCTAGAAAACCTTTCACCAAAACCTTTCAGTCCTCTTAGTGAACCGCAGCAGGTCTTGCGCAGGTAGCGTTTTACAGATCCTCCACAGATAGGAGGTCAGAAGCTAAGTATCCAGCCTGCTCCGGGCAAAGGCCGGACAAACACATAGAAAGTGTTCGGATTTCTTAGGCTCTCCTTTCACGCAGAAGACACATTCAGCTATATAAGAAACTCTCATCCTTGTTACATAATCGTGAAGAGAGCTTAACCGGCGATAATGTTAACCACAGTTGTAAATTTTTTGCCTCTGAGCCCCAAGAAAAAATCAGATAAAGTTTTATTGGCTCCATCAATAAAAAGTTTTATGCGCTGCAAGTTCTCAGGTTCGCCCATCTCTCCTGATGTTTCAGTCGAACATCCGCTTTATTGAGAGACCCGATAATTGAGGTGGCAACACCTACCAAGGGATGTGGTCCAAGGAACGGAGAACCACAGCCACACGTGATACTTTTACTTACAGCGGTGATACTAATCTCTGTTGTGTTTGTCAATAAACCAGTGCTCTCAAATTTGTCCACCATGCAATGATTCATACGTTCTGTTGGTCGAGTATGTTGATCATAATACGTAAACCGGGATAGGTTAACTGCATATAAGGCGCATTTTTTGAGTAAATATGAAATATTTCGATAAGCACAACATTGGATGATGCCCCAAGGTCAGCACCGACTTTGTCACCTGCTCCTGTGTAAATTCAAATGCCTAACAAAACCAAGAGGAATCACAAAGGGTTAAGATCTTGAATCCCCTTTATGGAGTTTATTAGGCACGTATTGCCTGGGATTTGTTCAAAATTATTCAATTCCATGAAATTTATGATTTCATCATCAGATAGCCCGGACAGTTTATCAACATTTTGTCTCGCCATAACTGTAAAATATGTTTCTCTAACACACATACACCCAAAAATATTCGAGGAAGTCATAAGATTTTCTTCGATTTTAAAATTTGTGTAAGTGTTAATCCGAATTAATCCGCCTAGAGGCAGACTGACTATTTGTCTTATTTTTGAGGCCAGCCGCCCGTCCCTCTAACTCGTACACGAATTTCTCTGTCTGTATATTTCTTTTTTACTATTTGCGACACTCTCGTAGACCCACTTGTCGTAATCACAGCGAGCTGAAATTTGGCACACTAGTTCATGTCAGGTGACAATTGAATCTATCAAAATTTGAACCGAAAATTTCCATGGAAAACCCGGAAAATCGGGAAAAGTTATTTGAAAATTTGGTACAAATTTGATTAGTGATAAAGCCGTTTCAGAAAAAATGCAGTTTTCCGTTTTTCCGAAAAAAATTTCAGGAATTTTCCGACTTTTCCGAAAAATTTTCCGGTAAAAAAGTTTTCCAAATTATGCAAGATCAAGTTCCCTATCAACTGGCATCATTACTTTCTCTCCTACAATGGTGAAAACTTGCCGAAAAAATCGAGGAAAATTCATGTAAAACGCTTTTCCGCAGTTTTCCGACCAAGGAAGTGTTTGAGCGTTTTGAAACCTAAGACAAAGTTGTAGAGCGAAATGAGCTGCATAAAGTTGCTTTTGTGGAAAATTCCATGGAAAACTCGGAAAAGCGGAAAAATTTTCATCGATATGATTAGTGATAAATCTGTTTCAGGAAAAGTGCCGAATTTTTCAATTTTTCTGGAATTTCCGGAATTTTCCGACTTTTCCGGAAAATTTTCCGACAAAAAAGTTTTATAAGCTATGCGGAATCATTTTTTTTTCCGTCCTACTGGCATCAATACTTTCTCTTCAACAATCATGAAAACTTGCATAGTGATTTATTCATGAAGAGAAAGAATATTCAAGAGAAATGTCGCAATCAAAAAATCTGAGTCCACCTCTGTGTGTGAAGAAAAGTTTATTTTCTACTTTTTTGTGCGGCTTGGGTTCAGTTTTGTTTGAATACTCGTTTTTTACTTATTTTATTTCAGTCCAAACCGCCTTTTTATACAAAAATTTATGTTTACTGGAAACTAGAGAAATTACTCTACTTACCAATAATTTTTTTATTCACAAATTACGATACTCAACACAAGAAAATCTATGTACGAAAGGTGGGGGACCTGGTCCAGTTAAAAAAAAAAGTTATAAAAACTGCTTTCATATGGGGGTGTTAAATAAACGTCGTTTTGAAAGATATGACTTTGTTAATTTTTTCGTTATTCCTGATTTGAAAAGCCCTTGAAAATTGAAAAGTTGTGATAAAATTCACAGTAACATAACATTCTTCAGATTAAAACTAATTCAATTCAGATTGGGTTGTTTTACATAACAGCATCTTTTGAATTCCACTAAATTAAAAGAAGGAATTATATAAAAAAATTAAATTCAAGGTTATATAAATTATAATAATAAAACAAATTTTTGGCCTCAAGCTATATTTAGTTCAACATTCGTTTTAGCCAAAGTTGAAACTCTTGTTCTGTCCTCTCAACTTTTATTATGGATTGGAAGTTTTTGATCTGTTTGATGTCTTACATCTGAAGCTCAACCTATAAATGTCGGTGTGTCCCAGGGCTCTATTATCTCTTCGTTTTTCCTCTTAATTTTCAATCATCTGCTTTGCCTTAATTTCAATCCCATCCATTGTTTTGCCGATGACATTACCTTAATTTCGCTTATTCCTTTGACACTCTTGCGGACTTCGAGGGAATGTAACATGTGTTGTGAATGATTAGATCATTGAAAAACGATCTTGACAATATTCTCGGTTGTGCAAAGTGATCGCGTCAAATTCCATGTGCCTAAGATCCAAAGCTAACTCGTTTATTAAAACAAGATCATCACATAACCACTCCCGTTGCTTTTGATGAAGCATCAATTATAAACATTAACATTTGCTCGTTGTAGCATACATATGTATTGTGGTAGGAGGAAGTGCGTATAAGATTATCCCGTTTGCCTCAAAAACTCGCATAGCTCCAATGTTAAATGGGATTTGTTGCCGTCAACAAAAAAGTTCACATGATTTTGAATTTGTTCAGTAATTAACCATGTAACCATTTACCACATTCATGATATATTCTCATGCAGCCTGACTCAGAACGAACTAAAAATCATACTTCTGGCATTGCCTACATCTGTTACTGCAAAAATATATCTCCTGCATTCATCTCCTTATATAATGTTGCAGCTCATCTAACCATTTTGGCCTTCGATAATTCAATATGCTAGCTCTGGATTAAATTTCAGGAAAAGATAATACCAGTTTCGCCCTCGTTTCCCGTTTTTGGGTTCCGTACCTGTACTATGTTTCCACTGTCCGTTTGTCTGTTAGCGGATTGTATCTCATGAACCGTAATAGATAAACATTTGAAATTTTTACAGACTGTGTATTTCTATTGCCGCTATAATAACAAATAATAAAAATTAAATTAAATTTAAAATTATAAGGGGGCCCCCATATAAGAATCGTGGTTTTTCGGCATTTTTTGCTCGACCTTAACAATCGCTGTATCTCTTCTCTCGAACCGTAATAGGTAGACACATGAAATTTTCAAAGAGTGAGAAATAATATAGAAAAAAAATAAAAAAAAAATAAAAATAAAAATAGAAAAATAATATAAAAATAAAAAGTACATAGTGTTAAATCTTGTACGATGGTACGTGTTCGAGTCTGACCTTAGCTTGGGGTTTTTTTTTTAACTGTGCTTAAAAGGTTATCAGGACTTAATGGAAACACACATTTGACTAACGACTCACATTACTTAATTAGTTTTTTTTCGGTTTACGTTAAAATATTTCATGGTATAAACTGTTCTACACCTTCAGGATAAATATCTTTCAGACAATTTATCCTGTCGTGTTTTTAGGAAAAATTTTATTTGATCCTAGATGCTGTTCAAATAGAAAATTTTCCTTGTCGAATGTCTGACAATACTTCATTTAGTGTTTTAGCAGTATATTCTTCCAAATTTCCTTAAATGCAATGTATTGAATCAGACGAATTAATGAAGAGTTGCTTGTAGGCCGCAATTTGGGGCAAGGTAAAAAATGCAGCTCTAATTTGCGGCCAACAGTACAGGCGAACTGGATCATGATACTAATCATTGATCCATTTTGCGGCCAATAAAATTAATCTGGTTATTAAATTTCAAACAATATTATATTAATTTGAAATATAACTACTTAAAAACTTTTCTTGTGAAATAAAAATGGCATAAAAAATGCAGTCTCTTACATTTTAAACTCATAGCATTACTGTAAAAAAAAAATATGTTATCTTGCATTTTCGCATTATTTATATGCCGACTCGTAATTACTCATATTTAACTCAACCATCATATTGCTCACTTTAGGGGTAGCAGACATATACACGAGGATATAGGAAGTATCTGCACTATAAGGAAAGTACGTTGATTTATGGCATTTTTTAAAATGTAGTGGACGGGAATTGGTACATATACCCAAATATGCAGAAATTTTTTTTATTTATATTTTCCTTTCCTTTAATTTCTTTCTGGTGACCGAAATGTGTATAGTCTAATCATCATATCTAGTAGGCATATCCTAGCTCAGTCCTCACGATTAAAATTTATAAAAAAAAAACATTGAATTTAATAAACTTCGCTATCTCCCCAGCCCACCCCACATAATTACCTGTGTTTATTTATTAGTGGTGGGTAAATATCAAGAGCTCATTGTTTAATAATTGAAAAGTTTACAAAGAAATTTTCATTCAACTCAAAAGTTTTAAAAAGTTTTTAAAGTAAACTTCACAATCTGAAGCTTTTAAATTACGTTTCTTTGAGATGAAAGGTAAACATCCACTCCAATGAAAGATCCATTAAACAGCAACTGCCCTCAGCAGTATTTTAGAAATTGAAAACCGATGTATGTACTTAGGTAGGTATAACGAAGGTAGTAGGTAGGTACCTACTTAGTTGAAGATTGTATAGTAGCTCTATTCGATTAAACCGGGCGCCATTATGTAAGGTACCATTGAATGCCAACAGTATATTGAAATTTTAATTGAAAGGTAGTGAGTTACAATTAATATGGTCGCACATAAGTAGGTACATATCTACCACCACAGCAATTTTTGTTGAGTGTAATCGATCACGATGCCTAGTATAATATTATGCAGGTAAAATTAAATTACCTGATTAATGTTCGTCTTCGTAAAGAGAAAATTTATTTTCTTCTTTTTCTTCCCAAGAATATTATAGGTTTACCTCTTAGAACACCTACATATATAATCTACATGACATATTAGTCGCACTGTTGAACATTTATATACTGTTACCACACACATTACCCCTTAAGGGATTTCCCTACTTTAATAAGGACTTCCGCATCTTATATGTAGACAAGCACACCACATCCACTTAATGCATGACTCTGACACTATATCATCTACCATCTTGTATCTTTGAAAACTCACATAAAGACTTTTTGCATTGTAAGTTTTCTTTAAAACAACAGCGGTAAATTATTTTCTCACCAAAATTTACTGCATAAGCTATTAACAGTGCAGTAAACTTCCCGGAAATGTGAGAATAGGTTGAATGAACAATCCCTGCAGGGAATATTAAAGTTCATTCATACACGCCGAAGTGCTAAACCACACACTTCTAGGGATGGAGGCGATGTTACATGCACACGTATTATATTTAGACATTACTTACTGCGGTGTCACATAAAATTCAAACATTTATTTAACACCTCTACAGTATTATATGACAGCAAATATACACGTAAATAATTTCAGAAAAACATTACCTTGTTTGCCGTGGGTTGAACAACGCACTGTGGATGTCACTCATATTATATTCAAGCATCCTACTCATGTTATAATCATGCAAATTTACAGGTAACCAAGTGCGTGAAATCATAAACGCTTTCAATGTATACACTAGGGATGGGTAGGTGGAATAAAATTTCCTGCGGCTTAAATACTCACAACAAATAGCATGGCGCCGTGAGAAAA
This sequence comes from Dioctria linearis, assembly GCA_963930735.1. Taxonomy (NCBI): domain Eukaryota; kingdom Metazoa; phylum Arthropoda; class Insecta; order Diptera; family Asilidae; genus Dioctria; species Dioctria linearis. The sequence goes on from OZ005740.1 coordinate 283,966,825, forward strand.
TTGTAATTTCCCATTCACCTCAACAACTTGAAAAGTTTTGTTAAACTTAATAAAAAAAAAAAAAAAATAAGGTCATTTGCATTTCTAAGCCGAAAATCTCATCATCAGTGAAATAATAAAATTGAAATAATATGAATAGGTGTGAACCCGGAAAATGATATACATATAGTTAGTAGTTAGATCTATGTTATTATTATTATTAATTACGGGGATGCAAGTAGTAATCCTGCCTCTCATCTTGTCACCGCGACCTATAAATCTTTTGTGACATTACACCTAAATGCCCTAGGGCGCCCATTCGAACTTAAGATCTTTGACGAAGCTTATAATATTCTTGGGGGCCATTTTTCCGACATCCTCTGGCAAACGAAATGCCTTTTCTAGATGTCTTAGCCTTGTGCAGCACAGAGCGTCATAGTCACACAGGACATGTTCAGCGGATTCATCGTCTTCCATACAGAACCGGCGGCTCTCATCATCGACTTTACCCATATTCTTAAGATGGTATCTAAGTGGGCAATGCCCAGTATGTAGGCCCGCTATGAGCCTTAGTTCCTTTCTGCTGAGTGTGAGGAATTCTTTTGTCCTCTGTTGCGAATACTTTATAAGCCTCTTCGCTTTTCTCAGCCCCGGGATATTTTCCCAGTAGTCCTTTTTAGTTCTGTCCTCCCAAGGCCTGAGCTGAGCTGAGAGGTGTGTCTCTTTGTGTGTCCAAAGACAGCCTCAGGGCCAATAAACGGAGTGTTGGCTCTTTCCTTTGCAAGGCAGTCTGTAATCTCGTTCCCCTTAATGCCTTCATGTCCTGGTACCCAGATCAGTGTCACCCTATTTGTCTCGGCCAGTTGCTTCAAGACAGTAAGACAGTCCCAAACCAGCTTAGACTCAAAGGTAAACGAGTTTAACGCTTTAAGTGCTGCTTGGCTGTCTGATATTATGTATATTTTTGCTCGACGAATATTCTTGTGAATTATTTCGCGTGCGCAGAGTTCTATGGCTAGTATTTCTGCCTGAAAAATGGTTGGTAAGGTCCCCAGTGCCTTTCCGAGATGGCATCTTGGCCCATATATGCCCACGCCTGCTTTACCTTCCATTTTGGATCCATCCGTGTACCATTTAAGATATCCTTTTTCAAAGGGCAGGTCCCCTGTGTGACACTGTTGGCGGTGCCCCAAGATCACCTTAAATGGTGTTTCAAAGTTATGGCGTTTCGGCATAACGTCTGAAATTGAGTTAGCCATCGGGTCCTCTATGAAATCCTGGAGGACTTTCAGGTGGCCAACCAAATTCTTTGTACTTTCGAGGATTGCCCGTTGTAGCCTGAATGCACTAAGTATGGCCTGCTCCCTAATATGCAAATGTAAGGGTAGCAGGCCCAACATAGCTTCTAGGGCCGCAGTTGGGCAGGTACGCCTGGCGCCAGTTACTCCTAGACATGCAAGCCGCTGTAGTTTTTGCAAACTAGCTTGAACGGTCTTTTGTTTTGTTTTTGGCCACCAAAAGGGTGAGGCGTATGTAACCATTGATCTTATAATAGATGTGTATGACCACAGAGTCATTTTTGGTTTAAGACCCCAAGTTTTGCCAAAAAGCCTGCGACATGTCCATTTTTATTTTGTACTCTTTTTAAGTACGAATTCCAGGCTAGTCTGTTATCTATGGTAATACCTGGATATTTGACCACCTTTGAGAATTCCACTTCTGTTCCCTCAAGAAATGGGGACATCCCTTGGCAGCCACTACTGTAATAGAGTCCTCCCCCAGGTTAACTGTGGTTCTCCGGCTTTCGAGAATAGCTCTAAAGAGCTTAATGGGGTTTGGAAGTATCTCTTGTAGCCCTTGTTGAAGTAGGGCTGGAAAGATACCATCAGCTCCAGGCGATTTGAATGGTTTAAAGGACTTCACGGCCCATATAACTTTCCTTGGGGTGAAGATTCTGCCAGAGAGACTTTTTATACTATTGCATACAGGTCTTAGCTCTTCAGGAAAATGAGTTTGTAATAAGAAATTTACTGTTTCTTCCCGGCTACTCGTGTAGCTGCCATCGACTTTCTGTAGAAGGCCGATACTATTGGTGTGATCCTTAGAGAGAACTTTTCGAAGTCTTGCACTTGTGGGTAGATCATCAATACCCTCGCAAATATTTCTCCAAATTCTTCTCATTCGCATTTCTAAGCCGAAAATGTCATCATCAGCGAAATAACAAAATTGGTTTATTTTTCCCGCGGACGGGAATCGAACCTACACTTGTTAGAATCGGTCAATGATGGAGAAATAAGAATTTTAAGAACTTTTATTTTTAATGATTCTAAATCAAATTTATAAATACAAGAAGAAAAAACAACCGCCTCGTCCGGGATTTGAAACCGGGACCTTCCGCTTGCCGGGCGACTGCTCTTACCACTGAGCTAACGAGACAGATGATTTTCCTTCTTGCATTTATCAAATTTGTAACTAGCCTACTAAGCCACGTTTTGCTTTCAGCTGGCATTAACCAGTAACGATGAAAGCGCACAAATAAATTGTAAATTCAACTTTATTTATTTTTCCCGCGGACGCTTTCATCGTTACTGGTTAATGCCAGCTGAAAGCAAAACGTGGCTTAGTAGGCTAGTTACAAATTTGATAAATGCAAGAAGGAAAATCATCTGTCTCCTTAGCTCAGTGGTAAGAGCAGTCGCCCGGCAAGCGGAAGGTCCCAGTTTCAAATCCCGGACGAGGCGGTTGTTATTTCTTCTTGTATTTATAAATTTGATTTAGAATCATTAAAAATAAAAGTTCTTAAAATTCTTATTTCTCCAACAAAATTGGAATAATATGAATAGGGGTGAACCCGGAAAATGAAATACATAAACTGAAGTAGTTGGATCTATATTACTATGTATAGATACCGCATGTATCCAATATTTATTTATTTATTTATTAAATGACGGATTTTTTGGAAAGGTTTTTTTCAGGAATACACCGATCGTTTTGTTGAAAAGTATTTAATTTTCTAAATCATTGTTCGAAGTTTCGGGTCCAAGTGCGGCCCTTCTTCAGGAGCTCTTATTTCTGTCTACGGCGCGTATAAATAGTTCTTAAAGATAATAACGAATAACACATAAGCAGCATGGAAAATAAATTACAGTAAAAGAAAAATACATTATTAATAAATTAAAATAGACTTAGAACAGAAAAGATAATTAACTGGCTACGAGGACAATATGTAACTAAGCGGTCGTTGAGGAAATGTTTAAAATTTTAAAATTTTGTGACTAATACTGCGGTTTTAGTTTGTTCAGTATGTATTTGTAGTCTTTATTTATTATTTCTGTGTCCTGCCTTAAGTTTATAACTTTGCCATGCTTCTTTAAGTTCACGTTTTTTTCTATTATTTTCCATGTCGATTATTTTTTGTATTGTCGAAGAAAAATCCATGCCCTGTGTCTATTGCGTGGGATGCTAGTGCGGATCGTGATGCTTATTTATTAACATATGCTTTATGTTGTGATAATCTGGTTCTAAGCTTTTTTGATGTTTGTCCAATGTATGCCGTGTTGCAGTTCTCACATTCTACCTTGCATATAACGCTGTTTTTTTCTTGTGTGGGTATCGGATCCTTGGTTTTTGTATAATTCTTGTTTAGTTTAGTTATTGGCTTGAATGCTATTTTTCTCGTTTTTAATGATATTCGCGATTTTTACGGAGGAACAATTTGCCATCTTCTGCCTTTTCATCGACACCTCCGCCACTCATCTCATATTCCCTAATCATTTCCCTATCTCATTTCAACCGTGCTGTGTTTTGCATCCCCTGATATTGGTTTTATAACATAAAAAAAGATAAAAATAAGAATCTTTGTGTTAGTTGCTATCGGAAAGCAAGCCCTTATTCTAGTCGATACCCCGAGTAGGAATGTTTAATTTCAATCCGTAACTAAAACAAAGTAACTGATATTGTTAGAACAGTCGATACCCATAGTAAGAATTTTTATTCTAATGACTATCAAAATTAAAGTCTTTATTCTAGTCGATACCCAGAATAAAGATTTCTATTCTAATCGTCAACCAAAACTAAAGTGTAGTTCATTAATATAAAAAATGATTTACCAGGAATAAAATAAACCAAGTTAAACGATACGCTGCCAAACTGAAAAAGAGACCGAGTCAAGTCAGATTGTGGTTTATATAGCCATGGCTTGCACATGGCACCAAAGAACGGTATTCTGAGGCCCATGGCAACAGTAATGGCATACCAACAATAGCTCAACAAAACAGCTGCACCTCCTCACATTCCTTCGTTCTTATATAATTATTTTATGAAAATATCTGACTAAGATTTCAGTTTCGTTAATTAAATATAATATGGTTGCAACTAATAATATTTTTCGCTTAGTCAAATATACATCTTACTGACACCAGTCCATTTGTGCATCTAGTACGTTTTCTGTTTTGAAGTTGTTACACTTGCGCGGGATGCTTGTATTGACATATGTAGTTGTTGTGTCACATCAATTGAACAAGTTGTTGAATTTTGTTCAGATTTGGAACTTTTGGACTTAAGATTCATACTTGAAGTTTGCAATTATAACAACGAACATGTCTGAAGGATTAATCGTGGACTTGAAAATTGTGCTAAGTGTCAAAAGGGCTAATCGATTTCATTAAGTTTGAATGATATCCAATTGTGAAACTGCTAAAAGCACATTCAACCTATACATATCGAAAAATCTCGAAAGAAGGGAACTTTTAAGACAATTGAATCCAAATATTTAACGTGGAAACAAATGGAGATCCTGAAAGGTGTGGAATTGAAAGAAGTTAATTATGCTTACTTATAAACATACACATATTAGCTAATTTCATTTGTTATAGTTTTGTGTAGAAGCGATTTTTGGTGGTTTCTTTCTCCTTCAGGATAGATTAGCTAAAGCGAGCATATACTGCTGTAACTTTGTTCAATCCTGAACACCGTGGACTAAAGAATTTTCGTTAGCTTCTACCAAAACCGCGGAACTGTTCAGCAAGAGCCATAGAAGCACATTAGGAATCACAGCCGTAAGTATCCCCATAAGCCCGTGTCTAAGTAAAGCTTGGACCGTGACCCTATCTTACCGTTTTCTTTTTATTTTTTTATTTTTACCTAATTTCAACCATCCATTTCTACTGCGTTCAGGTGCACGCAGAATGTCACATAATGTCACATTTTTACACACCATGTTGTTCAGGCGACCGAAGCGTTGTCATTTCCCCAGCACATCGGTGTGCACATTTTACGCTACGGTCTGGTAGCGTAGTGTCCCGGTGCGCTTTGTAGTTTTGACGTTTTGCGTAGTTTGACATTTCGAATCGAAGTGCACAGCAACTGTTCAAGTGCTATCCCTACTTTTCAATGATGTGATGTGCACATCGATGTGCTGAAAAGCACATCGGTGTGTACACCTGAACGCACGGCAGGTCGAGGAATCGTTATTATACCCTAGATGAAATCCAAAGGGTATACTAAATTTGTCATTCCGTTTTCAACACCTATAGAAATAATGATGGTAGAGCAAAATGGATTGGACACCCATGCATAAAATTAAAAATTATTTTGATTTTTTCATGTTTATCTGTCCGTCCGTCCGCACGATAGCTCCAGAACGCGAGTAACTACAGAGCTAAGACATTGCATATGACCTTTCAAAAAAAATTTAAATTAAGTTCGAAAATGGGACAAATCGGGTATCTCATTCGTAGGGTTGCCATACAAAAATTTCGTTTTTCACTACATATTTGAACACTACCTGAGAACGCGTCAACGTCGAGAGCTGATATTTTGGCCACACTATTTTCATAAAAATAGTAAATATAATTTCAAAATTGGATGAAATCAGGCAATCCTTCTTGGTGTTGCCATATAAAAATGTAGAATTTTTATATATAGGTACTGTGGAAACTATAAGTCTGATACGGCTTTAATGTACTGAAAAGTTCTTCAAAATATGAAATCCTATTAAATTGGTCATAATCATTTTTCTGTCCGAAGAACCGTTCTAGAAATATATGCGAAAAACCACTTCAAAAATCAAACTTGCGCAGATGGGTGACCATACGAAATAACAAAGTAGCATTCATCTAGGGAATCATAAGAATTGGTCGTATTTTAGACCAATTCTAGCTTTTTTACTTGTTTTTGTATAATTTTATTTTTATTAGTAAGTAAAATAATGAAATTGAAAAGAATTGAAAAATTGTACGACTCAATAGGACCTATAAATACGAGTTAGAACCTTCCACAAAAGAAAGCACTACTTTCCACTGGATACACCAAGTTGTTATAATTTTCATTACTAACCTCCGCATTTTCTTATCTTATAACCTCTTTTTAAAGTTAGATAACATTACTAAAAAATTTGTCTTTTCTTTTCAGGTAATTGAAGTCACTGTTTATAGAAGATTACATGTAAGTAGGTACTAAGATCGTAGATATATGGAGCTATTTTAATTGCTTCCTTGACCCTTTAGAAACAACCTTTTAGCTTACCCAGCAAACAAGCCAAATTGAAAACATAGTCTTTTAACAAAACGTTAAAATTCTATATTTTGTTTTACTTATATACATAATATGTATGTACCTTGTTAACATAAACCGATCTGGTCCGGAATATCGAATTTTAGATTGAGTTAATGTGAACAAACTGAAATAGAGTTAACAACAGTAGTGGGTTGAATTTTAATCTGACGCACATATTTATTGATCATTTACTATCTTACTAGTTGTGATTGACTTGAAGAAAGAAATAAAGTAAGAAGATGTCTTTGGGAACTAAATTAAGTGGAAGAGCTATTAAATTTTTTTCTATTATTTAGCAGAGCCAATAGGACAAAAAATTCCGCCTGACTATAACAAAAATAAAAGAATAGAAAGCAAAATTAAAACAAACACAAGACCATAAAAAAGCAGAAAAAAACAAAAAACATTAAATGTAAATAAAAAATAAAAACTATAAACAATATAAACAAGAAAAAACAAAAGAAAATAAAACTAATACAGCAACACGAAAAAATTACTTTATATTCGTAAAGCAGACCTTTCAACTTTGTCGAAGTTAAGTCAAAATCAATGAGGTGTGAGTGGTCATTGAAGGCTCTCAACATAGAGCATATAGGCTCATTATAACCGTAGTCCATGCGATGATGAACTACATGTAACAAGGAATACGAGTCATTCCTTAAAGTTCGTGGACGAATATTAAAGTTAATTTTAGGTAAGAGCTCAGAAGCATCTATTGTACCAGTTATTATTTGAAACAAGAAGACTACCTTAATTACCTCACTTCTTTTGATGAGCGTAGGTAGTTTAACAAGACTTAATATCTGCTCATAAGGAGAAACCGTGAGAGGATTATCCCATGGGAGACGTCTAAGTGCGAAACGAATAAATCTCCTCTGTATAGATTCCAAGCGCCTTAGATGAGTATCATAAAAAGGACACCAAACAGGGATATCATAATCAATAAAAGGACGCACAAAAGCTAGATACAAGGTCCTTAAAGAAAAAGGATCATTAAAATCAGGCTTCTATCTTCGTACAAAGCCTAGTGCGGCATTAGCCTTATTAATTGTGTTGTCAATATGTGGTGAAAAGCTAAGTTTAGTGTCTAAAAGTACACCAAGATCTTTGACAAGACATATAAGATCGTCTAGAGTTTATGGTATAAATATCTTGCAATTGCTCAGTTCAAAGGAAAATAAAATTACCGCTTAATGAACCAAATGCTGCTAAAATCTAAGTATTTTTTTTAAGGTAACGCATGTTTTATAAAAAAGTTAAAATCACGGAACATTTAGATGGGCATGGGATTACTCACCGAGCATTTCCCAATTCAAAACCTCCACAAAAAACATGCTTTCCCCTCATTGAACTCTATGCTAGTTTACATAAGATATTCTGCATACCTATGAAATATAAAAAAATATTATTTACCACCCATACACCACCTAATAAGGAAACAACACAGGACCAGAAATAAGCACTTTAAACAGCAATCAGTAATACTTAATTAATTTAAATTCCCTCATTCATACTTCAGCAGAAATCTCACGGGAAACAATTAATGTAATATTCCAATAGTATGGATTGCATGATTGTGCCAGTTTGTCTGTCTATTGCAGTTGAAATGCCTGTCAGGAAGTTAATTCAATTACCAATCTCACCCCGAAACAATTTCTATTTATGAATAATTCTTTCAATTCCACTGCAGTCTGGACTACAGAAAATTTGTATTGTGAGAAATTAGATTTTAGTTAATTTTCAAACATCAAAGCCCCAGTTTGTATGTAGATGAGAGAAATTTTGTGCTTCCAAAGTATTTCTAAAGTTAAATTTGAACAAAAAGGGGAACGCCATTTTAGACCCGACACCTCCAGACATGAGAAATATCTTAATCGAAGCATTATGATACTCTGAACATATTTTAATAGCAATGTTTGTTTCAATTAAGTGGGGGAAGCCTGGTGGGGTCAACGTTTGTTCTAGTATATTTTAGAAAATCTATGAAGAGAATCGAGTTACTTACGTACCGAGAAGAAGTTTGAGTAATAATAATAATATAATAATATATTTATTTCTGGATTTAGTACACAAGATTAGTAATCTTCTAATTGTACAATTTTTTTTATCTGGCGCTAGAAATAACTTAAAGTCTATAACAAACCACACTGAAAATGTTGGCTAATAAAGCTTAATTAAGGTAAAAATAATGATAGGAAATAAACAAATAACAATATATATAAGAGAAAAGAAAGCAAAACTAAAGTAAGATAATGTATAAAGCTTAATGATAAATTACTGCGAAGACAGAAAAACATGCGTGCATACAGTTAAGAAGACTGGAAACGTGCTAGTCGTCTAAACGCGTTGACCGTGCCAGCCCCCTGTACACTTACAGGGAGATTGTTCCATAAACGAGCACCTTGAACAGGGTAAGAACCTTCCATGACTAATTTTCGGAAACTAGGGATAATGATGTTTCGATTTCGCCGAGATGTTGTCATTTGAAAAAATTCTCTGAGATAACCTGGCTTACCTGAGTGCAACAAGTTATAAAGATATAGCAAAGCTCTTTGTTCCAGGTAAGCGACCAAAGAGTAACCAAGTACCTGCAGTCGGTAAGGGGAGACATGGTCAAATCTGCGTAGTCCATAAACAAATCGTACACAATCATTAAATGCAACCTCAACCCTACGTGTACATCCCCTATCTAGCCTTGGAAATATCAAACTCCCAAAGGTGAAGAGCGGAATTATGAGTATCCTCACTAACCTTAAGCGGGTGCCAGTAGGTAGAATACTAGCTGAAAGCCACAACCTGCGAAGACCACCGTATATTTTCCTCATCATAGCGTTTACATAGTCACAACACTTCATTTCGCAATTCAAAACTATTCCCAGATTAGTGACCTTGTTCGAAAAGGGTATTGTATAGCCATTTAGATTCACTGGTGGTATATCTGCTGTGTTCAGATTACTACTGTAGTAATAGATACACTGTGATTTCTTGGGATTGAGTGGCAAACCATTGCATGCCGACCAGGAGCAAATCCTTTCAACGTCCTCGTTAATGCGGGCCATACAATCCTCAATAAGCCCAATTGGTCTGCTCAGGTATATTTGGACATCATCCGCATATAAGTGCATTTTTACATCTTTAACCCTTTGTGGTAAATCATTAATGAACAGGCTAAATAGTAGAGGTCCGAGCACCGATCCCTGTGGAACTCGACGTGAAACACGGGACAGATTGGAGAAGGAACCGTTCACATTTACTCGCTGTATTCGCTCAGCCAGGAAGGATTTTATCAAGCCTAATGCAGTTCTGTCAAGGTTGAAGAATGTGCGGAGTTTATGCAAGAGGAGGCTATGATCCACACTGTCGAAGGCCTTCGAAAAATCAAGTAGTACCATTGCACTAAAGTAGTTCTGATCAAGAGCAATTTTTATATCAGAAGATACTTTTAACACTGCTGATTCACATCCATGAAATTTTCGAAAGCCTGATTGGCAACACGAGAAAAATTCATTTCTCTCCAGATAGCAAACTAGTTGCTTATACATAACTTTCTCCAACAATTTGGACAGATAACATAGAATGCTTATAGGTCTGAAATCAGCAGGAGATTCAGGGGTAGATTTCTTGGCTATCGGTAAGATCGTGGCGTTTCTCCACTCTCTGGGAAAGGAGGACGACATCAAGCATGTATTTACTATATGAAGAATAAAACGTGCAGTTAAGGGAAATAATAACTTAATAAATTTAGGGGATATATTGTCTGGGCCAGTAGCATTAGACTTTATCGTGTGCAATGAAGAAGTTAGTTCGATGAGATCAATCCCGCAGAAAGAAAAACGATTTTCCGCACTATTGGACACAATATCGAATCGATTTTCATCTACTACGCCATGTCCGCTAACTTGGGCTGGCGTCGCTGCTAATCTATTAGATGCTGCGAAAAAAGTATTAAGCTCATCAGGGGAAAAATCACATCCATTCTCAACTTTTCCATAGACGCCGGCTGTTTTTAAGTTTCTCCACAAAGTTTTGGGTTCAAGATTTACGTCGAACTTCACTGCGAAATATTGACGTTTGGCACATCTAATTGCAGTTGTGACTCTATTTCGAGCAACTTTGAACCGCACACGAGCATTTTCTGATCGCAGCCGTCTATAACGTTGATAGAGATATTCACGCTCAGCAATGAGTAGGCGAATGGAAGATGAAAACCAAGGACAACCATTCGCAGACATCCGTTTTGTTCGGATTGGTACATATTTGGTGAACAAGTAACTAGACAAAGAGGAAAAAATGTCTACTTGGCGATCAACAGATGTACATTCAAATATATCGCACCATGGCAAGCCCAAGCATTCCTCGAACAATGCATTCTTATCAATACTATTATAGTCACGGTAAGAATAGTTGGGGGCTGTCATCGAACCTAAGGAAAAGTTATAACAGAGGAAAAGAATGTCGTGATCAAGAGTGCTTGGGGGGCTTATTTGATTGTGCGAAATTACCTTGCTTGCATCCGTGGTAAGAAACAAATCTAATTGAGATGGATTAGCAGTATTAAAAAAAAAAGTTGGATTCGAATTTATTACATTAAGGTGCAGGGATTGTAGTAGGTGTAAAAGATTTTGTGTTTGAAGGCTAGGAAGCTGAACATTAACATTGAAATCACCTCCCACCACAACATTAGTGTAGTGTTGTGATGCATATGAAAAGCAGTTTTCAAATTCCAGGGCGCAGTCGCAATCATAGTTGCCTGGAGGACGATACACTGCAGACAGCACGCATCTATCACTTTCAGACCTGACCTCAACTCCTATAAACTCAATCTCCCGACCGCTTGATGAGAAAATTTTTTTAACCTTAAAGCAATCTCTCACATATATAGCAACACCCCCGCCAGCACTGTGTTTTCGGTCATTTCTAAATATTTTATATCCGGGAATGGATAACATTGAATCAGGAATATTATCATTGAGCCAAGTCTCCGAAATTAAGATTGCATGCAAACCGCATTCAGAAAAAACCTCTCGAAATTCGTCTATTTTGTTACGAATGCTTCTTGCGTTCAAAGCACAGACATTGAAACCTTCACATCGACCACATATAATTTTAATCAAAGTTCTCACCCCGTTCAAAGAAGTGTAATTAACCATGTTCATAAACAAGAGGGCAGCAGTCAACGCATTTAGTCAAGAGCGCAGGGCGCATTACTATATAAAAATCCACGCACACATTAAAATACATCCCGCAGCATTTACTCACTAAAGAAAAGAAGAAGAAATTCTAAAAACGATTATAAAGATATAATTCAGATAGGAAAATCCAAAAATAAATTGATTAATTAAATTAAACCTATTTAAAATAATACTATGGTAGAAAATAGTTCAATGCAATGCTTTATCAATTCAACAAATATTTCATGTAGGCTCCAGTACGCTATGACTAATTCTAAATCATTGGTTCGGAACAATTGCTCAAGGCTGTTGGTCTTCATATGTTATAGATCAAATTTATACAATTATCATTTACTGCATAGAAGAATCATGGATAGCTTCAGTTGATGATGGAGTGCAAATGATCTATATTTAAAATCTTAGTAAGGCTGTCCGCTGCTGCTTTTTTAACGTAGAGAGAGCCAGTTCTTGTGGAGACGGCATAAAGTTTCCCCAGTTTACGATGCTGAAGTGCCTCTCGAAGAAGAGAATTGACGGCTGGGGTCAGACTTTCATTGACGTACACGAAACTATCAGAAGAGAAACCGTCTAGCTGTGACAGCCGTAGCCCTTTACAATTACGAAAAGCTGACAAGAACGCTCGTTGCTCAGCATGTCCAGAGAAGCGCACAATTATCGGAGGATGACTAGCAGATCGCGCTTGGGCTTTCAAACGAAAAGCATCAATAAATGGTGTTATGGGATGATTTAATACTCCAGCAATATTTTTGATGATGGCTGTCGCTTTTTCATTCGGGCAATATGGTATACCTCTTATGATGACATCACTTAGTCGCTGGGCATGCTGAATGGCCTCAGTCTGTTTGAGCACAGAAACGTTGCTGACCTTTAGCTGCGATATAGCATTTTCGCATTTAGTAAGCCGATCGTTGAGAGACCGGGCGGTCTCGTCAAACCTCTTCACAATCCTGTCCTCGAACTGGTGTAGAAAATTTAAGAGACGGATTTCCAATTGCTCGATCTCACTTTGAGAAGCCGACGATGGCGATACAGCATCAGAAACAGTCTCGGTAGTAGAGCCAGTTACTAGTTGTTTAACCATTAGGCTACGCGTCGACACTTTGCTAGTGTTTTCTGAAGCAGAGTTCTGACGGGTTTTTAGTTGTTTCTTGGGTGACATGTTGTCTCTGATTTTTGAAGAGAAAAATATCGTCTCTCTGGATACTTAAAAGAAAAATTTCGTCTCGCTGGATTTTTCAAGGGGAAAAATTGTCTCTCTGGATTCTTTTTAAAGAGAAAAACACAAATAGCGGTACAACTACTTAGTGTATGATCACTTTCATTTTAATTGAGGATTAATTCACTAAATCACTGAAACTTCGTTTCATTAAACTCCAAAAGACCACCTTTTCGATTACACTTTATTTTATTCCAACGGGTTGATCGTAAAATTAAACTAGAACTGGAAAATATTATAAATACTAGGTATTATACCGGAGCCAAAGTGAGACGCGTCTAACCTCTAGCGATATACATACTGTACTGTGAGTACCCACACTTCTATACTCAGAGGCTTAAATAGCACTTTTTTAACTTTTACCTCTTTTTTATTCGAACTGAGTTACTAGATTTTTCGCACCTTTGATCGGCTCTAACTCAGTGGAGTTATGTGCGATTAGAAAACGAAGTTTCACTCTTCGCCTCAGCACACTACCAGCTACAATTCGTAGAAGAACATTTTTCTATGCATACTTTTAGGGTCGGGGATGATTCCAGCACAGCATGTTCCATATCGAATTAAAGGTCGAGTGGTGTACTTTTTCCTAATTCAGAAAACATTCTTTAGACGTTTTTGCAGCGGGAAAACCCATTTTCATGCACTTGTGTTATATACACCCCAACTACTACGTTTAGCATATATTTTTGTAGTTGTTTCTTCCATGGCGATTAGTGCTATTTTATGAACTTTTTTCTCATAGTAGTTATTTTCCACGACCCACCAATTCCGCGCAAACGCGAGAAGTAGAAAAGTCAACTTTGTCACCCAAGAAAGTCGCTCAAGCTACAACCGATCACCAAAGCTCTCCCCCGCCAGATAAAATAAACATTGTTAATAAAATATGTTCAGAGTATCATAATGCATCCTTTAAGACATCTCTCATGTCTGGGGGGTGTCGGGCCTAAAGTTGTATGAAAAGTATGCATTCGCCTTTAAGTACTTATATGAGACACACAAATTTAATTTTTCAGGAGAATTGGCCTAAATAGAAGGTTATTTCCTCCACAAACACACACACACACAAACACACGCTCACAGAATTTACGAATAAGATAGATTTATGGCCACAAGGAGCACAATGATCCATTCAATGTTCCTAGTGAAAAGATCAACATTTCCCTGAAATGACCAAATTCAAGTTGAATTGACTACGAAAAAGTTTTGCAAAATGATAAAATACCAATTTCTCAATTTCTCATCATTTCTAGCTTTTTTTCTTCATCTTTGATGACTTTCACACAAGAGCCCACCGGAATCACGCCCTTTGATTTCTATGCTCACTCGAGGGTGGCTTAATAAAAGAGGCAAAACATTGTTTTGAACGAAATAAGATGAGAAATACAAAAGCATTCTCGAAAACGTTTTTCCCTCCGAATATCGGCAAAAGAAAGTTATGACAAGGGAGTTGAAGGTTTTTCTCTTGAGTGAATATATCGATGAACTTCGCACAAAAGCAAGAGATATTTCTTACGAAACGAAGAAATTTAAAATTTAATAGGATTTTCACATAAATAAGTGTAATCATTACGCCCTCGATAAAAGCATTCTTACTAAGTAGATTATTGTGTTTACAAAATTTATTTAATTGGCCTGGACATATACAGGATGTTTCAGAATAAATGTGAAATAGTTTGGGGTTAGTAGTATAAATTAAGATGTATGTATACAAGAATGCATCGGTAGGGGATCGGGTTGTATGGACACTAGGAAGGGGTTCTGGTATTTGTAGCTGTTTTCTTTGACAACCTGTACATCTTAGGGAATATTCCCTACATTTTAGGGAAAAATATCTAAGCTTTGTGGCAACAATTGTGCAAATTTTTTACTCTGTATTTTTAACCTGAAAGTGTAGCTAATCGTCCAAGGCTCTAAGGAATACTATCTACTAAGGAATATATCTTTATAAGGAGTATGACAAGGGTATTAATCTAATTTACTAAAGTCTCAAGCTCTCCCCTCTTAGGCGCTAACGACTAATTTTTATACCCTAGATGAAATCATACTAAGTTTGTCATTCCGTTTGCAATGCAGAGAGATAATGCTAGGAGAGCAAAATACATTGGACACCCATGCATAATATTAAAAGTTATATTGATATTTGCATGTTAGTTCGTCTGTTAACACAAAATTAAGTTTAAGTTCGGGGACAAATCGGGTAACTCTTTCGTAGGGTTGCCATACAAAAAAATTTCGTCTTTCACTACATATTTGAACACCATCTGAGAAAGTGTCAAGGTAGAGAGCTGAAATTTGATTTATATTGTTTTCATAAAAATAGTAAGTATAATGACAAATATTAACTAAATATGACAACCCCTTCTTGTTGTTGCCATATAAAAATTTAAGATTTTTACGTATATTGTGAAAACGATGAGTCCTATACGGGTATAAAGCACTGAAAAGTTCTTCAACATTTAAAATTCTATCAAACTGGTTATAATAATTTTTTCTGTCCGACGAACCGTAATAGAAATATATGTGAAAAACCACTTCGAAAATCAAACTTGCACATATGAGTGACCATTCAAAATGATATACGAGTATTCATCTAGCGTATCATATCTTATTGGTAGACCAATTCCAGCTTTTTTACTTGTTTGTAGTAGCTCTCGTTTGTAGGATGGTAGTATTGCAATACATTTACCATTTATTCTGAAACAATTTGTATAACTTCAAATTTATTTTCTTCATATGAAGATTATTGCAATCCATATAATCGGTGGAAATATGATTAAGACATTTCTGATGTTTTTAATCACTCGTTTTTGCATTTAATTGCAATTTAGAATCATTAAAAGTTACTTGTTTTGTTAATGATTAAATATTTCACAATACAAGGTATACAGCTCTGTTTAATATCATGGTTTCGTTTCCCATTCATCTGAAGTTACCTAACTATATCCTATAGTTAAATATATACACTCCACCACGAAATGATGACCCACTCATAAATTTTACCTATTTCTTGAAAAGGAGCAGGTACAAACGTAAATTTTATTGCCTGTTGTAAAGACAATCTGTGAAAAATGCAAGTATATGGGGGCAGGGCTGTACCTTACTCCCCTACCTCAAATTTCACATTTTTATTGTTTATAATATGACGTCAAAGTTTATTAGCCATTTTTTGTAAATATTATATGAAAATATTATGTGAAAAAATTTGGAAACGGTAAATATTATATAATACATTGTATTTATATTTTTTTCAAAATAAAGTCTAACTAGAATAATTTATTTCTATAAATGTAGAGGTTATCCTTCGAAGACGTGTTATTAGATCCAAATAATAACAAAAAAAATTGTTTTTAGAATTACTAAGAAGGCCCTAAATAAGGCTCCAGGAAATAACGCCCAAGAACGATAAGTGAAATAAGACCCAAAAGTTCCATATAAATTTGAACGTGTCAAATGTGAAATAATTTCCAAAATTTTTGAGTGTTATTTCACACTTTTGGTTTTTATTTCGATTTTGGGTGTTATTTCATAATGATACAAAATCAAAAATTCGTAAATGAAATAGAGCCCAAGAAACAAAATTGATCCTGATGAAATAATGCCCAAAAATTATTTCACAAAATGAAGGAAATATTTCCCAACGATGTGTGTAAAGTAAGAACGTTTCGCGCGAGCACCCTGCACCCCTTGCCACCGTTCCCCGCCCGCCGGCGAGACGCTTGCTTACTTTAAATCAAATGTCAATACGCAAACGCACCGCCCCAAACGCGAGAAAGCGCCGCTCCAGCGCTCCTCCCCTAACCACGCAACGCGTTCTTACTTTACACACATCATTAACAATATTTTGGGCTTTATTTCATTTGCTTTTTCTCTTGATCTGAATTTTGGGCCTTGATTTACTTTGCTTGCCATTTTTTCATATACTTTCGATTTTATTTTATATCTCTCTTTTATACTTAAAAAAAAACAAATTTATGCACATTGCATTACATAAATAAAGAAAATAAACACAACACTAATAAAGTAAAATACATTCACTTCAAATAAGTTAGATAGAAATTTAATATAAAATAGGTAGCGTATTAACAAAGCAAAAAATACAAAACTAATTCAATTTATAGATTAATTAAAATTTTTCGAGTAGTTCATTTGGTACATCCCAAGTTGAAGAATTACAACCACTTAAAATTTCTTGACAAAGCATTGTGTTTTCAACTGTACCTATTAAGGGTGAATTTCGCTTTTTATACCCTAGATGAAATCTATAGGGGTATACTAAGTTTGTCATTCCGTTTGTAACACCTCGAAATAATGATGGTAGAGCAAAATGAATTGGACACCTACGCATTATATTAAAAGTTATTTTGATTTTTGCATGTCCGTCCGTCTGTCTGTCTGTCTGTCTGTGCGCACGATAACTCGAGAACGCGTTAACCTAGAAAGCTGAAATTTTGTTCACGGACATTAAAAAAAAAAGTAAAATTAAGTTCGAAAATGAGACAAATCGGGCAACTCCTTCGTGGGGTTGCCATACAAAAATTTCGTTTTCCACGATATATTTGGACACTACCTGAGAATACGTCGACATAGAAAGCTGAAATTTGGTAAGCTGTGTTTTCATACTAATAGCAAATAAAATTTCAAAAATGGGCTAAATCGGGCAACCCCTTCTTGGTGTTGCCATATAATAATTTTGGTTTTTTACATATACTTTGAAAACGATCAGTCCTAGACATTTTTATTGTACTAAAAACTTCTTCAAAATAAGAAATCCTATAAAATTGGTTATAATTATTTTTTCTGTCCGACGAGCCGTTCTAGAAATATATGTGAGAAACCAATGCAAAAAATCAAAATTGCTCAAATGGGTGACCATACGAAATTTCATACGTGCATTCATCTAGGGTATCATAAGAATTGGTCTTAGACCAATTCTAGCTTTTGCACTTGTTAGTTTTTAAATTATTAAGGGAAGAAAATTTTCGTTCGGCATTAGCCGTGCTATATGGTAAGCTTGCTAAACTTAACATAAATGATGCCATTTCTTTAAATATTAGCACATCAAAAAATTTTTCCTTACGAATATTCGACCAAAGCGAAACTATATCTCCGTTAAAACTAAGATATCTGTTTTCGCCAATTAACATTCGCCATTGTTTATTTAAATTCTCTATTTGGTGATTTTCAGAAGGAGATATAGATGGAAAAGTTTTACAAAACTGTAAAATGGACTGCATTCAACCGGTTTTTATTTCCTCGGGGTTTAAATACAGACGCTCATCTTGAAAGTTAACACGTTTCTGTATTTGGTAGCATAAGATCTGGTAAAAATTACAAATATTTCTCTTTATTATTAGAAGATTGGAAAAATCGATTTGTTTTTCGTTTGCACATTCCTCAAATTTGAGGCCAAAATATACACTTTCCAGCGGAAGAAAGAATTCACTATTTTGCCAATCAGGTGGATCGTATGATCTTTTCAATTTTGAGTAATACTCCTCTTTAACAAAATTTTTTAGTACATTTCAGAAAGAATCTTTGATGGTTTTAAGGAACACGTGAAGTTGTACACTTTCTGTTTGAAATATTTTGTTCATTATATTTACCTCGTGTAATATGAATGACAAGAAATAGAAATAAAGTTTATTCGAATCCTTTGATAATATTTCTAAAATATCTGTAGACTTATCAGGTTTTTTTCTCTCAAAATTATACTTAATAATATAATTTTGCAATACCCATTGCTCTAAGATTCTATTCACACACTCTTCTAAGGAAAGCCACCGTGTCTGACACGGTTTCAAAATTTTATGAATTTTTACATTGAAAGCTGCTTGAATTTCTTTGAGTTCACTTTGGCGTTTCGGACTTTGGGAAAAATGACTGTAAATATGTCGTAACACATTTTTCGATTTCATCAGGAATTTTCTTCGCAGCTGCAGAAGACCATAATTCTAAGGAATGACATATACAATTACAAAATTGAATATTTGGATTTTGTTTCATTAATTTTGTTTTAACACTACTAAGTCGTCGTCCCGTCATCACAGCGGCATTATCAGTTCCCACACCGATCAAGTTAGTAATGGGTATTGAAAATGTTTGAAAAAGTTCCAGTAATTTACAAACAATTTCTTCGGAGGTGCTTTCTTTCAAAGGCAACATAGCAAAAAATCTAGCAGATATGGCATCTATTTCTTCGTCAAAATATCTAATAACAACTACAAGGAACTTTTCACAACTATTATCCGTGGTTTCGACAATACAAATAGAAAAATAATTTCGATGTAATTTTGTAGGAAGTTTTTGTTGAATAAATGGGCCAATTATTTCGTATACAATTTTTTTCGCCTTTCCTTCCACATTTTATTTCTTTGCAGAGTTTTGAATCAGTAATGGTACGTTGGAGAAAACCACGAAGAGAATCCATTATTTGGAAAGAAAAATTATGTTCAATAACATACAAAATACACCGAATTTCCAAAATCTTCACTGACTTTTTCAATTTAATCCGATCATTATCACATATAAGATCAGATATTTTGCAATTATTGTTACTTTCGATTTCACGTTGCTGGTGATAAGAACTCTTCTTCTGTCTATCCAGATGATTTATAATATTGGAAAGTATTTTTGAACACAAAAGTCAAAATGCTACTTCCATAAAATTATTGATATCAACACACTTTCTTTTAACCTTAGTTTTACGTACCCACGTATATTTTTCTGTCCAGTTTTCTTTTAACTTTTACAAATATTTAGCCTTTTTCTTTGGAGGTTCCATGGAATCCCCTTCATTAAAGATTTCGAGTCCACCACTGCTATTGCAATCATTAGATCCACATAATTGAAAAATGAAATCCATTCAATCCATATTTATGTCTACAATTGATTATATATATACCTTGGCTTGCTAAAAAATTTAGTGCAAATATCGGACACTACTTTGTTGCCATTTTCACGAAATTCATGTAGACTCGATTCCAGATTTTCATCCTTACCACTACTGACACTGGAACTAATCTTAAATTAGGATCAATGAAAAAAAAACTGTCACTTTTGTAATACCTTGATGCCTTTTTTAAATACTTTAACATTTCAATAAAAAATGTAGCAAAACTTTGCTTGATAGCCAATTTACAAATGGCATTGTACAAGTCAAAGCTTTTATGGATCTTCTCCTTGATTCATTCGAAGCTCTCCGTACATTTATTTTGGGTCCTTGGAAAAAGATTAATTTTTACTCTTAATAAATTATATTTATATATAGACAAGAATAAAAGAGTTTTTCTTTAGATCTATTTTTTTTTTGTTTTTATTAATAAATTTTTATATATTTTTATTTTTAGGAAACTTATAAATATTCACAAATTTTAATTAAGCTTATAATTATTAAAAGCTCTTTCGCCCTCTAGCGTCTATATTCAACTGAAACTATTTCCTGACACAACCAATTATTTTTTTTCTTTACAATATTAAACAAGTCTCCTTTGAATTTTCTGAAAATGTACATTGTTGTGTGTCTGCGATTAGAGCTTTTTAAAAGTTTTTTAAAGTGTTTTTAAACAAACGTCATATACAAACAGTCAGCAAGAATATTTAGCTGACAAACTGAATAGCTTTCAAATTAATTTATTTTACAGTCAATTGTAACATAAAAAAAAACAATGTAGCTTCCGCTACAGGCATTTGATGAGTTCTACTGAGAACACAAATAAAACAGTAGAAGCGGTAGCAGTGTACGTTCATGTACTCACATCGCATAAAACTCCCGCAACACAATACAACTTAGATTTTAAATTCTTAACAAAGTTAGCCGTAGGATTGTAGGAACAGTTCAGATAGCAGACAGCTTCTTTGTATTGACATGTTCCAAAGAATTCCGCCTCTTTATTTTAGTTTTTACTTTGTAGTTTTGGCAATAGACCAGCAGTCCTGCCATGCATTATCAAAACGAGAATCTCCAAATCTCCAGAATTGTAATAAATGATGGAGTGGAAGATGAACACCGCCTAACGCCGACCGTCAATGTCGGTCGTTTTGTGTTTCCCGGCTTAAGGAAAGCCAATCTAAATTCTCGTTTCAAAATAGTAGTAGATTCGGTAAACAAGGTAGTAGAGTAGTAGAGTTATTTTCTGCACTCAAATAGGAGTAGATCTAGTCCGATCGGAGTTAAAGCACATCTCGTAGATATATAGAGAGAATGTCAACAAGTTCAGTTCGTGACATTGTTAATCGGCCTTCTCTATCAGGACCTGTGCTGTCTATGCTTCTACCAAACTAGTCCTTTCGATTTGTTCACTATTGTTCCATTCTTAATTAAGAATTATATATGTGAATTGCACAAATTGAAGATAAATTTTCAGGTCAATATGCCATAATAATGTTCTACTGTGAAACTTGTGTATATAAGCGGTTTTTATTTGAATGATTAATTGGTGTATTTCTTTCCTTTCAATTCAAAATATTAAATTAAAATTATTCGCAAATCTCTGAATCCTTATTAAGGACGTTTGCCAAACGGGCTAAATGCTGGATAAATTCCAGTTTGCATTGGAAATTTAGCCAGCTAATTCCAGGGCTGTGCCAAACCAAAGTGGAATTTAACCAATTGCTCAGCTGTCATTGTTTCATCGGTCGTCCCTGAAATAATTAAAATGACACTATTTCAATACGGGAATAAATACAACAATTTATTGCTTACTTACATCGGTCATAACCACTCGCTCTTGGATTTTGTTTGTTCATTTTACAAATAAATACTTCTAAAAATCTTTCAAGTAAACCGGACTTGTCAAATATTTAGACGAATGTGAAGAAAAAGAATTAGCAAGCTCGAAAATTTACTAAATGGAAAAGTAATAGATTTAGCCAGCATTTAGCCCATTTGGCAAACGTCCTAAATTTACTAATCGGTTCTTGTACAAAAATACAAGTCAGAGGCCGCCTGATACTTTTCTTACGAACAAGCCCGCTGAATTGAGTAATAGCGTAATAGGCACAGCTGTCAAATTAAATAAAAAAATTTGACAATTACATAATTAAAAAAATTAAAATGTACAATTTAATCCAATGTGTATCTGACCGTGTATAATGTACACATACATATGAATATTCTCTTTAACATCGTTCTTTTTGTTCGCTTTTTCTTGTTCAGAGCAAGTTGCTTTCCACGCTTCATCAAACTTACTACTCGCTACTTCAAAACTCTT
The DNA here is from genome assembly GCA_963930735.1 of Dioctria linearis. Classification (NCBI taxonomy): domain Eukaryota; kingdom Metazoa; phylum Arthropoda; class Insecta; order Diptera; family Asilidae; genus Dioctria; species Dioctria linearis. The sequence continues at coordinate 283,988,976 of OZ005740.1, forward strand.
TGGAAGTCACTATAGCGTGTTGCTCTGAACAGACTCATTTTAAATATAACCGATTTATCGATATGTTTCTGGCTTTTTTTTTTAATCGTCGATTTTTTCCTATAAATAATCGAATTAGTCGATTCATCGATACGCTTTAAAATTTCCCACATCACTACTATCAATCATCAAAATTTTATAATATACTCATTGGATTCGTTCACTGACACGATAGCGACCTGTAGCATTATGATAGCGTTGTGTTGTGAACAAATATTAAAAGAATTACTTTGACAGTTAGTCACTACAGTGCTGACTTTTGTGTAACCAAATTGCGGTGAACGCAAAATAGAATAATGTAGCAAATCAAATATTTTTGACATTTGCAAAAAATAAGTAAATTAAAAGTAAACATGAATTTCAAAATTGCAAATAGCGTTAACGTTGGGAGATGAACTATTTTCGACATTACAAGGAATTAAAGTAATGCATTGAAATTGATTTATAATAAAAAAAATTTTTTCGCTCATTACACAGGCCATATTGCTCTCATCAATCAAAATTTATATATTTTCTGCTTCCATTTCCATATCAATGTCACTTTGACAACACAAATTTATTATCGCACAACTTTACTATCCTAAATACGGTTAGTGAAATAATGCACGCTAGCTTTAACTCTTGGCCGTCGCAGTGAAAGCGCGAGAAAGTAAAAGGAAGTGACTATCTGTCATTTGCTGTGTCGGTGAACGCACCCATTGAATCCCGAATTCAATTCGTGACAGTAGGAGCGTCAGCCTTGTTCGCTTTTGACAGTTGTTTCTAGATTTTTAAAGGCTAGAGTTGTTTTTAAAGTTCACTCATTTTACTTCACTTCAACCTTAACTTGGGCTTGTTATCATAACTTTATTTTATAATATGTATAAGTATATGCAAAGGCATTCCGAAATCATTCTGTGAAAGGTATGGAAGCAACAAGCTCTGATACACAGTCCATTTCATTTAATGCATTGATGTCCTACGACGGGAAGGTATTTAAAGTGGTTATATACCTTACCTCTGCATGACCTGTAAGGTGAATGGAACCCTGCCTTATTAAGTCTTTGGGACGTGAAAGGAAGCATTTTGAAGGTAAGAAGAAGCATTATTTTTAAATTCTTTGGAAGGTGAAAAGAAGGATCAATTTGAAATTCAGTGGAACCATTCATTCTGCAATTTCAGAAATGTGTACGGAACCATTAAGAATGAGTTTTTTTGGAAGGTTTCAAAAAGCCATTCAATTTATTCTCTCAGGAAGGTGGAGGAAAGAAGTCTTCCTGTTTTCACTGAGCGGTATATGGAAGAACTTTCCTTCTTTCTTAGAAAGGTGTAGAAAATAAACACGTCTTCACTTATTCGTATCTCGTACTTAAATGAAAATAATCCATTTCTTCTACAATAATACACAAATCAGAATATTTTTTATCTACGCACATTTGCTTCCTTCATTTTTCTTAGAAAGACAATGAAACTATATGACTCATTTTCGACCTGCACGCACTCCTTCGAACTAGCCTCTGCAAATCACTGACATATATAATATGGACTGGTTTACTTTCTATTTCATATGGGCTCAATTGCTTATGTCAAAACAGTTCTTACGCCGCCGGTGCCAACATTGAAAAAAATCATTCGCGGGAAGTTGAAAAATTTAGCGAGCAGCTCGAAAAGCGATTATAATAAAACTTTTCGAATTTCTGCTGCGTTTCCAATGAATAAATTGCCTTTGGTAAAACAATTTCATCAGTAATAACCCTAAATAATTAATTTAAAAACATTTATTTCGACGGATCCACTTATTTTTTTGTTGTTTACAGTTCCCTCAGTTGGTACTTGGTCCTTAGACCGAAAGAGTTAGCAATATAGAAGTGAGCCCACTTTTTGTAGTGCATTTCTATGAGCGTAGTCAGTCCATATTATACATGTCAGTGCTGCAAATATAACCGCACAAATTTCTATCTCTTTTCGATAACAACACGAATAAATTCATCTATTCTTTACCTCTGACTTCTCTAGGTATTCCAACCCATTTTTCCCACTGGGATATAACAATAGGAAGTGCAATTCTTAAGTGTATTTGTATATAACCATTTCGGAAGGTATGTCATTTCTATGCTTTTTGTATACAAGGCATTGGACTGGATTTCTGAAGACCTGAGTTTATTGAACCCTGCTCAGCATGGAGAGCAATTGAACAGAATTTTAAATGAATGTAATACCTTCCCACTTGTGCTTCATGAAATCTCCATCTCCTCAATTAGTTTCTGTCCAACAAAAAATTCCTTTTAAGTGAATACTTATCTCTATACAGTTTAAAACCAAGTAGATAGGTACTCTCTGAATTTTATTTTACACAACTCACGGATTTATGATAAGTATTTGCAGATCCTCCCTTATTGTGTAATTTTGTCTCTTGTTATTGATTTGGTTGGAGCACTATGTATATATGTCAATCACAGGGAGGGGCATTTTATTCAACTAACATTTTAAGGATATTATTTCAGCTTTATTCCCCTTCAGTCCTAAGTCCTTCTCATTTTCATTTAAAATTTGTATAAACGATAGAAAAATGTCCTCATAAAAGAAGCTTCTGAGAAGGACAAAACCAATTTCGTAAAGATGGAAAACGTTGAACGTGCTTCATTGATACGGAAAATATTTATGCCGTTGTGATCCATTGTTGACAATGCTTTTTCTCGGAACTGATGCCTAATTTTCTTCTATATACCTACCGAGGAAAATAAAATTGCGACTTATTATTTGCCTTTCAAGCATCTGTATAAATTTTTGACTAATTCAAATCAGCTCTTAAAAATGTTGTGTTTATTTTTCGTTCAATTTATCTGTTTGTAATAAGAAAAAAAATTTGGGCATCTACCTTTATATTATGTAAATTTTGGGTAGCCGCTATGGGCGTTCTTGCGCGTGGCTATTATTTTGTCCAGTATAATAAGAAAATGCAGTAAATGTTAATGTCAATAGATATTTGGAATCTTAGCTGGAAATATTAATGATATCAATTTCTTACAAACATAGGTTTGCGGATAAACAAACACAACATTTTATTATTTTACCTGTTGATAAATTTGTAAAAAGAAATTTCTAATTTACTAAGGAAAGCTAACTATTTTCATAAAGTTTTATATTCCGAAGCACTTTTTAGTATATTATAAAAATGTCTGGGATTATCCATTTTCACAGTATATACACGTAAGAAATTGGATTTGTGTATGGTAATATCACGAAGGGGTTAAGAGGGGTTACCACTGAAATCTTAAAAACACGAAAAGTTAATACAAATTTGCTACAAATATGTGCGTACTATCATGATAAAAATTGCACATAGTTAGGGAAAATGCATAAACTTAGGTAATGACGTGTCAAAAATAAAAATTTCGGGGTTTATATGGTATGTATTTAATTAGCTTTAGAAAACTCTAAAATTCATGATATTTGTAAAGTTTAGTACATCAAAACATAATAATGGTCCAATAAATTGATAAATTTTGTACTTCAGTATGGAAGATCTTGGGCTGGAAAAGGCAGTGACGGAAAGAAAACCAGAAAAAAAATTTGGTTACTATTATTTTTTTATTTTCGTTTGAAAGTTGCTATTTTTCGAGACAAATAACTATCAAAATTATGATATTATTTCAAAGAAAGTCCTATTTGTATTGTAACAAAGATAGAACCTTTTTCTGTTTATTTTGAAAAACTAAAATTTTTTAGTGCAATTATAAAGGAAATAAAGTCAATAATGTTAACGCTGATAACGGTAACAATTTCTTGTTTTTTTATATTTTGCATACAATTTGGCGTTTTCAATTTATTTTATCATCGTCAGATGGAATTTTGTGCTTTTGGAAGGCTTTCATTTGTTTTGAAAGCTTAGCGGGCTGTGGCTGCATGCTCGGAGATTGTGTGCCGCCATTTTCTGCATTAGGTATATGTAAGTGTGTAGATTTCCCGGAATATTTTAATTTTTATCATTGGTAATTCTTTATTTTTGCTTTTGAGGCGAGAAATTTTCTGGCAGTTCTATTCTGGTTATAGGTAACGAATTGTGAGTAACTATTAGTTAATCATGGGACGTATTAGTAAAATTCGGGCCAATAATTATAGAATAAAGAAGAGAAAACTGAATATTGTTAGGTATGTAAATTTTGTGTATATGAAAAGGAAATAATCCTATAAATGTGCAAATTTGTGAAATGTGAATTTGAATTTGTGAATGTGAATGATTTTGATGAAATTTTGGAAGAAGCTTGGCTAAATTATAAATAGTTATTTTTTGTTGCGTTCCATTTATGACCGTGTTTAAGTGTTTTTCGAATATATGTATGTAATTTAGAAGACTGAACGACAATTGATGATGTGTAGTGAGCTGTCAGATTATATACAGTGTGTACTAATTTTGTGACTACAATCGATTATCTTTCTAGTGACTATAATAATTACTACTACTATTAATTTATGTATGAATTGTTTTCAAAATGCGATTTTCGAAGATGAAGCATTTTTACAAATTACAAAGAACTTGTGTCGACCAATAAAAGTATTGACTTTGTACCAATGATATCTTTCTTTTGAAATTATTTTTTTAATTCTTTTTCTATCTAAGACGGAATCTGCTGAGGAATATTTACGCGATTTAATATACATATACATATTTCTGTCAAAAGCAACTTCTTTCTTATAAATGTTTTAATTGAGCTCATTGCACGAAAATTATTATGCGGATTATATGGAACGCTCTCAGGTACTTGCAATGCCCATTTGATCGGGTTAATCGTTATAGCGATTATACCTTTCGATTAGCCCGACCCCTCTAAATGTTGGAGCTGCTGTCATTATGTTATAAATCTTTTTATCAATGCAGTAGCGTTATCGCCTAAATTCATTTAAAGAGAGATCAGTTCTTCTGTAAGTACCGAAATAAATAGCTAATTCATCCAAAGCCTTTACAACGGGACCAATTTATACTCCCTATAGAATGGGCTTTCCCCTTGCTTAATAGAGCTGTTTTTGGTAGATTTATTCGCCGTATTTTACGCATGCTTTGAAGTAATTTTTGACAATACTGCCTCCTTGAATAGGTGAACTAGTTGACCTTTCTGGCAACCAAAGATCTTCACGGAGTAACTCTAGCATTTTTTCGAAATCGACTACCGTGGCTATCACAGCGAATTTGTGCTGCAAAGAATCAATTAATTTTTTGAATACCACGTCCCTCCCGCGTCCTATTTTAAGTGAATAGAACTATGAAATGGGTAGAAATAAGAACTTTGTGGACCAGAGCAAAAATTTGCCTTTGGGAGACACCTTCTCAAGAAGAACACTTTGGTAGATTTTTCAATCTAATTGATTTCTCTCTATCTGCAGGATATATTTATACTGCATTGACATAGCGACTACGACAACAGTATTTTTTATTCCATTATTGTGTTTCAGATCTCTACAGGAAAGCACAAAGAAAATCTAACCGCACTACAAAGAAACTGTGCTAATATAAATGAAGAAAGATATGAAGCAGGTAAAATGAATGCTACCCCAAATATTGAGGATTATAGCGAAATATTTTCGTTCACATTACTGATAGAAAAAGAAAATCAGGATGAAGATTTTAGTGAATTCTTTTCTGCGACTCGGTGTAACCACCACCACCGAATCTGCCACTACCACAACAGTAGGGAAGAAAAGAGAACGAGAAACGAGGTCAGTATGGAAGAAAAGCACGTGAATGGCAGATTTTATGGCATTGTTAACATCGAGTCACAGAAAAGAATTCACTATTTGCTATATTGCTAATCTTTCCCAGTTACAGTAACTCCGACTAGGTTAATCTGCTTGAATTGCGTTTCTTGAAACATGCAAAATTTTATGCGAACACAATTGAGGAATTAGATAGAGATAAATTTATATATATGTATATACTAAATAAAATTGGATCAGAAAATCTACCAGACAGCTCAACCTGAAAATTGTGTTGTTGGTTAATTCAAAGCTATTTCTCTAAAATAGTTCTTTGGATATCTAGTTAATAAAATGGGAATCTGACAACGTGTGAACATTGCAAAATTTATATGGTATATTACTACTCAGAATTCTCGGAAGAGTTTTATTTGATGACCGTCTTCAGTAAAATAAAATTGCCCAAGCAATAAATAGTGCCAGACAAATTACACGGAAAAGTGTCTGATCAACAGCACAGCGCATACATTTCGTTCGCTCCTTGCCTGCTCCTCAAGAAAATTCTAAGAAAAATCCGACAGCCAAATTAAAAATCTCGCCATGCCTATGCAATTCTACCCACTGACTTATAAGTCAGTGATTCTACCCTACTGATTTGCAGATTCCCGAAATGCTTTGGAGTACAATACAGACGAATATCACAGCATCATATAGCTTTGCATGTTCTTATAGTGATTTGTTTCAATTTTCAAATTGCATACTTTTATGCGTTTACGTTCACTAAGCTTTTGGAAACAGAAATCGTGGACTTTTTTTGGTGGTAATCTCCATTAATGGATTTAGCTTGGGAGTTCAATTGAAATTTTAATGAAATTACTGCACCCAAAATTTGTGGTCCCCATCAACGCCTTCTCAACTATAGTACCCAAATATACCCTGCAAAACCAGAATTTTTGTATGGTAACCCTAGAAAAGTAATGTCTGATTTTGTCCATTTGCGAATTCAGATTTCGAAATTAGATTGAAACACCAAACTGCTACAGGGCAACACTACGAACCATTTCCCTCCCGAATTTGTGTATTTTTGCATATAATTCTAGAATTCTTATATGGAAGTCACACTCAAAATGTCAGCTGTCTAATATCTTCGGAAGCAAAGTAAGCCAACATTTTTGATTGGCAACCCTGCGAAGGGATTGGCCGATTTTGTTAATTTAAACTAACTATAAAAGAACTGTATTCTGATTCTGCGGAAATCGTTCAAAAACGACACACGTTTTTGTAAATGAACTTTCTTAAAAACATTTGTTTTTTATCTTAAAATTATCTTATCTGCTTTAGTATGTGGTTATAGCTGGTTATAGCCAACTAAGAGCCAAAAAAACACTATAAATGGAGAAAAATCCTAAATGGTTAACCGTCGGAATTTTTTGTTCAACTTTTATCTGTAGCCGGTTGCAACCAAACTGGTTTATTCTCTCGAGATAAAGCCAACAAGTTTGACGTTTATTTGTTTGATGTCATATAAATGTGGTGTTGCTTACTTCTTATTCTTTTACTATGGTTGCTGTGCTATGGCAACTAGTACTCTTTAATTACTCACCATAATTCGCGGCAAGCGTATACTAACAAGGGATAGCTCTTGAACAGCTGTTTAATAGAAAGAAAATACCCATCAGAATCGTTAAACAAATAAATAAAGTAAAAAATGAATCTGAATTGTGAAAGATCTAATTGCATGTAACTTTAAGAAAATTGAGCATGTGCATGTGCATTGCTCACAGTTATACCAAAGTTAACTTTAGTCATAAGGTTTTTCGAATGAAAAAAGGAATGTCATATACTTTCCTCTATTGCATAAATGTGGGAAAAGAACTTGGCTATACAATGCACTATTGTAGTGCAACTTAGACAACGAGTTAAAAACAAAAATCGAGAAAACGTAGGATTACCCGAACCACAAAATCTTATTGAATCCTCAATCTATTTATATTAATGTACTTCGGGTCACACTACCTCACTTTTTTAAGAAAAAGATAAATTTCGCTCTGTCCAAGATGCTGAAAGGAGATGCTAAAATCCACTAAAATAAAATTCTCATTTTTCCCGAAAATATCAGAGAATCCAGCATGAGTTCTCCCACTTAATCTCTTCATAGCAAATCGAATATAAACAGGAACATGTGCTGTTTACAAGAATAACATATGCCTAAACATTGTCAATATTTCACCGGTTTTCAAAAAAGCGCGGGAACATTTTGTGAGAGACTAACGTGAAAACTCCGCCGCACCTTCTCATTTATTTACGAAAATAAAACATTGGTCTTTCTGTTTCGTTGCATACAATTTGCGCTTTCACATTTTTATCTTTATTCATAAAAGTTTTTAATTATTTTTTCTTTCTTTCTTCCTTGAATTCCTTGTGCATTTTAAATATAAAACAATCGGAAATCTCGCCTGCTTCCTAACTTGTTGCATTGATTTTATGCATATAGATATGCCACCTCCGCGCACAATATGTTGTTACTTCTTCTCACTGAGTCGTCACTGTAGTACTTTATCATCTGCTCACAAAACGGTCCGCCATCTGTTAGCAAAACTTGGCGAATATGAGCATAATAAGTTGTCTACGATAATAAATAGTGCCATATCACAGCAAAGAATCTAATCTAATATTGTTTTTTCCGTCTTTCTTTATCTAATGATGTGTAGAAATGTGGAAAAAATCTGTGAATAAAGAAATTTAAAGGCATATCTTGATTAGTATCAAGATGATTCGAGTGATTTGGCAAATGCGTATGATACGTGATTTAAGGGAAAAGAATTTCATACTTCGCTTTCGCAGCAGAAAGTTACAAAACAGACAAAACTCTTCTCTAGGCACTGCGAGCTTCGAAGAAATTTTTCGGTCGGATTTTCGATAGAATTTCTGTGATCTGCCTTTTCACATCTGGTTATTGACTGGTACATTGATTTTTCGTGAATAGTTAGAAATATTTTTCGCCAAGAAATTTGTCTTATTTGATGAAATTTCTTAGAATTTTTGGTTCGGATCGCGGTGTACAAAAAGCAATATCCTATGTGCGTAACAAACAATATTTTTTTTTTGCCCTAGATGAAATCTAAATAGTAACACATAGAAATAATGATGCTGGAGTAAAGTGGATTGGACCTGTTGTAATTACGCTCGGTCAGCACTCAGCTCAAATCATAATTTATTGGTTGTGACAGTGCTTGACCGACGCAATTCACAACTCATTTCCCACGATACAAAGTATCGTTTTTTCAAGTGCGCAACGAACACTTAAAATTCTTTCCTCAGCGTATAATATACAAATTTCATCAAGAAGTAATCAATTTTTGTTTACTTCTTCGTTCTCCACTTGTAGTAACATTTTTTAAAGAGTCGAGTTACATCCTGTTGTCGCGATGAAGTGTGAAAGTTATTTTGCTGATAAGGCAAAGACGCGAGCAAACGATAATATTCGAAGGCACAAGTCGGGGAGTTCAGTAAAATCCTCAATCGGAGTCGGTCGAGTTTTCGAAAAGTTTATAATTTTTTAAAAGTTAATTACAATAAAAATTACATTGTAAAGTTTATAAGTTTATAAATGTTAATTATAATAAAGCCAACGGATTATCACGCGATCGAGTGTATTTTTTATTTATTAATCACATTAAAGATTAATTTCAGAGGAACAAAAAAGGGAACGACAAAGACTCCGATAGATGCTGGACTCCGCCTGGGCGTTCTTCTCCAAGAAAGGAAAGCACGACGCCCCGGGATATAACAAACTGGTGGCAGCGGTGGGATGACACCATCTCGACATCACTATATTGCCGTTGCATCATAGCATCATCTACTTCAGCACTTTGAAGAACAAACAGGTGAAATATAAAAGAGTGAAATAAAAAAGTATCCTACTGCCGTCTTGGAGCAACAGAAATTGGCGCAATAATACCAGCTCTTCAATTAATTTTCTTCAATTAATCTGCCGTTTTGGAGCAACAGAAATTGCCGCAAAAGTACCAAATCAATATTAATCATCATAGAAAGAAAAAAAAATGAAGAAGCAGGCACTGTAAGTAGTTAAGACCTAGTATGCATGCTTAAAATCTTCTTATATATGATTATATATAAATATATATTTTCTTTAGTTGAATATATAATAAATAAAAAAAAAATTTTTAATGGGATTGTTAAAAACAAGTGAAAAAGTGTAAACCTTGCTGTGTTCAAAAAAAAAAGCTGAAAAAGCATATATTCCGTAAACGAGCCAATCAATCGATCAAAAGTTTCGTGTGAAAAAAAAATTAATTATTTAAAGTAAGAAGAAAACCCTTACTTTCTTCTATATTCTCCTTTTTGATATGTGTGTCTTGTTTATCGCTACTACTTATCATTTTTAAAAAAAAATCCCCTTGTAATAAGAAAAGTTCCCATTGTAGTAGTATTTAACCACGAATTTTCTCTCGCCTTTTGATGTATAATCGCGTTAACGAAAAGTGAAAATCTAAATACCTACATATATGTGTGTATATATGTGCATGGTTAAAATAAAATCTTTCTTGAGACTTGAATTGAGATTTTTAGGTCTGCTCGTAATTTCATTTTCGAAGAATTTAGCCTATACGAAGTCTTGAAATTATTAGGGGGAATAAATCTAAATTAATATTTCCACATAGTCAGAAATAAAGGCTCTGAATTGCCTCGTCTTTGAGTGTGCAAGTTCTGGTTTAAATAAATTTTATTGAGAGTTCACTGGTGTTCAGTTCCAACTAGGTTTTCTGAATTTGAAGTGGTCGAGTTTAAATTTTGAAAATTGTTTTTTGTTTTGATGGGTTTTATTGTGGTGGAATTTTTGTTTAGAAGTTTTACAAGATACATAACATTAAAGTCATACTATTCGGTCTCAAAGTGAGTATAATAGTACATTCCGAAATTAGAGGACAATTTTTTGTGGTTTTGCTCAATTTCCTTTTAAAATTCATAAATCCTTTCTTTTGCACCTTTTAATACAAAATAATTTAAATGACAATCCTGTTGTTCCAATAATTTTAATTATTTGATACATTTATACATTTTTTTTTTTACAATTTTGGAATGAAATTTTCGAGTCATCTAAGATTCCAATAATAACGTGCTCATATCTTCTCCAATTTAAAATTAATTTGTCATTGCTATCCTGATACATAAGGCTTCTAATCAATCTAAGTGGCGTGATAGTTGCCTCAAATTTTTTACTGTTGTTTCTTGTTTCGAAATCAATCACAGACAAAATACTTACCCGAAGCTGTGCTCAAATTGCTCTTTTATTCAGTGAGCTGCCTTTTCATAACCCAAACATGCCCGACGTGCCTGAAAGTCTTATTAGCGTGGCGGACGTTTACAATTTAATCCCCTATTTTGATGGGTCCCCGCAGGAGCTAGATAAATTCATAGCCTGTGGAAACATACTCTTTTCTGAGTCTCTAAACGCAGCCGAACACAAACTTTTCCTGGACATAGTAAAAACAAAACTCAAGGGACAAGCATTTGAATTAATACAATATAAATCATGTCCAAAATGGTCCGACCTTTCAAAAGAATTGAGAGATCAGTTCAAGGAAGAGAAATCCAGAGCAAGCGCTCAAAACGAACTGCTATCAATGAGGCAGGGCAGGGAAACCGTGAAAGATTTTGGAGAAAATTTACTCCTAGCTTTGGCCACCTTAAACTCTGCAACATACGCGAATGTAAATGAGGAAGCCGTAAGAACGTTCTTAATTAAAGAGAACGAGAAACTAGCGATCCAGACTTTCGAAGATGGTCTACGTAGTGAACAGCTGAAATTATTGGTCAAAGCAAAGGGAGAAAGTGATTTAAGAAAATCAATCGCTTATGCTAGTGAACATTCTACACGATTAGAACGGAACTCTCCGTCAGTCTCTCACCATACGAGACCCTTTGCGAAAAATACAATTTCGTGTGAACTCTGTAGACGCACAGGCCACACCAAAGAAACTTGTTTCCGTAACACAAATATTCCCAACTTTCCACCTCGCGAAATAAAAAGAGAGGTAAACCATTTGGTATGCGCATACTGCAAAAAACCAAATCACCATATACAAGATTGTCGGTTGAGACAACGTAATAATAGCAGAACTTCATATGGTTCCCCTCGAGTGAATCTTTTTACTAAATACACTCAACCACGGAACTCGCCTCACAATCCACATTATGCACCTGTAAGAGAGGACTATACTAAGGATACCACCATGGTAATAAAGGGAAACGAGGACTGTCGGGTGGGGAGTATCGGCACTCCATCCCGACTAACACATACAGCCGAAGTCCACAAACAACCGTCGAAAAATTAAAAGAGAAAGCGTTCACGCCAAAACAAATCTCGATATCATTCTCTAAATTCGATTTAAATGTAACCATTTGCATACCATTTCTGCCTTCAGCTCAAAAGTATTCTACGTTCCTTATTGATACTGGAGCGGACATAAGTATATTGAAGTTAAATCCTAACGTTATTCGCAAACCTTTTAAAACCAAAAGTACTATATCTACACTTTCCGGTGAGCCAATTACTACGTTGGGCACTGTCACAGGAACGCTCAATCTTACTACGGAAAGAAATGAATTTTGCTTAACGCACATCTTTCATCTTTTAAACGACGAAATAACACTAAAGTACGACGGTATCATAGGAAATGATTTTTTGAAGAAATATAATTGTATTATTGATTATAATGAAGGTATTTTTACTATAAACAATCCTTCGGGTGATGGACACGATATCCAAACTGCCTCAGAGGCTAATCTTAATCATCCAGATAAAATTATTCTAAACGGGGCAAGCAAAGGTAACACCATATATTGCTCTGACGATATAAAAATAATTCACGATCTTCAGAATAAGGAAATAACTCTACCTGCTAGAAGCGAAAAAGTTGTCTCACTCCCTTTCAATTGTAGTAAACCAGTTGTATTACAAAAATGCGAAATACAGCCAGGAAGATATCTCGCAGAAACACTGGTTGAGCAAACAAACAACGCAGTAAACGTAATGTTATTAAACTCAAACGACTCAGAGGTAATCTTGAAAGTAAAAGAAATACCATTAAAATGGGATGGTCTCGAGGAATTTAGTGCTCTTCAATTCGACTTTAATAAAAATCCAGTGAAAAAGCGACTACAAAAATTAGAAGCTTTAATCAATCTAGATCACTGCAATCCAGAGGAAAAACAGCTCATTACAGAAATATATAAAGAATTCAACGATCTTTTCCTCTTAGAAGGAGATTACTTGTCGCATACGGATGCCGTTAGGCATACTATTCTCACTGACCCCAATAAACCACCGATTTATACACGTCCATATCGCCTACCCGAATCGCAAAAGAATGAAATCCATAGGCAGGTAAAAGATATGCTAAAAGACGGTATCGTTACGCCAAGCTATAGTCCGTGGAATTCCCCATTGCTCCTCGTGCCGAAAAAATCTGACAATACAGGCAATATACGATGGAGAGTGGTTGTAGATTTCCGGAAGCTGAATGATATAACCGTGGGCGACGCATATCCATTGCCAAATATTACGGATATTTTGGATCAATTGGGCAAGTCCAAATATATTAGTACCCTTGACCTTGCTCAGGGATTTCATCAAATTTTAGTAGATGAAAGAGACAGAGGAAAGACCGCATTCAGCACACCCTTTGGACATTTCGAGTATAACCGAATGCCATTCGGGCTGAAAAATGCACCCGCCACATTCCAACGTCTCATGAACAATGTACTTATGGGATTACAAGGTATTAAATGCTTTGTGTATGTCGACGACATAGTCATATATGGATATGATATCCATGACCATAACTCGAAACTTGTTGACGTGTTTTGTCGTTTAAGACAACATAACATGAAACTACAACCTGAAAAGTGCAAGTTCATACAAAGAGAGCTAGTCTATCTGGGACATATAATATCCCAGGACGGCATAAAACCAGATACATCCAAAGTGAAGGTCATAGCAAGTTATCCTATACCAAAGAAAACTAAAGATGTTAAGTCCTTTTTGGGGCTTGCTGGTTATTATAGGAGATTTATTTCGAACTTTGCGGAAATTGCTAAGCCTCTCACCCATCTATTAAAAAAGAGCGCAGAATTCAAATGGAACGCACACTGTGATGAATCATTTAGGGCCTTAAAAGCAAAACTTATCTCTCCTCCCGTTCTTGCTTACCCCGACTTTACTAAAGAATTTTTAATTACCACGGATGCGAGTAAATACGCAGTTGGCGCTATCTTGTCACAGGGAAAGATAGGAATTGATAAACCAATATGTTATGCGAGTCGTAAATTAAATGATGCCGAAACCAGATACTCTACAACGGAACAAGAATTATTGGCAATCATATTTGCCGTAAAGCAGTTCAGACCGTATGTATTTGGAAAAAAATTTACCATAGTTACAGACCATAGACCCCTTCGGTGGTTGATGAATCTGAAGGATCCAGCTGCATCTCGCCTAACTAGGTGGAGATTACTATTAGAAGAGTACGACTTCGAAATTATTTACAAACCCGGCAAATATAATGCCAATGCCGATGCCTAAAGTCGCATTAAAACCGAGGAAAATGAACCTACGGTAGCAGTAATTACACGAAATCAGAGCAAGAATATCCATTCAGAACGCCCTATTACGCAAACGGAAATACCCATACAGGCTTCCATAGAGAAACTCGATGTTCCCAAAATTCTTGAAAATAATGGTACAATTTTCGAAAAATAAATTCAGCATACAACTTTATTATACTACCTCTAATAAATACTTCTATTGAGGATACGTTGAAGGAAATAATCGAAGAATTTAATCCACCCGAGATCGGGCAATTGAGGACCTACCACAAAGAGGAAAACAAAGCAACACTAATAGTAGCTAAAGCAAAACTACCCGTGAGGACTCATGATGATAGAAATCTCCTGATAAACATTTTACAAAACTTTTATGCTGAATGCATTAATAAAAATTTGACCTCTATAAATTTCTCATTCCCTAACTTTGATAACACTTACTCGTTCCATGAATTTAAAACTGATATCGGAAAAATATTTACTGCTGCGATCACAATACATCTTTTTACCGATTCCAAAATTCACCCAGAAAACAGTGAAGATATCACTAAACTGCTACATGAATACCATAATTCAGCTTTTGGTGGCCATCAAGGAATTTCGCGAACTATTAAGAGATTAAAACTAAAATATTATTGGCCCTCAATGGCTAAAGACGTTTCAAATTTTATTCGGAAATGTGAGTCGTGCCAAAAGAACAAACTTTATAAAAATCCTCCTATCCCCATGCGAATCACTTCGACTAGTTCTCGTCCTTTTCAAAGAATATCTCTAGATATAGTAGGTCCACTTCCCATCAGTTACCAAGGTAACAAATACCTATTAACCTTTCAGGACGATTTAACCAAATTTTCAGAGGCACTACCAGTACGAAATGCCGAAGCAGAAACCGTTGCGCATGCGTTCGTAGAAAGCTTAGTATGCAGACACGGTGTACCGGAAATTATCCTAACAGACCAGGGGACAAATTTCTTAAGTAATCTTTTCAAGGAAACCTGTAAAATCCTAAAAGCAAAGAAGGTAAACACTTCTTCGTATCATCCCCAAACGAACGGTGCGTTGGAAAGAAGCCATCGCACTTTGGCCGAATACCTTCGTCATTACGTTAACAAAGACCCTCTTTCCTGGGATAGTTGGATCCCTTACGCTATCCTTGTTTACAATACAACACCACATTCGAGTACCAACTGTACTCCATACCAATTGCTGTATGGCTTTCCCCCAAATATCCCCAACACTTTCGAACATAAACCCCACTTGTCCTATAGCTACGACGATTACGCGAAAGAGTTAAAAGCTCGCCTGCAGCACGGATACGAAATAGCTCGACAAACCATTCTTACTAATAAGAATCGCTCCAAAGCTTACTATGATAAGGGAACCCTTCCAAAGCAGTTTAATGTAGGTGACAAGGTTCTCATAAAAAACCATACCCGCAAAAACAACTTCTCCACCTTATGGGAAGGTCCCTACGAAGTCATAAAAGTGTTATCACATGAGAATAGTGTCATAAAAATAAAGAACAAACACAAGACAATTCATAACAATGATTTAAAATTACTAAATGACTAGCTTATCCCAGTCATTTAACTACATACCTTCACTTTCAGATTACAGGCTGTCGTATCACTACCCGTACTTAATATACCTTGCTCGAATGAGAATCCTATAACTTTGTTTCGATAATATTGCTAGAAGTGTATTTTTGCTAGCCAAATTTACATCAACATACTCTCTGGTCATGGCAATTGCTTTTGCTTCTTGATCAGCGACAATTTTAATTCATCTTCAGTTAAACGTTTTCCAACAAGTGTTTTTTTTTAAAACATTTAACGATTTTTTTTTATATGAACTCTTTACTTTCCTCCATGGGGCATTTCAAATTGCCCTCCACCTTCTCGGAAAAGTCTTAGGAATTTATTTTATTTTTATTTTCCAGATTTCTGGTCGTTGTACCCGTACTTCTAATAAGTATATCTTCCTCGCATGGAAATACTATTAACGTAACTAGAATTAACAAGAATCCGGGAATATATTTTGAGGAGTTAGGTAGAGCCGAACTTTATTCCAAAGAATGGAAAGTGGTAGTTTACTATGATATTAGAAGCTTTGAATTTACTGCAAGAAAAATTGATAAATACGTTACAACAGTTAATGAATTGTGCGAGTCATTGAAAAATAACCCATTCATAACTTCAGCGTGCCGAAGTACAATAACAGAAGTCAATCTCGTATTGCACGAAATTAAACAAAAATATAACCAGTTAACACATGGGGATGGAGCTCGTAGCAAAAGATCACTATTCAATGCCATAGGTTTTGTAAGCAAATCTTTATTTGGAACACTAAATGAAGACGACGCTAAATATTACGACCGGCAAATCGAAAATCTGAAATATAACGAAGACCATTTACTGAGTTTAATAAAAAACCAGACGGTAGTTATTGAAACCACAGAAAACATATTCAATAAAACGCAAAGAGTTTTTGAAGAACAGATAATAGCACTAGATAATAAAGTTTCACTGATTAAAACTCAAATACAAAATCTAACTGCAGGAAGCGTGTCACTTACAGTAATATCGCAAATCGAATCCCTAACTTCACTCATAATGCTAATAATTTTGCGTTACCAAAACACGGTGGATACAATAGTTGACCTGGTTACAGACGCACGGCATGGGAAACTACACCCATCCATAGTCACGCCGGATCAGCTAAACGCTATTTTAAACACCATTCACCAAAACTTCCAAGCGACACTAAACTTCCAGCGATCGTAAAGGACAACAATCTCCCCTCATTGTATCATATCAGTCACATTAGCACCTCAATATTCAATTCAAAAGATATATATGAACTGAAAATACCACTTCCGTCGAAAGAAAATTATCAAATATTCAAAATTATCCCCTTACCAACACCACATGAAAAACGTCTAATTTTCATTCAACCGAGCATCGAATATTTAATAATAGACTACAGCAAAGAGAATTACTACGAAATAACGCATAAAGAACTCTCCAGTTGTATTACGGAAAATCACAATTATTTTCTATGTGGCATTCAGCGTCCTATTAGTACCATTGGTAAAGAATCGAAAATCTGTGAGCTACACCTGCTAAAACGAGAAGAAAAAATTCTGCCCAGTTGTGATCTAAGACAATTTGACCATGAAATTATATGGATACAACTTTCTCAAATTAACAAATGGCTATTCTCATCTCTTTACGAAATTACAGCTGATTATATCTGCGAAGATTCAATCGCACCACTAGTAATATCAGGAATTGGCATAATAGAAATTTCAAGTAATTGCCACCTCCGCACACATGACTTAACAATACAAGGCTACAACGTTAAAGAAACCCGAATAAAAAATGCATTCGTCCCTCCAATAAATATAACGGATGTAATAAAGACAAGTAAACTAAATTTTACCACTTCTAATAGCGATACAAAGAAAACAAGAATAATTAAGTATTCACCTGAAGCAGATCTCAAAATATTGGCGGAAAGTATTAAGATTCTCAAAGAAGAAGAAAATAAGGATCTAATTTCATTGGACCCGCATACGGTCCACCATTATGCACTAGTATACGTTATCGTTTCCATCATCATAGTATATGCAAGTTTCAAGGCATATAAAATCTATAAAAGAAGAAATTGGCGGATTGTAAAAACACAGCAGGGTACTAATAGTGACGAAGTGAAAAATGAACCAATTAAACTTACTTTAGGTGTGAGAAAATAAATAAGGTAAAATCAAATAAATAGAAAAAAAATCAAAAAATTTTAAATAGCTACCTTTTGTCAATGAATATTAGGTAAAAATTATATCAATAAATCAAGGGTGTTTTCACTTAATTTTTGTAAAATAAGGTAAAATAATGATAGAAAAGAAGAAACTCATTGTAAAACAAAAAACAAAAAAAAACTGGGTAAATAAAACATAAATATGTATTAGAAAGATTTTATTAAGTTATTATCTAAATTTTCATATTTCTTTAAAATTCACCTTTTTCTTTCGAAATTCTTTTAATAATGATATACTAAAAATAATTTACAATTAGTTTAAAACTGTAAAAAAAAAAAAAAAAAAAAAAAAAAAAAAAAAAAAAAAAAAAAAACTTTCCTTACATATTGGTAAAAGTTAAGAAAACCTTTTGTAGTTTTTATATTTTCATAATATAGTCTTTATAAAAAAAAAAAATTTAAATTTGCTTTTTGTTAAAGCGAGACTCGACCGGCTGAAAAAAAATTTTTTTAGAAGAAGTTTTTATCTACGAGAAAATTTTTGTCCTTAAGCCAAAAATTTTCTTTTTCTTAGGCGGATCGAATGTTGTAATTACGCTCGGTCAGCACTCAGCTCAAATCATAATTTATTGGTTGTGACAGTGCTTGACCGACGCAATTCACAACTCATTTCCCACGATACAAAGTATCGTTTTTTCAAGTGCGCAACGAACACTTAAAATTCTTTCCTCAGCGTATAATATACAAATTTTATCAAGAAGTAATCAATTTTTGTTTACTTCTTCGTTCTCCACTTGTAGTAACATTTTTTAAAGAGTCGAGTTACATCCTTTTGTCGCGATGAAGTGTGAAAGTTATTTTGCTGATAAGGCAAAGACGCGAGCAAACGATAATATTCGAAGGCACAAGTCGGGGAGTTCAGTAAAATCCTCAATCGGAGTCGGTCGAGTTTTCAAAAAGTTTATAATTTTTTAAAAGTTAATTACAATAAAAATTACATTGTAAAGTTTATAAGTTTATAAAAGTTAATTATAATAAAGCCAACGGATTATCACGCGATCGAGTGTATTTTTTATTTATTAATCACATTAAAGATTAATTTCAGAGGAACAAAAAAGGGAACGACAAAGACTCCGATAGATGCTGGACTCCGCCTGGGCGTTCTTCTCCAAGAAAGGAAAGCACGACGCCCCGGGATATAACAAACCCATGCGTACAATTATAAGTTATTTTGATTTTTGCATGTCCGTCATTCCATCCTCACTTTAACTCGAAAACGCGTGTACTTAGAGAGCTGAAATTTTACACATTGGCTGTTTTTAAAAAAAAGCAAAATTAAGCTTCTAAACGGGGCAAATCGGGTAACTATTTCGTAGGGTTGCCATACAAAAATTTCATTTTCACTACATATTCGGACATTACCTGAGAACGCGTCAACGTACAGCATTGAAATTTTGTACCTACGTAGTGTTTTCATAAAAACAGTAAATACAATTGAAAAACTGGACCAAATCGGACAACCGCTTCTTGGTGTTGTCATATAAACATTTAGGATTTTATGTATCTTGTGAAAACGATCAATCCTATACGGTTTTAATGTACCGAAAAGTTCTTCAGAATATGAAATCCTATAAAGTTGGTTATAATCATATACCGTTCTAGAGATATATTCAAAAACCACTTCAAAACTCAAATTTGCGCAGATGGGTGACTATTCGGAAATTACAAACCAGCATTCATCTAGGGTGTCTTAAGAATTGGTCTAGACCAATTCTAGCTTTTTTACTTGTTTCCTATAAATTACTGGAAATTTTTCTTCAAAATTCTTATGCATTATTGGTTCCCGAGAATGATCTAATAAAGTTGAATTGAGTCCGGTGCTCGCAGCGCCTGAGCCTATATAGAACATTCTTTTGATTTACGGATGGTTCCAAAACAAATGAGTGAGTTGGGGTAGGAGCCTATGGCTTAAGACCTCGGGTTGACATATATATAATTGAGCTATAAATGAGAAAAAATATCAAGAGAACCCACAGGAACAAAAATATCTATAATATATTTTCTATCTGCAGAGCTGCATTACTGGCTCTTCAATCAAATAGATTCAACTCCAAACTGATTTGGGACTGCCTGCTGGAGTTAATTAAATTAACGCACTTCGCACAGCAATATCGTGGACAACGGGATAGAGGGCCAACTAGCTAAGAAAAGATCCGAAATGGAATTCCTACAGCCTATACCCTTCAGTTACGCTGGCTCATGAGAGTTCGATTTTTTTTTTCATCTATTTTTATAAACATCGAACAATATAAATTAACTATTTCCAGACAGTTTCCTCGTTGCTGGCACCGTGCTAGAGCTAGACTTTCTTTTCGTTAACAACCAACGTCTTGTCGGCCGTACTCTTACACATTTATTACCTATCACACTCCAATCGATTTGGCTATTGACAATCAACCGAATTTTTGCCTGACAAATTAATTTCATGTTGTTCCTTCGATAACTAAACCAGCTTGTATAAAAATTACAGCCATAATAAAATCATTTTTTTTAAATCTTTTTTATCGGGAATAATGAAATTATATTATTCAATGTTTATATTTTTATAAAAACTAATACATAAAAAAGAAAAAAAAATCGAGCTAAAATCATTATGAAAACTGCTTGGTTTACATTTGGAATGTAATGGACTCTCACTAAACGGATGGGCCGCATGCCTATTGAAATGGTGACGCTGCTAGCTCTCGTACTATATGTAAGAATTTTTAATGATCTGCAACTGGCTGCTGCGAAGCGAAGCTGTTGACGCGTTGGCATTGAAAAATTGACGCGATTTTGAAATTAGAAAAAACCATTCCTAATTTGAAAATTATTTATTTATTTACCTAAGGTAACTGTAATATATCAAAAGCAAATTTATTGAGAAAAAATCTGAAATCCTTTGAATTACTTTATTACATTTTTTCCACATTCCTATACATTGTTAGATAGGGAAGAAGAAAAAACATTTTTTATTAAAGACAACTGAATATCCTCATATTTTACAATTTTTTTCTAATAGATGGCGCCATCTGTAAACATGATTTCAGTCATTCGTTAAAAATTTCTCTTTTGTTTTCTAATTTGGTACATGTAAGGCCATCTGTCGAGAAGAGGTAACAGATTTGATGGCATATCTTTATGTATAAAATCAATGCTTATTTTTAAGTTAACTTTGGTTAGTTATACCTTGTCTGTTGCCCCGAAAGTGGCTGTTAACCAATACTAATTTGGGTGAAAAGCATCAAGGTGTTTGCAATTCATGAAGAAACATATAGAAAATTAAGTCCCGATGAGCCTTCTGATGCGCATTATTAAATTTCATCAGGACGTCCATCTGCTTACTCATCAGGAGCCCATTGATGAACCAGGGTTATACTGGTTTTTTTCTGAAGGAGAAAGGTTTACATTTTTCAATAACCAACCACGTTGGTTTTTATAAATTAGAGAATAAGGGTGTAGTGTAGTAGTTCAGTGTTGTATTTAACACACTGACGAATAATGGTATATTAAAAAGCTGTTCAAGAGATTTCTCTTTTAGTATACGCCCACCGTTAATCCTATCAATGAAATAAAGTCAAATTTACAAAATTTGCAAATGAGACTCAAGGACGTGACACATGTATAGCAGAAAGCAGGAACAGAAGCAGAATAAAAAATCTGCCATTTCTACTTTGTCAACCACGTTCAAAGCAGAAAACAGTGGCGGAACAAGCGTAACGATTTATTAAGGAACATTTTACTATTTATAATAAAATTAATTAAATTTTCCTCCAAATTCCTATGTTTTCTCGCATCAAATCTCTTTGACACTTCTAAAAGAAAAGACGCCAACAATGAAATAAAAATGTTCGCTTTCTTTATATTGGCAGTACAGAAGCAGAATTTTGCAGTTTTGATCAATTTGTTGGCGCTCGAAAAGTAGCATATTCGCAAAAAAAAATCTGCTTCTATCGCTACTTCCTGCCCTTAATGTGTCACAGCCTTCACGTTTTACATATACTCACACAAACATGATATTTAGTTAAAACTAGTTCAAACAACCACGAAAATAGTGAAATATCGAAATATCAAATTGTAGAAATGTACATGCAGAGTGTCCCAGACTAATATGACTATATTTTGCAAATGATTCCTCTCGTCCAGACAAGTAAAAAATGGTTGGGCGGGGGGGGCGCTAAATGTCATCCTGTCGAGTTATCTCTTTTTCATTAAACACCCTATATATTCAAAAGTACCCCCAATACAGTCTATTTCTTTCAACAACTCCCAACCGCCCCCGTAACCTCCCCATCCAAGACTTATGACGCTTCAATTTCAAAATAAGTTTTTTTTTTAATTTATACCTTTTTTTTAAATACCCTCTTTTACAAAATTTCTAATCTTTAATATTAGAATGTATTTGTTTTTTTGTGTTAATTTATTTATTTTTTGTCGGTTAATTTATTACATAAATGCAGTGTTTTTCGTCATTTTTATACTCAAGTATTTTTGTTCACATAGTACTTATAAGAGGTAATGTAATCATTCCCTTTTATTTAAATTCAAACTTTTTTTCAATATGTTAAACAGACCCCTCTAAAACTCAGAGTCGAAACGTCGGGTAAATTTGAATAAACTACTAACACAAAGTTTTGTAGTTTTTTCTCACTGGTCGGAGATCCCCAAAGGAGCTCACATCATTTCTTATATTGATAAACCCCCGATCAAAAACATTACAAATATTGCTATATCCCAAAATATGTCTAAATATCATTTAATTTTAACAGAAGCTGATCTAAAAAGTCTTGCAGGCAAAGTCGATATTAACACTAGCAGCGGCACATACTTCAATTTGGACGATTCTGCAGAATCCAAGATGGAAGCCAGATAATTCAGGCCCAGTCCTAAATCAAACATCGGACGAAGAAGTCTTTTGACGTTATGTATAATCTTTGAAATGTTCCGCGAGAAATTGCCATTTAGGAAATTAAAAATGAGAATGATCAGGTGTAATGAGATGATGAAGAAATAACATGGAATCTCAGTTGGATTGAATATTTTGAACGGTATGAAGATTTCCCCTTCACGGAAACGCATGAGTTGCAGAGACCTGTATCAGTCGGAATCTCTGTGATGCAGGCATTTTTTTTAATCGTAGATGCGGACATTGTTGATTTCATAGTAACCCAGTTTGTGAAACAATCAATAATTAAAAAAACGCAACGAATATATTCTCGCATCAGTAAATGGATACCAACTAATGCAGCAGAAATGAGAAAAAATCCTAATATGAGCATTGCGGATGAGTTTAGGTAATCTAAATAGATTTCTAGGTATATTTGAGCAATTATCAGTTAGATAGTCCACGTTCAATTATGTTAAGAAAGCGATATAAGGTATTGCTAAGTTATGTTAGAATTCAACAACCATGAAGTAATTGAAAAAGGCGATCGTCGTGGAAAAATTAAGCCTTTAGTTGATATCTTACAAAAAAATAAAAAAAGTTTGCCCCAGGGATCATGTAATAGTTGGAGAGAGCGCATGTAATAATTAGGCAATAAATACCGAATAAATCCCAACGCTACGGTATTGAAATTGTGTTCCTTTGATGGGTACACAAAGGAGCCTCAAAATTATTCGTAAAAATCTACAACAGGACAACATGAAATCGAATTGCCTAGAAATGTCTGACATAAACTTTGGTTGGATGTTGCTAATGCTATGGTATTCCACACGGTACGTCCTCGTCGACGATATACGTCTCTGAATGTACTTGGTCCAAGTTCCTTCTATCAGGTGAGGGGAACTCTTGATTCCATATGAATGCGCTGAGGCGCCTGGATGGATGTCGTCTCTCCTAATCTTTTTGATGCATTTACTAGGACGCTCCGATAATAAAACCAAATAGTTGAAGTTATTTTAATATATTTTAACGTCATAACACATAATAATACTCGTTCGGGGAGTCTTATAACAATAACTATTTTGTACCTACGGCCGCTATTTACAATACAAACAATATAAACAAAGCTCAGAGCAAATAAGAAGAACATACCCAAGAGGGTCCTCCAAATTAAAAGATGAGAAATGATATCTCATGTGGCTCAAAATTGTATCGTAACTATGAAGTGGAAAGGTATGCGGCATCTTAGGCTAGTTACAACGAAAGATGTACCTGTTATTATACCGCTCCATCCTCAAATAATTTCAATCTACCAATCTACTAATCAAGATAAGAAAATAACGCATCAGGAACCTTTCACCATCCATCAAAATGAACCAATAAGGAAATGTAATATCGAAAGGCAATAGAAAGCCCCTTAACGATATTTTCTTACCTCCCTTTCCTGGCTAATATAGACCATATAGATTCGTATGCTACAAATGTTAGTATTAAGAATCAAACTTGGTATTGAACTTTTATTGGGAACTGCCAATGTGTTAATATCTATACTATCTACCTATAAGATCTGGAAAATAGGCTAATGAAATCCTTGTTGCTTTTTTTTTCTTTTTTAAAATGAGTATGTACACTCATAACCACAGTAGAAAAAACTCAATTTCGCCATGTACACTTCATAAAAATCCTTATCCTCCCCGGACAGTATTTAATGCACTTCATTAGTTCCATTGAAGGGAAGGAATTTTTCTGGAACTATTTTTTTCTACTTTTTTAGTATCCTTTTAAGATTTTTAAAGAAAATTATGCCGGACAGTTTGCTTGTGAAGCTTCAAATAGAAAGAAAATATCCGTAACGTAATATTCTATCCACCGCATCTTCATCGCTTTGTGGACACGTATTTTCCCTAGCATTCTTTCGACTTGAAGTCCTTTCTTTATTTTCTCGCTATTTCTTTCTATGATTTCTTTTAGCTTTATTATTTATTTTTGCAACTGGAATAATTTACTCCTTCTTTTTTCTTTCTTTAAATACCTCTCATGTTTCCTTGATTTATTTTGTGCTCATAAATCTAGATTTTTCTAATTTTTTTCTTTTCTTTTTTCTACTCTAAGAATATATTCTTTATCTCCCAAGAAATTTCTGCCATTTTATAGAATTATTTCCTAGAATTTCATTATTAACTGTGCAACAAATTCCCTCAGTTTCATTAGGAGATTTTTTCCTTTCTGAAACTATGCCGTTTATTTTTATTTTTAGTTTTCCTGTTAATTCTCGAAGCTAGGTTGATGAAAAAATAAATAAATTACACCTGTGCTGCACATTTATTTACCTTTCTTCTAGTTTCAAATGTATCACATTTGAAATGTAATGTATGTAGTACCTACCTACCTACCGACCTGTGTCTATAAAAAACATTTCCAACCTCATTCGTATAATCTGCGTGATTTTATAATTTTTTCTCGCAAATTCTTCAAATCCTTTAAGTCCCCAACTTTTATATTTTTATTTAATGAGAGTTTTATCAGAGCAGGCGTAAGTAAGAGTAAGAGTAAGCCTACATGAAATAATCCCCATGTGATGCGCTCCTAAGCGTTAGTTTAGTGGTTAGTTTGTATTTGAGTCCATATTGAAAATTTTCCGAACAAAACCGCTGAGAGCTCTTTATATGCGGTCTTTACTATTGCTAAATTATTTTATATTTTCTGGCATGAAAGTTCTCGAGAGAAAAGCTTCGCTTTGAAAACTCTATTTGAAAACTCGAATTCGGTAAACGTGTTTTGCTGATTTTTAGTATTAAAAGAGAAATGTTGGTTAACCAGAGGCGAAATTTTGCACCGTATGCGAAAATAAAATTCTTTGCCTAAGTAAAGCGAATTCACTTTTATTGTATGCTTGTATGGTGTTAAGTAAACAAAGTCCAATTCTCCCATTGGAAAAAAAGAGCACTCTAAAGAACCTCGCAGCGCTTAATTTCTATATCCTAGTTCTTTTCTACATAAGGATATGAACAGAGGCAAGTGCTTCACTGCTGCTTTAACGAATATTCTAGAAGATAAACTAAAAGCTCAACAAAGACCTTTTTTCAAATCTTGAATGGCTTTTCTGAATAATAAAATTACAGAACCACGAAATTTTTACTTTTACCAAAACTTTACTGTTACGCCACTTCTTTTGACTTTAAATTAAAAATGAATTATGCGTTAGCTTGAACGGCAGCGGAACAATTCAGTTTAAATTCTTCGAAAATCAGAAGAAATAAACTTTTGTTGCAATAGAACTCAAATGATGCTACCAAATGATGGCTATGGAAATTCTTCAGTTATACCTAGCCGGGAAAATGGTCATGCCAGTTAAGTACAAATCTGCACCGATACATTTCGTAAACTTCACATAGAAGTGTTTTGGAGTGAAACGCCCTTTTCAGTGAAGTACGGAAACCTACTGTAAATTGTCTGCCTCTGAGAAGAAAAAACCTTCTATGACTCACTTGTACCCCAATCAAATATTCTTAGAAAATTGTTCTGAAATTGCACTTCGAATTATTCAGAGAGTTGAATTCAGTTTTGATTAGAAATGAAAATGTTTAAATGTGTGTTGTTTAGTTTTATCTTCCTTTTCCATCCCTAGAAATGTAGTTACATTACTTCCAGAAAACTTACTTCAAGAAGAAAAATACGATTTCATCCATCCATTCTGTATAACTTCCAGAACTTCCCTTGCGAAGCCGAAAATTTTCTAGAAATGCAATTTTAGGCATCCATTTATTACTTCAAACATGCCTGTAGAAAAAAAATAATAAGTGGGATACGAGCAGTCCTGCATCCATACCTTCCAAAGAAGGCTTCCCCTATATGAGTGATTGTATGTTCCGATTTCCCGCTGGGTAGTTACTTGGGCATTTGTTTATTTTTTAGGTTAGAGTAATAAATAAAATAAATAATCTTCTGACAAGCATCAAAATGGCCTATGGAAGTGCTTAAATCTTGCTTCTTACATAAGCGAAGCACTGGCTGTTCGTCCCAATGATTTTATTTAGTTTCTAACCATGAAAGAAACATCTGGGGAGCATGACAGATGCAGTATTTGTGTCTGCTTCTAAAATATATAAAACTTGACAAAATAACTTACAGGCGGGTAATTACAAAGTAACGACTCTCCTGGAAGAGGAAAATATTTTTTGTGAGTAAGTGGTTATTCACGGACGGCTATATAATCTATCTAATAAAACGAAATCTGGAGAGAATGAGAAAGGCATATTTTTCTAAAGCTCTCCGGTTAAAGGCACAAGCTTAAAAAGGTGATAGCAAGTATCATGTGAATGTAGTTGATTATTTGCCGAAGTATAATAGTTTGACAATTCTTGCTGTCAAAGTTGACAGTTGTTGATTACAATTTTCACAAAGTACGTTTTGAATCAAAATGAGTAAGATTTTTTTATTTATTTATTAGAATAAAATTAAAAATTGAAAACTTATTGAGAAATAGTATACAACTGTTTTCTGCTTATTTTTGATACCATGGAGTTTAGCTGATAGCTGTGAGTTATAGGACCTTCATTAATCTGCACCGAAGTAAGAATATCAAATATGAATTATTTCCGTTCATTCTATTGTGATAGACTCCAAAAATACATTTTATCGCTTCAACTCAAAGCGGAGAAATTACCAGTCATAAAGGAGTTGCATTATCGAATGCTAGTCAAGCAGTAAATTCATGTGAGAAAATTTCTATTTATTTTTAACACGAACTACAAGATCTGCTGTAATTTATCTTTCAGCGATTTTTTCTGTGTTTTTGCTACCTTTACTTTTTGCACCATGCTAGGTAAGGTATGTATTCGGTATTTCGTCATTGCTATCTTCTCGGCCTTCTTGGAAGAGCTTGTACCACTTATAAAACTTTTTTTTTTTACCCAGAATAGACTCACCGTTCACAGTGAGTACGTTTATGTGACAGTCCCAAATCAGGACTAGAAACCGGTTGTAGGCCAAAATCTGGGCTACCCGTATATATGGCACAAATTGGACTAGGAAATTTTCACTTGTGTGCTGTATTAGCAAAGCATATGACAGTTGGCTCTTGACGGTTTGTTTCTGTTTGCAAAAATGGCAGTTGTTTTGTTATCAAATTTAATTAATGTTATAATGGCTGAGTATATGTGGAAAATAATAGAATCAAGAAGAAACTCCAAAAAACTTTCCTTACTGTAGCAGACGCCATTTTTACTTTATAACATACTGACACATTCAAATAAATCAGGCCTAAGCCCAATTCAATTGTCGCAAGTCCCAATTTCGGACTTGCACGTTTATACGGCACAAAAAATTCAGACTTTGGTCTACTCTAGGCCAAAGTCCCGACTTTAGTCATCGTATAAACGTAGTAAGTGGCACATTTCGAGTATTTTGAAGGACTTAATTTCATTTTTTTCACAAAATATGATGCAAGTTCGTTGGTCCATTTCGACAGCAGGAAATCACCGAGCACACCAATACATCTAACCTTTATGCCTCTCACACACAAACAAAGAATGCTATACAGTTACAACTGTGAATATACATATTATCGGGATGAAAGTACCAACCCAAAACAAAAAAAATAAAAAATCGAAAATCGAATGTACGTACCCCGCGAAATTTGAAAAGTCACCTTACTTTTTGAACACACCTCGTGTGTATTTATTGAAGAAAATAATTATAATATGTTTAGGAACAACATTTTATTTTAAAAGTTTTTACCATTTTTCACATTCATATTGTTACGTGCAATAGAAAAGGACAAGCGATATATATTGATTGGGATATGGAATAGAATTTCTGGGAAGATTCTAGGATGAGTATAGTATAAATACGGCACTTGTCACCGTTAGAGGGTAGTCTTATCTCAGACAGTGAAGTAATGTAGTAAACAGAACAAAGTGCTCTAGTTGGAGTGCGAATATTTGAAGTCCTACATTGATAGTGATAATAGTAGAGTTGATTTGTGATTGTTTGTGAATTTATTAAACGGTGGAATATAATAAAGAGGACTTGTTAATTATATTTAAAATATTGTGTTTGAATAACGAACCGAATATAATCACATTTTATAAATTAATTGAAAACCCAAAATGGCGGCATAAATTTTCAGTCTAGGGGTGGTAAAAAGCCAAGCTCGTCTCTGCTTATTTGGCAGCATTCCGCAAAAAAATTCAAAAGTTTGAAATTTCTTTGCCAACATTCAGATCGTTTTTGGTCACAATGCGGTAAGTTTGCAACAAGGTGCATAAAATTAAAATTTTGTGAAAAAATCAACATCAAAAATATTTTTCATCCTTTATAGCAGGGACCGAAAGAGTTATAAGAAATATTTTAAAAGTCTGATTTTAACACTTTGTTATTGATAGTTTATATTTTATCTTCTAATGAAATAGTTAAAAAGAGAATTTTATTTTTTTCTGAGTAAATAACAGTCTTATCTTAAGTTTTATATTTCTCTCTCGGTTTAACATTTAAAAATGAGTTTTATTTTTTCTCTCAAAAAATAAAACTAAAAATTCGAGTTTTTCATTTTTCTTCGCTTTTAACAGTTAAAAATGAGTTTTATTTTTTTCCTCAAGAAATAAACCTGTCCGAGTAAGGTTCTTAGGGAAAGAAAAATTGGAATCGGCAACCCCTTCTTGGTGTTGCTATATATAGCTTTGGTTTTTCACTGTAAATGGCCGTTTTAAAAAAATGTAAATTTAAGTTCAAAAATAGGACCAATCGGACAACTGTTTCGTACGGTTGCTATTCAAAATTGATTAAAAAAATTGAAAAATTGTATCTTCTAACAAATATATGATAACAAAAATAGAGAACGTCCATTGATAAGTTTTATTTCCTGAGGAAAATATAAAACTCGAATTATGAGTTTTATTTTTTGAGGAAAAAAATAAAACTCATTTTTAATTCTTATAATAGACGAAATATGTAAAACTCTGGCAAAGAGGTTTATATCTCTGTAAAATAACATAAGTATTTATTTTTTTTAACAGTTAAAATTGAAATATAAAAAATATGTCTTACAGTAACAGTTAGGATTGGATTTATATATTAAAATCGAAACTTTCTTGATTTCAACGTAGGCAGCTAGTCTAAGTGCTGTACATAGACCCCTTTTGTACTACGCTACTTCCTAGAAAATTACATGAATTTCATTTTTCGCTCACAAAAAAATAATAATAGTTATTTTCGGTCCCTGCTTTATGGTCGTAAAAATATTGCACAAGTTTAGTAATTTTAGGTACATAGTCCTTGGAATGTCCTACCACATCGGAGTATAAATTTACAACCCTTTACTAGTTATACGTAAATTTTTGCAATTTGAAGTACAGCCAAAATAGAAAGAGCTGGCAATTTGGCTCATTTTCCATATTAATAATTATTGTGAAATTTGAATAATACCGTCATGTGCAAAGAAAGCTTCGAGCGGCTTTAACAAATCATAAAAAAGAATATAAATTTCTTTCGTTTTTAAAGACCTACATCAAGAACAAAATTAATCGAAACACATTTTGTGTGCTAACTACAGTTTCTCTGATTTTATTCCGTTTAATTATTGAAGAGAGAAGAACTTTTGTAATCAAATTAACTGCAAGCACAGGAATAAAAAGAAAAAAAAGCAGAAAACAGAAAAAACCTTAGCCTTCTCCTCCTACTGCATAAAAACTTTCTCAGGAAACGTGTAGGTTTCAGTTAAGTGAAAGTGTTTGGGCATCTGCTATGGTTCTTTAACTTTTGATGCTCAACGCAATTATTTCGTAACAGGAAGCACACGAAATAGTTGAGACACGAGTTAGGTGGAAAACATTTCGTTTGGGCGGATTAATTCCGTCATCAAGTCATACACGTCCTAAGCAAATATTTCGACAAAAACGTTTTTAATTTGTTGTTTTGAAATTGAAATGGGAAAAGGTAAGAAAATTCCTTCCTGAATTGTTTGACAGCTATAGACCTAGAGGGTAAATATACTACATATGAAGCTACTACAAACATATCAAGTCAATTTAGAAACAACGTAGCCAAACAAAATATAAATCTAAACTTTCTCCCTCAGAGTATACCCACAAACTTATTTTGAAAACATCTCAATTCGTTTTCGTTTTTTTTTTTATCCCTGGGTTTCCATGCTCAAGGTTTGTGTGTATCACGCGTTTGGGTATTACGATGAAAACTTGACTTTTTGCTGTCAACTATGATTTTATTGACTGAAATCAATGAAAGTAGAAAGATGTATTTTTAAGAATTCTTTCTTGGAAACTACCTTTAGGGGATTTGTATGGGATATGGCAATTTTATAAACTTCAGTGGAAGATGAAGATGTATAAAGTGTCCCGAGTGGCTTTTGTACAACATTAAGAACAACATAGAAGAAGATAACTAGCATGGACAATAGCATTTACTTATATATGGGCATATATTCGTTATATAAATAGATTTGCACATATTTTCCATTAAGCATTTAATATGAAGGACTGCCTGATTTCATAGAGTATATTAAGTTTGTAATTCCGTTTTGAAAGCATAGCAATAATGATGGTAGAGCAGAATGGATTGGACTGGACACTAATGCAAAATACTAAAAGTTATCTTGACATTTGCAGTGTCTCTGTCCGTTCGCACGATAACTCAAAAACCCTTTCAATTACAGTGCTGAAATTTTGCACATGGGCTTTTTTTTTTAAGGAAACGAAATTTAAGTTTGAAAATTGGACAAATCGGGAAGTTCCTTCATAGGATTGCCATACAAAAATTTCGTTTTTCACTATATATTTGGACACTACCCGAGAATGCATTGACAAAGGAGGACTGAAATTTAGTACAAGTTGTTTTCATAGCAATAGTAAATAAAACATTTAAAATTAACTAAATCGGGCAACTCCTTCTTGGTGTGTGTTGCCATATCGAGCATTGGGTTTTCACTTTATTTAACTCTTATGTTCATCTAGGATATAATTTTATGGGCCTTACGTATATCCACACATAACAAACATTCCACAAATGTTTGACAAACATATGTCACACATTTGTAAAACTTTTATGGAATGTGTGTTGGGATGGGATGCAAATTTTACATTGATAAATGTTTATAAAAGTTCCAATTTAATCAAAATAAAACATTAGATGTTTGTACAGTAATTTCAGTCAGTTTTCAACAGCTGTGAACAGTGAAAGGTAATTTTGGAATTTTTTAGTAATAAAGTCTTATATGAAGAGACTTACCTAGTAATGAGCTTTCACCACTCCAATCTTTCCTGTAGACATCTCGACATCATTTTGTCTAAACGGTCGAATCTGTTTAATAATAAATAAATAAACAAAAAATATCGCAATCTCATCTAAAATCCACTCCTGTTCGTCTATTTATATTTTTTCCAATATCAGCAAATGACATTTCCTTTGATATCACGTCAGCTGATTTCGCCGCAGCAGCGTTTCCAGGGCTACCCATCATGGAACAGAAAGCTAGCGACGAGCCGCAGCAGAATCACTTCATTCTTGTTTCGGAATTTTCTCTGAATCAGGGTTGTTATTGTGCATTATTTCTGAGCTGCATTTCTATACATTTTTCATTCAAATGAACGAATTGGAAGCTGCACTAAAAGTATGTTTAAAGAATTGGAATGCAATTAAATGATTTCCATTTCTGAAAAAACTCAGTGAAATTATTTTTCGTTTAAGAATGAAAGAACAAATAAAGCACTTTTAAGCATTTTTTGATAGAATTTCAAATCAAATCAAAAAGTATTTATTTCAGAGACCAAAAATCCTTTCTACATTCTCAATTACTATAGTTATCAATATTTATTTACTGTTAACAGATCTAATTATGCTGCTTACTCCCGTAATACCCAACGTTGTACGTAGCTTAAACAGGGGTATGTGAATAAATACTTTTTGATTTGATTTGAAATTCTATCAAAAAAATTCTTAAAAGTGCTTTATTTGTTCTTTCATTCTTAAACGAAAAATAATTTCACTGAATTTTTTCAGAAATGTGTTCTTTCGTTCTTAATCAGAAAATAATGAATAATGAATGCAAGTAAATTCACACAGACTTCAATGAATGCAATGCATTCCATAGTAATGCAGCTGAAAGTAATGCATTCTTTTTCTAAAAGGAAAAAGAATGCATTGGGCAATATTTTTTGAGGAATGTGGAGTTGCATTTGTTAATTCCTAATACTGAAGAGGAACTAAAGAATGCAAAATATGCATTCTTCATTCCTTTGAATTATAAGCTTTGAAAAATAAGCTGCGTGCTTTAGCAACTCTGCTCTGAATACATCCTCCACCAGAATTTAATCAGTTTCCTATCATTTGCAAGAAAGTCTAATTTTTACTTCCATTATATAGAAACTTAATTGTATAATCATAGAAATTTAATTCTGTAAAACCTTCGTCCTACATCTAAACAGGAATCTAGTTCTGTTGCAGAAATTTACTTTTGCTTTACCTTTATCCTACATCTAAATAGGAATTTACTCCTGCTACAGAAATTTATTGCTGCTTCACCTTTATCCTAGATCTAAGCCAGAATTTACTCCTACTACAGAAATCTACTTCTTCTTCATTTTCCATCTACGTAAGAACTTACACCTACTGCAGAAAACCACTTCTGCTATTGCTTCCAAAAAACTTCATTCTATTGCGCCTACACGGCGCACTATACCTGAACTCTGTGCACACAAAATTTGAAAGTACTTTCTGCTACAGCATACACAGTACAGCTACCCGCTGCAGTACCCTTGTTTACTGTAGAAGGATTTTCTGTGCCCACATGTATCAGCATACTACCCAAAAAATCATATTCTGTCGAATTAATTCATTACTTCTTTATCTTCTTCTTTACAGAAATAAAGGGAGCAAGTCACAGTGGCGGCGCTGATGTTGTCATTGAACTTTTTAAGTTGTTGAATTATTTATAGTAGGTTAGGATATTTTAAAGACCGAAATTTTTATTAAATTTTTAATTGTTGAATTGAATACTTTGAATTTTTGTTGATTAGATGATTTAAGTAAATTGAATTATGTGATGTTAGTTATAAGCGATATACATATGTATATTATGAATAAAAATTTTACATTTGAATTTCAAATGTTGAGTTATCATTATCAACCGGCACCCCCTTAGCTTGAGTTCACATCTTACAAATATAATAAAATTAATAGAATTATTAAATTCTTGCGAAATTTCGAAAGCAGGAGAGATCATCAATTTATCATTCAATAAATCACGACCACTGTACTGTAATCATCGGTCTAACAATTTTCCAATATTTTCCTATAACATTGACTAAACATTTCAGAAGTTTGACAGATGTTTGACAAATATTTATCAAACATTTGTCAATTGCCGATAAATCGTGTGTCAAATATTTGACGAATGTTTTTTCCAACGTTTGTTATGTGCATGATGCACCTTTACCCCATTGGCAATTTTTTCCATTGTTTTTATTAGCTGTCGTGTTAGTTGAAATATTTATTTTTATTTTTTTATACGTGGAATATTTGTGCTTACAATTAAGACTCACAGGAGGAAAAGAATTTGAGAAACCATACACGTTTATGATCTTTGGAGGAATGTATGGGAAGCCCCCCATATGACAGTAAAGTCATATTATCCAGTAATTTAGTGTTTGTTTCGGAGCGTTTCTGAAAAAGAATCAAAGCAGTTTTTTATACATATTTTGCTTTTAGTAGATGTAAAAATGTTCTACAATTTTTATCCTTAAAACTTGGTTTGTCAAGCTGTCGTCTTCTAGATGGATGTGGATTGACTTCCAATCGGGCTGGGCTGACCGGTTTAGCAAATGTGTGTCTGTAGTTAGATGCTGTGCCTTTATTGTTCAAAATCAACTTATTTATATTATTCATTGTGATCCCTACCTACCGTGTGTAATTACGGAATATAGAAATCATCAATACATCATACAATTCTTGCTATGCGACTTATTGACCCAGTATATCACAATCAAATAATTCGTTATACGCTCTCGAACGATTCATCGTATTGCACATTCCAAGCATTCCAAGCATTCGGGTTCGTTGAGGTCAGTGCAGTCCATAAACAGTGTGAAATGCAGTGTTAGGAAAAAGGATTCACAAAGTCAACGAGAAGCCTGCTTTCTGTTGTTGGTTGGCCCACTTTTTTCTAGACTCTTTTCCAAATCCTCTTCAACCGTTTGTGCAGTGATTAAGATTTCTTTATTTTCTCAGGATGATAGTCATTGTCTTCTGGAATGAAGTCAATTTTGCAAAGCTATTCTACGTCCAAATCGATGGATCGTTGGATAATTTGCGACAATACCCAATGTACAACAATATGTCTACGAACGTTCTTTGCGCGTAGAGCAAATAGTCTGGAAATTCTCACGGTTCTCTCTCATTCTAATGCGGGAGCTCGTTTTGAGTACTCACTTAAAAGACAAACCACTGTCTTCCAGGCTGAGGTCTTCCCCATCATAATGACAGCGAAGTTAGCCCTTGTTATGGAAATCAATGGAAAGAACACCGCTATTATTTCGGATAGTCAGGCAGACTTGATGGCTGGGCAGATGGGGATTATGGGGAATGAAAGGGCTGAACGTCTTACCAAGTCTGACTCTGGTTCTCCCTTCCTTTGAACGGAACCCGCTGTAGGCATTGACTCCTCGGTTATTACGTCTCTCATCAAAGCGGAAGTTTACATGAAACATCAGTAGCGATGGGAATTTCCCAGATTTGCTCTTGGGAGTCGGAAGGAAGCAATGCAGAACTGTGGTTGGCATCATAACTGACCACAGCTTGATTCATGCTCTTCTGAAAAGAACTGGCCGCCTTCATCTCCGTGCTTCGTATCTCTATTCACCCCACCTAAAAACAAATGAGGGAACCGTACCGTACCCAAAGGGTAACAACGAGAACCCTATTACTAAGACTTCGCTATCCGTCCGTCCACCACCAGGTTGTATCTCATGAAGCGTAATAGGTAGACAGTGAAATTTTCTTTTTAGGGTTCCGTACCCAAAGGGTAACAACGGGAATCCTATTACTAAGACTTCGCTGTCCGTCCGTCCGTCACCAGGTTGTATCTTATGAACCGTAATAGGTAGGCAGTTGAAATTTTTACAGTACATGGTGTTAAATGGTACGGAACCCTTCGTGCGAGTTACCTTACCTCACCTTAATACAGGAAACCGATATTCAGTTACAATTCTAGACAGTCTCGACATAAATAAAATTCCTATACGAACCTGATTCATTCCCCCATATTTTCCACATTTTTCCACATTCCCAGACTTACCTGCAAGATAAACAGAAAACGACAATTTAATAAAAAGCTTATCAAAACTTAACGTGGGACCAATGATTACGTAAGCAGTTTGAACTATGAGAACTTTAGAATTAAAGAAATCAGAATTCAGTCTTAAGACCGACATGAATTCGTTTGCAACTAATTAGGAAAGCTTGAATATAGAAAAAGCTCATATATATATATTTGTGTATCATCTTGGTTTACTCTGAAGAGGAACCAAAGTTTGTAATAAAGATTATTATGTAAAAGTGTACACACAGTTTTTGTGAATATATATTATATATGATAGTTCAGAACAGTGGAAGTTGTGTTTTATTTAACGAAATCTATCCTCTGTGTTTTTTTTACTATCAATCCTAAAGGAAAAAGTTAATTTGCGCGAGCCCGACTCACACTTGGCCGGTTATTTTTTCTATTTCATGGCAAAGGGGGTAACCAGGGATTGTCTTTTGAAGAGTTATTTTTTTCCCTACTTTATGGCATGAAGCTGAGTCAGGCAAGGTTTTATGGGATGAACCATGTGACCATGAAGGTCGTACCGTATAGTTCCTTCGAATTTTCCCCCTATAACTAATGACTACCCAGATGATTATTGAAAATGTTTAATACTTCAGTTTCTCAACTACACAATCATCGTTGGATTTTTCATGAGGTTTTCGAATTGGATAATATTGTTGTTGGATTTGTATAAAGATTCGTCTGAAAAATACAGTTGCAAAAAAAAATCGTTATGTGATTTAACCAACTCACAGCCAGTCCACGTTGGCCGTTAAATTATCCAAGCCAATGAGTGGACCACTTTTTCTTTTAATCATCCTCTCCGGTTCTTCCTGCACCGAATCTAAAGGAGAAGATTCTTCTTTTCATATGCTGGTTGACAAGACTATATATGTATGTCAAAGGCTGGTTTTGTGAAATTAATTAATTTCGAACTACCAGGTAAATTGGCAAATACTGTAAGCATCATTGTTGCTACAATTTAAAGTAAGCTTTAAACCAACGTCAGTCGAATATTATAGCACATCAGCGGCTTTTTATCGAGTAATCTGCTGTAAACCAAATGCCTGAATAATATTTAGTGGATACTGAGCCACTGAACTATTTATTACATACTCGTACCATCTATGTAACAGCAACACTCATTTAATATAAAGTAAATTCTCAAATTTATTTTTTCTAGACAGTTGTACCAGTTGATCTCTGAAGAACTGAAATACTTACTAACAGGAAAGACCATGAAATTTCATTCACTCAGTGTACTTCCATTAACCTACACCTATTTAAGACTTTAACCAACACTTTAAAAATTGATTTTACAGCAATTTTAGTATACTAATAAAATTTCCGTAAAGTTTATATACTAAATGTGTGTGGATGCTTTCAAACTCGTAAAGTTTTATTTGCTCCACGATACAGTAAAATCTCCGCAATTTGCAGAGGAAAATAATTTCAAAAGGCTCCAGTTCTATACTGATGTATTTATTCAGGGCGAACGCATTGTAAGAAAGAAAAAAAGGTAGTGGGCACTTTATGAGGATATTTCACTGACAATTAACCCAATATTCAAATTTCAGTAGATTTCGTTGAATAGATGCTAGTTAAGCAAAATTAGGGCTAAGGACTTTCAATTTTCATAATATAAATTTATGCTAATTGAAGTCTACCCAAGAGAAAATATGCAAAATTTTTTACATCTGCATATTTATTTTTGATTTGTTGTTTAAATTCATTCAGATTTTATACTGAGTTTTGTGGCCTTATGACAATTCAGTATTTGGTATTGATACATCTCGGTCATCGACTGCCATCAATAATTCATACCTTATCTGCTTGTTGTTCTCTAGATGATAAATGCCGGGATCTTTCTCCTATGAGTTCCCAACAAACAATCGACCTGTTCTCTTCCTTGACGAAAACATACTTGGTTTGGTCATGATCGCAGGCTGTTTGTCAATATTTAAAAAAAAATCACCTGTTGTCCGTACATAATTGACATTTCCAATAGTCCACACCAGAATCCTACAGAATCAGCTGGTCTTCCAATATATACTTCAAGCAATAGCGGATCCAGCTAGGGGATCAACGAAAATTACAGTAGTTCTTCCGAATTTATCTACTGCACTTTTTGTAAAAAACATAAATATTTCTGGAAACGTTCAATTTGAAGCAGAGCTTATTCGGGTAAAAGCGATGGAAATTTGTTTTAATTCAAATCAGCTGCCAAAGTTTCGTTGATGGGTCTTCGATATAAAGACGGGTCGTTAGAATATTATCGGCGGTTCAATATTTAAAGAAACATTTACAACTCGTAATTGGATAAATTCAACGAAACTACACAACGGCAAACAAATCATTGTGCATTGTTGTATTGAGTTATTACATTTAAATCAAGACATTTATTTTGGAATTAAAAGTTTTATTATTTCGTAAAATGCAACAGTTTTACTAGAATACTTATCTCAAACGTTAAATTAAAACAAAATATAAATGATGATTGGGAAATTCTCAATCAGAGAAAGTGATTGGTCGGTCTGTGTTGCTTCGCGGGATGTTGATGAATGCACATTAGAACTTAGTAACATACTTAGTCTTGGCATGCATGAATACATTCCTTATTCTTACAGCAGGTCTCAACAACAGGAAAATCGCTCTTGGTTTAACGATAAGTTCAACCAAGTAATAAAAGCCAAAGAATCTGCTTTTCGCGCCTATCAACTGCATCCATGTCCAGAACTGAAACAAATCTTCAAGACCGCACGGAATACCTGTAAGTCCATTATCAAGAGAGAAAAATTTCTTTTTGACCAGAGTGTGAGACACAGAATATTGGGAGGTGGCAAAGGCAGCAAAAATGGTCTCTGGACAAACCCATCAGGAACAAGTTCAGCAATTCCTCTATACCTTCACTACTTATTAATGGTGAAGTGGCTGTTGACTCCCTAGATCTAGCTAATATTTTGACTGGTAGATTCGCTTCAAATTCTCTATATAAGAGCCAATAAACATTCGTAAAACTGTAAAGCCGTAGTCCAGATGGTTTCTCACCCCTGTTAATTAAATTTTCTGCCCCATCGTTGATCAATGATCGCCATTATAGCTTCCGGACTGGACGCTCATCTGGAGACTTACTGACTTTTCTTATGCAACATTCGAACCGTAGTCTTCACAATTTTGGTGATTACAATATGTTGCTCTAGATATCTAATATAGTCTGGCTTCCAGCCCTTTTAGTTAAACTTAAAGTACTTGGTCTCTCCCTTCATCTGCTATTATAGATTGAAATTTTTTTACCTGATCGCATAATACCGGTTGCACTAGATGAGGTTTCACCAGAACCTCACCCTATAAATGCTGATATGCCCCAGGGGTCTGTTATGTTTCTATTTCTCTTTTTAATTGTCATGAAAGATCTATTTCTCCTTATATTTAATCCCATCCATAGTTTCACCTATGACAGTAGCCTTGATTTCGCTTACTTTTGTTACTCTCGGGGACTCCACAGAGAATTCCACATCCGTCAAATGAGATTGCATGTTAGATCAATGAATAACGCTCTTAACAATATGTTCGCTTGGAATAAAGCGATTTGCATCGAGTTCAAGCCAACTAAGTCCCAAAGCTGTCTCATCTCTTTGAAGCAAGATCATAACTTTTTACTCCCATTTCTTTTGATGGAGCACTGATTTACGATACACCATCATTATCCACTCTTGGCATTAAAATTTCCAATAGGTTAAGCTGGACAGATCACATCTTCTCTATTGCCAAAAAGCATCGAAATGTCTGGGATATCTGAAAAGGTATAAGAAATATTTCAGCCCATCGAATTTAGCGGTCCTCTATAAGCCCTACACCAGGCCTTGAATTTAATACAATTTCCATATCTGGGCCTGGGCTGGTCCCACCATCTTACCTTCATTGGACATAGTCCAAAAAAATAGCCTTCAAACTCACTGGTGATGTGGCAATGGCTTGTAATCTCGACTCACTCGAAAACCACCAGAATGATGGATGACTTTCACTCCTTTATCGCTACATGTATCAATGTTCCGATGAAATATGTACTCTGATCCCTTGTAGAATGATTCTTAAAGGCAGTACTCGCACTTCAAAACGCGCACATCATTTCGCCCTTCAAACCACTTTCGACCGTACATTAATATTCCGTGTTGCTTTTTTATCCCGAACTTTGCGAATATTGAACCCTCTACCATCTTCTTTCTTTTCTCCTGCATACAATTTACGAAAGTTTAACGGTGACATACATCAGGCACTCCACCACTCTTCGCACATTTCCTAATTCCCTTCCCTATCACCTTCCTGTCATGCTCTGCTTTGCATCATAAGGTATCCCCTGATCTAGCCTTAATAATATAGAAAAAAATCAAAACTTTCTTCACTTTAGTAGAGGTAAAGTACGTAGCGCTTTCATTTCTGTATTTTGCAAAGTTACAATTTATGATGAATTGGTCAATTTGAACAAAATGTGTTTCCCTATTTTTACTAACTAAAATGGATAATTTGGTTTTATTTACAACCCAAAACAAAATAAATAATTTAACGCCTAATTTGACTTTCGCGAGTAGCAAAAGTTGAACTTTCTTCGTTGCGAGTGGTAGCCACTCACTTATCTGTTCGACAGGTTTCTTTCAAATCATAATTTTTGTGCATTTGACATTTGCGAGTGGTAGCGAGTGTCTTCGAACGTTTGATCTGTTTCCAGCTTATACCGAAGTTGCGTCCCCTCCTCACAAGAATCCTGGATCCGCCCCTGACTTCAAGTGTTTCAGCTTCAATCACTACAAATTTAACGAAAAAAGTTAATTGAAATCCGTTTTTTTTTCACTTATCCTGATAACTGTAATAATACGCAGAATGGCTAATGTTTTACGACTTTCCTTAAGGTCCTTATCCCAGGCATGTGGCTTACCAATTCCATCGCTCGCGAACGGTAAACATCTACTACAGATCTCTTTGCTAAAACTACGATTAGGGAATGGACTGTGTTCCAGAATGACGAGTGTGACAGCTACCTTTCCGTTCTTGATGCTTCCATTACAATAAAGGATCTGTGCCCAGTTATTTGGGACATTTTCTGGAGTTTGAAAAGCTTCGAAAAATCTATAATACTTACGAGTATACTTCTAACAAAACCACCGTCTCAAATCTCGGAAATATGTTTCACGAAATTTTAAGCAGTAACTGGTATTATATACGTACGTACATCCTTACAAGGATAATAGAATACAATTTATGTATATCTCGTTGATTGTGAATATTGAAAAAAATGCACCATTTCTTCTATACATATATAACAGTTTATATCTTTATGTTTACAGAGTTCAAAGATTAAATTGATTTAAATATAAATCCAAGGAGTTGAAACGAAAGAGATTTTGTGCTTGGAATGGCATTTATTTGCCAAATTGTTACTTACGCCCCTTGACACGAATCCCAATTTATGTCGAAGGAATATTTTCGCATCTTCCTTTTGCTGATTGCGAACGTGCCTTTTGTTAATTTCCTTGGATTCACACGATATTGGAAGACGAAAATCTTATTTTTATTGATTCAAAACAAAATTACAGCAATGCTGTTTTTAAATTTTCATGAGACTTTTTGTAAAATTTATTCATATCATTTTAACAAAAATATGTAGCAGTAAATATTATCTATCACGCGTATACTATGTTTTAACCGACTGATCTCTGATATATGATAAAAAATCATGAAGATAGTATTGATTATACAAAATTGTATGTTTTATGGTTTAAAGTTCCAACGAACCTGTATATAGCAAAATATTTGAAGAACCATTTGTGATGTTTTCCATAGGAAATTTTCCATCGCTTATGATTCATAGTTTTTTTTTAAACCAATATTATAAGTAGGGCAATAGATTTTCACCAGATAATTTTCAACTTCTCAATTGACCATCGCATCTAAATATTCTAGAAGTTGAGTTGGCTTGTCCGCCTTCATGTGAAAAACGCAAGGCTATTGGTTGAGTGTGAATTCAAACGGAAGTCGTTTGTTGGTACATTTGAAACGGAAAGCTAACCTCCTACGCTGGTAACCGAAAAACGGAAAACTAGTAGTAGTACATAAGCAACGGAATCAACTAGTCAGAACGTGTGCTACACAAAGCCATCCTGCTCTCTCCAGTACGTGATAAATGGAGAGCTTGTGGAAGCACATGAACAAGGGAATCCACTAGTCAGTACGTGTGCAATGGAAAGCAATGCTGTCGTACGTCTCAGATAGTCATTTTAAAGGGCCAAATACAATACCGATGTTTCGATTCGATCCGATCCCACCCATTTCGATCCAATGGATGCATAAGTGCAATTGTTCAGTTCGGTTTCAAACACTTGACTTTGAAATTTTGCCTTATCGTTATAAACCATTTTTTTTTTCATAATTCGCGTCTTTTTTATTTTCTCAACAGACGCCTTTTCACCTATCTTTGATTATAAAGAAATCTTTACAGATGATTTTCAAGGTTATGTCATCCGTAAAAGTTGAAATTTGCCCAACTTCCGC
Organism: Dioctria linearis; assembly: GCA_963930735.1. Lineage (NCBI taxonomy): Eukaryota > Metazoa > Arthropoda > Insecta > Diptera > Asilidae > Dioctria > Dioctria linearis. The sequence goes on from OZ005740.1 coordinate 284,031,854, forward strand.
GTTACGATTCGATCCATTTCGGTGTAATGTGTCTAATTGCACGTATGCCTCATATAAGCAAATTTGCAATTTGTACGTACCGGATCGAAACGGTGCAATTGTGTTTCCCACTTGAACCTTACTTTAATCAAATTATATTTATATTACCGACAAGAAGTTGAACTCAAACCAGCTGTTGTCATTTGGACTCCTTACTCCACTGAAACTACCCATCGAAAAATCAAGACATTTTGCTGCCGACCTAAACAATTGGCGGCCGAGTAAACGACGATACTAAGTAATATTTTGGCGATAAGTAATACCTAGCCGAAGATGGGGTACGACTGAAGCAATCGGAGCCATTTTTGGTGCAGAATATAGTATGGCTAGGATGATTTTTCTTCCGAGTAATGAAGAATATAAGGTGATGCTTTTTACTATGCTAACTACTGCGCCGCATCTTTATTGGGATCGGGATGGCATATCTTGCTGCAAGCTCAGCCCTTTCATTTCAACAATATCAACAATTTACTCAGCTAAAAAAAAAATCTTTGTACCACAAGCAAAAGAAAAACGATTGCAGTAAATGAAAATTATTTGTCGGTTCATTTCATTGCTCAAAGCGTCGCATATCTGCGTATCTGCATATCTGTTATTACTTGTCTGTGATTTTTGTTTAGGAACAGAAATTTCTTGGTTCTAGCATACCGCTCTTAAGTCGTAAAATTGTGAAAATACTGAATCACAGAGTTATCAGTTATACCAGTCAGGCCCGATCTAACAGAGGCAGGTTATGGCGTTGAAACCCTCCATGGATCGAAGGAAAAACACTTTTCCGTGTTAACATCTGAGCGATACAAATTCAACACCAATGAATGTATAGCAGCGAAATTCACGGCCACATATTTCTTCTGAATTATCGACGGACACTGTATACAATGAAGAAAAACAATTATTTTTTAACGATTCTGAATCAAATTATCAATACAAGAAGAAAAAACAAGCACCTCGTCCGGGGTTTGGAACCAGGGCTTTCCGCTTTCCGCGCGACTGCTCTTGACACTGAGCTAACGAGACAAAAAAAAAATTTTAACAATGTTGAGTCAGCTGTAGTGCCTATCATGTTACATTGTAAGAACGCTATTTTATATCAATGTTTTGAAAAATACTTGTTGATTGCAATTTCGAAGTGTTAAAGTTAAAAGACCACTTCACTTTTTTTAAGTCTGATTTTGAAGGACTTGAAATATATTCGTAAATGATGACAAAATTCGATCCGGTATTTCTTGGTAAAGGCGCGTTCAACACAGAATCTTATTTAGCGCGCCAATCTTAACCAACATTTGAAAATTTGCGAAGAAGAAGAAGAAAGAAGAAAAAGTTTTGTGTAATGAAGATGGTGGAATGAACTTAGTTGATTCACAGCACGCGGTGAGTAATGCTCTGGAAATTATTTCGACATGGAAAGATGCAACCACGTCGAATGCTGATTTTCAATTGCTTTCGGCTATCAAAACCGTGAATTTTCAAGTATCGATTCTGGTTCTTCATTCAGTACACTCTTTGGCGTTAACGTTGGGTGCACCTATGCAAACAAAAAAGCAAAACTCGCACTGGTAGATGCTGCATAGGACGAACTAACTTCAGTACAGAGGATAGAAATCGACAGGGAGTCTCAGGACGATTTTCAGAAAAAGAAAACTGTTTCTCAAGCCTACTAACACAATTGAAGGTTATTATCGTGCGTCGATAAAGGGTGCCAAGATGGTTTTCCACAGGCATCACTTTATAAACTGTATCTTGGTTGCATAAATTTTTAGTAATATAATTTTTATTTGAATAGAATTTTTATTTTTATATTTCAATGGAATATTATCACTTCTCAAATTAGGTACCATTTTTAAAATTAACAATGAGATTCCCGTTTTACGCCTTTTGCTCACAATAAAACATCTAGATTGACCTATAAAAACTATTTTCAAAAACATTATGAAAACGCACTCTCTCTATTTCGAATTCGTAAAACAGTACGATAACGAAAGAATTTTAACAAAATAATTAAAGAAAAATAATTACAGCTAGAGATACCTATAAGCCGTCACCTACAGATCTGAAAACCTTACCCTGTTCATTACTCATTCAGACAAAAGTTTTTTGAAACGTCAAAGCGTTTTGTCTTTTTCCGGAGAAAATTAAAGCTTTGAATAAGGCAGCGTGTGAACAATTCTTCGAAAATTACACTTTTACACGACAATTCATCTGAAGTATAGATCAACAAAGACAAGATCATGGCGGCGCTGAATTGCAGAACGAGCAATTAACAATTCACTCGGGAACCTTGATATCTGCAGCAAAATGTATTCCCAATGGTCAACCTGCGACCATAACACCGAAAGAGCATTCAGTTTCGACTTTGCGTTGTCTCAAATCCTATTTAAAGTCAAAATGGAGTAGATCATTTCAACGAATTAGCTACTTTAAAATTACATCGGCACCTAAGCATAGAAGTCGATGCAATTCCTAATGATTTTTTTGTTTTGTTCTTGGTCAAATTTTTCTTTAAGTAGTACCAAATACAAGAATATTGTATGATGGTTTTTATCTTAAACACCCCCCCCCCCCTTGAAAAATCCTGCACACGGGCCTACCACTGCATTATATCAGACAGTTGAGAAAAACGGGTCGAAAAAACAGAGAAAATTAAATTCTGTGAAGCAAGAGACGATAAGTACCTCATAAGTGCCAGGCGCGGAATATCAACCTTAAATATGTTTAGTTTGACATGTGGGAGACGCAACCCGACACATAATAAATTCCGGATGCTCCCAACAAGCAGAATTCACGGCAGACTATTGGACACCACTTCCACTTCTAATAGCTCAGAGCCCACCGCAACCAACAGGGACGTCAAGATCAAAGATTTGGCAACCTCGATGGTGAACGCTAGAATTCAATCCAGAACTGCTCAACAACCAAAATTCTATCATACAAATTAGTTTATGCTAGGTAACTAACATAAGAATTTGAATAACTGGAAACAACAAAGAGTCTAAAGGTGGATTCCCCACGACCCGCGATTTAACAGGCCAACTCATAGGGGATTGATGGGATCCGAGCTAGCCCTAGTTCGCTTGTGCGGCGTGTCCGATCCATTTCTAGTTGGTAACTTCAAAAGCGCAGCGCAAGCTAGTGCGAGGTGGCCCGGGGAGGATCGAGCGAGTCTGTCATATCTCCATTCAAAATGGCTGCAGACGATTCTCTCTACACACGGAATTTTGGATTGGCATTTCTATCGAAACTAGGCACCGTTTCGCAGATGCGGCGAGGCTCGAAGCGATCTCGTCCGCACTAAATGACCTGGCCCGAGAAACCACGGGTCGTAGTAAGTAAGATAATTTTTTTTTTTTAGAGTGAAGACCGGTTGCGTTTGTGTAGTAGTGATAAGTATTTTTTTTGAATCCGCGTCAGTCCTTGAGTTCGAATTCCTAAACAATAATAAAAGGAGCGGCGAGAGTGCCGGAATAAATGTATTGAAAGAAGGTGTAAATGTTGCATCCCTATATACTATAACTTCCACACTGAATTCAGTTTGGCTTCATAATTTTTTCAACACTTAAATTATTTTGTAATTTTTTAGTTTCGCGATGGCGTTATTTTTATGACTCATTCTCTGATAACAAAATTGTTTTACATCTCTTGTTATTATTTAGTTGTATGGAAGGAGAAGATTTGGAACAAAATGATTTATGTCAGGGAATTTCCTGTAATTTCCTTTTTCCATGTCAAAAAGGTTACAACTTTCCACGATGAGATGAACAGTGCCCAGTTTCTTGTTTGGACTGTATGGTGGCGGTAGGCTCCCTTTCTAATGAAGATGGTAATCGCCCAGGGCCCATGTAATAAATCATTCTTGTTTCCGATTAAACAAGGTGAAAAGATGACAGATACCTGAAGTCTATAACAGAGATTTGCGTTGGCTGGCTGCAAATGAGGGGTTGGTGCATTGAGGGATTTTCTCAAGTTGTTTACTCGTGATATTTAAGAGGTACATCTCGATTAGGATTTTTTCTTACATTTTCGTACAAATAAGTGATTTAGGCCTTAATGTTGCTTTTGGATTTGAAGAAGTTATTAATAGAGAGACTAAGATATTTGGAATTCTTGAGAGGTAGGTGTTTTTTACTATTGATTTTAATTCTGATATTAAATTTCCTGTGAGTGAAGAGCTTCTGATATACTTAGATCATTTCTGATTTTCTGAGATTGATTTTGATTCGCCATTTGTCTTATACTTTTGTATATGTCAGGAAGTCATATAGGTGAAGCATTTTGGTAGAATGTTGGATCCTCGGTCGTTCAGTTGGTAAGCATGTTGGCTACCTTAAGAAGGGTCGGGGCTTCGAATCCCACCTCGGCACGAAAGATTAAAGGTGGAATGTGGATCAGTTGTATTTTGGTCATAAGTCTATGAATACAAAAAAAAAACTCCAGCACTTGTTCTGTTTCATAAACAAATAAAAATATTTATTAAACTATAAGCCTGACTCAGCCCTCTAATGATATTCTAGTCTATGAAACGCGTAAGGCTTAGAGTTTAATAAATATGTTTTTTCACTTATTTGTGAAACAGAACAACTGTTTCTCTTTTATAAAACTGAAGTTTCAACAAGTGCCAATGAAAATATTTGTCAATAAATTGAAAGTGTTGGACACTGGTTCAAACTTTTGTCAGGATAGTTTTGAGAGTTAATTCAAGATTACTCCGTTTTCCAAATTTAATCGGAATTTCTGTCAATTTCGAGAAAACACCATGATTTTTGTGGTATAAGCCAATTTTGTGTTGAATGAGCTGCGAGAAATTCAGAGTGTCTTCAACAGAAGGAATATAGCACTTCTGTGTGAGATGTACTAGCAGCAAAAATCAATTCTTGTGAGCAGCTCTCAGCGGAGTCGAGGGTCTTCCGCCAAAGGAATAGACGACTCGTAGAGGTGAAGCACAATACGAAAGTATCTTGATTCCCTGGTATTAGACGATCAAACGCCCGGTGAGCATCCAGGTTAAATGGTCAGCTCTTATCTATGAAGTAGAATGGAAACGTTGAGTAAGCTTCCTTTTAAACCCGGACTATCCTTACGACAGCTCAGCGTACCGATTAAGATGAACCTATGTCGCTTTGTCGTGGTCGGATAGGTTAGGCTTCTAAATTTAACCTTGGTGAACATCCAGAGCTAGTCGAACCTCTGGTTCTCTCGAGATTTACGGCCGGTGATTCGCAACACTGTTTGGGTTGCAGATTAGCAGTTGGTAAGTTTGCCAAGTCGACTCTATGTCTATCTGGCTGGATTATTACCAGCTGTAATAGCAGTCAAGTACTGGGCCATATAATGCGAGTTTCGTTCTGCTAGTACTGCATCATGAAATGCTAGCTTCGCTTCTGCTAGTGCTGGACCATGAAACGCAAGCAACAGGTCCGTGCTAGGTTCTGGGCGTAACTAACTACCATAACTCTTGGATGCAGGGTACAGGGTACAGCCCGAACTCTTTTGTATGCCTAAGTACAGGAAATCTTCAGTTTTCTAAGTTTAAGCACCCTTCGGTGTACCTAAATAAAGGAGTTCTTGGGTTTACCTACGTTCAGGAACTCTTCGGTGTAACTAAGAGCCTGGATATAAGGTTATATATTTTGGGTGGATAAAGGCATCTGATTATAAGGCAGATTATTTACAAGTCTTCTTTTGCTTTAATTCAAATTAAAACCTCCGTCCTTGTTGAGGTTTCACTTTAATAACAGTTGTTTCTTTTCTTAGGCTTAGCAAAAGGATTCAGTCTTGGTGAAGAAAAGATTGATAGGATAATAGGATAATAAAAATTTAGATTTTTTATTCCGAACACTAAAATCATTCATGGCTTACTTACATAACCTTTTCCAGTTATCAAAGTGACTTTCGAAAATCCTATCAAGTTCAAGCACTGACATATATATAAATGGACTGCTTGATCTCCTGTTTCATGTGGCACCAATTTTGATTTCAGAAAGTATGCTCTCACTGTCAATGCTACCAGCTGTCGTAAACTGACATTATATTTAAATTATTTGGGAATTTACGTGTATGCATGTCAGTGGGATTTACCGAATTTACCACAAAAGTATTTGGGACTATTTGTATCGTTAAATGTTAATTATGAGTCGAAAGAAGTGTTTTTTACAAGGATTTTCACAAGCAATTTCTCGTTCCTTATCGTTACAGTTCAGTGGGAAAGTATGCTCTCACGGAAAGAGACAGGAATGTGAAAGTGGTGCCATTTGCTTTCACGCATTTTTGGTTCAACAAGCAGTGCGTTTATATACATGTCAGTGAGTTCAAGGCTGTTCAAGGCCGTTTATGACATGCAGTTGGCTCTGACAAGCGGCCACATGATGTGTGCTCACTTTGCTTTAGGGGGGCAGTTGTGGCTGGCACGTAATTTGAGCTGAGCTTGAAAAGTGCAGTATTCGTTTTTGAAGCAAAAAAGATTATTCTCCTTAATGCCAGGCATGTGTTGAACAATAGATTTGTATGTACATGTTAGTTCGAACATATTTCGGTTTTTGATTATTATTCTATTTTCCATACGGCGGGGAAATAGGAAGCTGTTAAGACAATATGAAGAAGCACACGAATGATGATGTAACTTTTAGGAATATTAACTAAGTTCTAAGTAGTCGAAAAAATTACCCTAAAGAACATTATAGGTTTCATCAAAGGCCTTAAGTTCGAATGGGCGCCCTACGGCATCAAGGGGCAATGTCACAATAGATCTTATAGGTCGCAGTGACAAAATGAGAGGCAGAAATCCTGTCTGCATTAATAATAATAGGTAGTCCTTGAGTTCAATGGGAGAACTTTTAGCGCAATGAGTATGGAATATTAGTTCATATCCCTGTAATTTGTCAGAACGAAATTTTCATCAAAAATAACATAAGAGTGATGAAAATTATTATTTGAAGGATTTTGGCATGATTGCCGATGAATTTGGTGGAGTAATAGTTAAAGATGGGCATGTAATGCTCTTATCTCATGTAGATGTGTGCGTTTTTCGGTGTAAAACTGTCGATTTTTCAAGTGTAGCATCAGACTCATTTATAGTATAGTTTTCTAGCAGTGCAGGTTAATGAAAAGATTTCAGTGGAACACTGCAAGAAAACTGTAACACTTCTGCTAGAAAACGTGATCATTGGAAGTCGGTATAAGACTGAGTTTTACAACATTTGACAGCTAATATTGTTTTGAATTTTTTGTATTCATAAAAACTGATTCTAAAAACTTTTCAATTCATCATATTTCATTCATAGCCGTAAACTAAGAAATCCGAACCGCAGTGCGGGTTGTCCATTTTCGTGGATAGAATTTAAAATGCTATCAGTGCAGATCCAAGCAATTGTGGCGGTTTATCAATATTAAAAAGAACAATCTGTGAAATTTTGTTATTGACTAATTTATTAAGGCGTTTTTTTCTAATTACGTTGAGGTAGATACTTGTTTTTTTTTTTTTGATTATTTAAAGACGCTTTCAAAAATTGATATCCCTTAAACGCTGATTACATTTCTTCTATTACTTTCAAGCATTGCTGTATCATTCTTTCCGTTCCAGCGCATTTTGCTTGAGGGAATTCCCTACCTTTGGACGAGGTCTATTATTGTTCATTTCGTGAAGAGTGGTGAAATGCAATTTGAATTTTCAATGTGAAAGAATTATTATTCCAAACCAACACGGTTTTAAGTAGGGTACGTGTAACGGTGTCGCATATGAGTCGTCGCTACATACTTGTAGACGGAGGCTTAGGGCCACCATCCACGGGACCACAAAACGTCAAACAAATAAAGTATAGGCTTTGCCGACTTCGCTCAGGGATGGGATGGGCTTAATCGCGGTGTTGTGACATTTCACACATACATATGTAGATATATGACTACATTTCAATTATCCTTTTTATTTTTTCCGAAGCCATAACGTATCAGCCATTGCCCGACATCCACTCACTAAGAGCCCAAATGCTCATTACTCCCACTATACCAGGCAGGTTCATTACCAGGTTTGCTTGGTATCAACGTTGACAACCCCTCCTGGCTTCGCCCCGCAAACGGACCTCTATCATCTCCCAGCAAAACCAAATTAGCAATTCATGACTTTATTTATTTTTTGCTTGACTTCAAAAGCCCTCACTGCGTCTTTCAATTCTGCGTACCGCTACGAATGAAGCTGTACCCTACGAACTATATGCTATCACTATCACGTAAGTACTATGATGAGACGAGTAAGTAAAATTAAGAATCCAATAATAGTCTTATACTAAGTTAATACTCCATCAGAGTGGCAGGCAACCAAATACAAATCCTCACTTAACTAAAATAAGTACTACTGGTATGATCTACACACTACCAGCTAACATTCACAGGTTACCATTATTTAGCTTGTTATAAATTGTTATATCGCCTCTAGGAAGCACACACCAGAATATTAAATACCGGATCACTTGCTCTAAGCAAGGACGTTACAAAATGGGTAGAAATTGATTAGTAGATCTGCTTAAGAATTTAATACACTATAATATAATTGTCAAATTGAATATTCTACACCCGCCTTAACAGGAGGTGCCGCGTTAATTCTGTACCCTTTCGAACAAAAACCAGATCGTAATAAATGCAGCACAGCAAAACAAAAACAAAAATTCTGACTCCCCAGTTACATTCCCACGCCGTCAGCGTCCAGGAGGATCTTCGTAGAGGATGATGCACCTGCTGCTAAGGAAGAATATAATTGCGTTAGGGAAAAGTAAGTGCGATGAATTCTCGGTGCGTGCTATCCTAGTCATGTAAAAATTCAATTGCTTAATTGAAATACTGAAAAATATCTTAACTAAGAAGTCTAAGCTAATGCTTGCAAAAATACAAAAAAAAATGGTTAATGAATGACACGGTCGCGCGCTTCACACTTCAATAATTACTCAAAATTCAGTTACTGACGGTAGATTTCTATGGACAGTGGCTAGAGATTGCAAGTCAAAAGAAACATTTTTAAAGAATGTCAATATTGCACACAAGCTGCTTTACGCCCGCTAGTGAATTAAATTCCTTACAGTCTACCTGGATGTATGTTTGCTTCACAACACCAGTAGAGGTTTGCTAAATTCTTTCCGAAAAAGTTATCTGGGCTTCCGGACATGCCAAGATTCCACACGTGCAATATGAAATTCCACTAATTTCACCTTGTCCAACCACCTGCGAAATCAATCCAGTAATTTATTTTGTCTGTACATAATTTATCCAGTTACCATTTTTATATAAATATTTTTTCTTTTTCTTTCCTTTTCCCTTTTTACCAGAACTCCCTACAACATGTGTGTTCTATACAGGGGTACGATGTCACCAAAGTTTACCTAATTATTAGGTAAACTTTGGATGTCACACGGAGCTTATTCCGATGATATCACGATCTATCCTTTTCCTTTCACGAACTTGTAGTTGTTTTGAGTCATTATTTTATAAGGTCTTATTCCAACTCGTTTCCTTATTACTGTGGCTCCACACTTTGCCTGATACCAGGAGATACTAGTTTCCCATTCTTTGTTCCAACTTGTCCATTTCGAGAACTTTCCAAAAGTGAAACGCCATTAATCTGTCAGCCGAGTCAAAGATTTGACGTGTTCATTTACTCATTCTCGATGAATCTGAATGAACTGACCGAACAATATCCAATTTAGTTTTGGGGACACCGAAAGAAGGTGGCGGATCCATTTCGAGTTAAGTTCTAATGACTGCCCATATAAATGATGCACTACACATAGTTTCATACAATAAATAAAGAAAAAGAAAAAAAAATCACCCTCACAGGGAACTTGGAGGACCAGCGTAGCAAAGTTATCGAAAGTGAAGTTATGAAAGTGTAGCAAAATGCTCGTCCAGTTTTCTGCAACGTGTACGGTAGCCCGATGACTGGTAAAATTTTGACATTTATATTTCCCTGGCAGATTGAATTATATTTTGTACTGATTTTTGAGCTAAATTTGTTTTAACAAAATGTAAAGATGAATTACTTTGTCTGCTCCGAACTGCCATGTGTACGTCAAGATTTCACCAGCGATTTAATTTAATTTAATTATTTGAAGACTACGTTAAATTTGACTTTACTTGTGTAGGTTGCTTGTGATAAGCTAATAACTTAGTTAACACTCGAAGAAATCTAATTAGATTTTATTAAATAGGATTTATGGACATTTAGTGAGATATGGCTCGATCTGCACGGACATGTGGACGAATGCTGGATCGTTACATAGTCAACAACAACAAATATAATACCTTAGTTTTCATTATAACTATTGCTTGAAAATCACGTTGACGTTAGTATGATTTTGATAATTTTTCCTAAGAGCTGCTGTTGCTTCTTAAGTTCCCGTTATTAACTTGCTGACGCGGAACGAAGTCCTTATTGATTTTAAAATATGAATAAATTATAGAACATATTATAAAAGTTTACGAGAATGATTGATCTTAGCAAAACCACTCCCATTAAAAACCTCTGCCATCGGCTCTCCTTTTCATACTTTTAACATAAATCATAGCAAAAAAACTCAATTTAGAAGAACATTAGAAAAACCTTTTAGTACTTAACTCTGATAAGTAGGGAGTGACAATTTAATGTTTATTTTAAAATTTCATCTATAAATGGATCCTTTCCTAAATTTTAAAATGTCATCTCAAATATAAAATCAGAGAGATTTTAAGATGGGTACTTACATATATGTTTATATACACTATGTATCCATGGAGCCATGAAAGAAATTGAAAGCTCTACCTCCATCATATGTTCGCACTAAATGAGTCATAAATTTTAAAGTATTTTCAACGGGGTCCATCAATCTTCAGTGCTGAAATCGTGGGAAGGTGAAATTTCATGTTTTTGGCTTTTATTCAAAATTCACCTGCTGTGCACAAGTTCTCTGGGTGAATTTGCTAGGTAAAAACTCGTATTAGGGAATCTGAAGGCGTTCAGATATTCTATGCTATAAACGTATAATAATAGACTTAAATCAAGTGAAAAATTTAGAAATTTATGACAAGTGAATGGCTGTAGATTGTGCTTCTATTCTTGTTTATTTTTTACCATAAAAGCAACCTATCAAATAAAGTTCAATAAAGTTTTTATGAGAAGCACAACAAATCTATTTTCTAAACATTCTTATGTGATGGGGATTTCATTACATATTCAGAGAACATAAGTTACTAGCTTCAAACAAATTTTAATGAAATGTTTAGCTCTGCAACTTTTCAACTTTATCAAATTTGCTGTTGAATCTATTGTATCTACATATGGATATGTATGTATGGTCACAAATTTCTGTTAGTATTTGTTAAATTATGATTTGTTAACAAATTAATTACTTTCGTGTTAAAATAGATGTTGAACAAAAATGATTTACTTGGGAAATTACTATATACATACAAGCAGTGGTGGTTCCAGGATCATTGTTAGGGGGGGGGGGGGCGACTGTGGTTTAAAAATTCAATATGCTCGTTAAAACTGAACAAAAGTTTGAAGACACACAAAATTTATCATTTAAAAGATATGAGTCGAACAGATTAGCAAGTGGCTACTACTCGCAATGAAGAAAGTTACTCAACATTTTTTGCCACTCCCGAAAGTCAAAGGAGATGATAGATTATTCCTTTTTTCTGGTTTGTAAATGGTGGAAGTGTAAAGCCTCCCAATGATCCATTTAATTTTATTCAAATTCACGAATCATCATAAATTGTATCTTAATAAAAATTTACATTTATTTAAAATAGTAGTCACAGAACAGATGCAATACATACCTTGTACGTATATAACTTCGTCGGCAAGTTAAGAAAGTGTGACTTCTCCCTTTTTTTATATTATTAAGCCAAGCTCAGGATATACCCTATGAACTATGATGCAAATCAGAGAATGGCAAGAAGGTGATAAAGAAAGGAATTAGGGAACGTGAGGAGACTGGCGAAAGTGCCTAAATATGTCACCCTTAAACTTTCGCAGATTGCATGCCGGTGGAAAGAGAGAAGATGGTATACTGTTCCACGTTTGCACAGTTCTGGATAAAAAGTCATCACGGAACTTTACTCTATAGCCGAAAGTATTTTGATGGCTTGCAGTGCGAGCATTACATGCTGGAATCAGGCAAGAAACTAGAAATTTCATCAGAACATTGACGAATGCATGTAGAAATATAGGAGCAAAACGCTACCAACACTGCTGCGTTTCTCGAGTGACTCCATATGACACGTTTTTTCTATATCGCCAATGAGCTAAGGGACTTGTAGAGGAGCGCTAGAATCGATCGGCTGAAATATTTCTTACACCTTTGCAGAAATCTAAGATATTTCATTGCTTAACTATTTGGCAACAGAGAAGTTTTGATCTGTTCAGCTTAATTTATCAACCTTATCAAGAATGCATAACGACGGTGTATCGTCATGAAGTGTTATGGAAACGGGAGTGGAAAAATTATCATTTTGTTTACAAGAGATGGGACAGCTTTGGAGCTTAGATGTGTTGAATTCGATGCGATTCGGTTTGCTCCAACCGAGGATATATTCAAGGATCTTATCATGCACTCTGGCTTGACAGATGTGGAATTTCCTATGTAGTCCGCAAGAGTGTCAAAAGAGTAAGCGAAATTAAGGGTATTGCCACCGGCAAAACAATGGATGGGAGTGAAAGTAAGCGAAAATAGATCATTAATGACAATTGAGAAGAAAGATGAAGAGATAACAGAGCCCTGAGGCACACCAGCATTTCTTGGCTGAGATTGAGATGTAACCCCCTCTAATATAATCCGTATTAACCAACCAGATAAAACACTTTACATCCATAATAGAAGAGGAAGAGTGAGAGACCAAGTGCTTTAATTTAAGTTTGACTTAAAGGGCTGAATGTCAGACACTAAGGCCTTTGAAATATCTAGGGCAATGATTTTGGACTCAACAAAATTGTGAAAACTACGGCTTCAAAGTTCCATAAGAAAAGTGAAAAAAAAACAAAGTAATATGGGCGATCGTTGTGGGTTTGATTAGCTTCTAGATACTTCTTTGATTTGGAGCTAATGATAGATTCAAAAACCTTTAAAAGAATTGAAAGTGATTCTAATTGGTCGATAATTTGAGGGATCGCTACAATTTCCTTTCTTGGGAATAGGCTAAACGTGAGGTAGTTTCCAAGCAGTTGAAAATGTTCCTGTCGAATAAGACAAGTAGAATAGTTTTCGCAGAGCTTTAGCCAAGAATGAGGCACAGGTTTTATTTAACGGGGGTTGAAAATATCAGGCCCTGTAGCTATGGAGACGTTAATCTTCTTAAGGACCTTGAACATAACATCTACGGGGGAGATTTGAAGTGGGTGGAAAAGGAGAATTTGAAGTGAATCTAACAGTCAAAATATTAATTTTATTCAGGGAGTCAACAATCACTTCATTGTAAACTAGTGAAGGAATAGAAGAACTGCTGAAGTTGCTCCTGATGGTTTTAACCAGGCACCAAAAACTTTTGCTGCCTTTGCGTTTTGCCAAGATTCTAATATTCCGGTCAGAAGGAAATTTTTCTCTTTGGGTTGTGTTTCAGTTCTGGACATGGATGCAATTGATAGGTGCGAAAAGCAGACTATTTCGCCTTTATTGCTTTATTGTGGTTATCGTTAAACTAGGAGCGATTTTGCTGTTGTTATGATCTACTGTATAAATACCGAATGTATTCACGCATGCCCAAGACTTAGAATTGTACTAAATTGAAATATGCATTTATCAACATCCCTTGAAGCAAATTAGACCGACCAATCAAATTCTCTAAGATACTCATTCACACTTACCCAATCTGCAGATTTATTTTGTTTTTATTTAACGTTTGGGCTAAGTGTTCTACAAAACTATGACATTTTACGAAATAATAAAAAAGAAGTTAGTTAAAAGTTATTCTCTTGCTTTAAATGTAATAAAACTCACTACAAGTATGTACAATGTACTTGTTCGCCGTTGTGGAGTTTCGCTGAGTTTCTCCAATTACGAGTTATCATTGTTTCTTTAAATGCTTGTTTCGCCACGCCGCGCGGTTAATATTTTAAGAAACCGTCTTTACATGGAAGGCTTATAAAAGACCCTTTGGCAGCTGTTTTCAATTAAAACAAACCTTCCACCGCGTTAATATGAATAGGCTCTGTCCTGCTTCAAACACCCCGAGCAAACCGGCGCTCATGTACAGAAATACGCGCTTCCTGTTTTCTCTATAGGCCTGCGTTCCTAAATGTATCATATTGAGGTGCAGTAGAATAGATGAGAATCATTTTGTTAGGGAAAATTCAGAAAATCTACTGCAATTTATTTCAGTGATCTTCATGGGGTGGGGGGCGCCCCCGTGCCGCCTAGCTTGTCCCGCCCCTGCTTACAAGGTCAGCATATTGCAAAGAAAATTATTATCTCATGCATATACACTAATAACAAAGTAATAAATCCAATTTCCAGTCTAACATAATGAAAATCAAATTAATAATAATTTAAATATTTTTACCTTACTGATCTTCTGGATGGGGTAGGTATTTCATAAAACTTTTAGTCTAATAATTATTACGAAAATTTACGAAAATTTTGAAAAATATTGGAACAAAAAAAAAACGAAATATTTTCCAGTTTATCTAGTATAAAGCAATACGTTGAATCTAGTTCTGAGGTAAAAACCCAGAAAATCAGTTGGTGCAGAAATCAACCACTCGGCTCATAGATTTCAATAAATACAAAATAATATACAAAAATAATACAAAATAGAAAAAATTACAAAAAAAATGTGTGCTCTACAAAATACAAGTTCGATTCAATGGAAAATTTAAGACTCGTACCTATTTAAGGTTTTCGTGGAATCTCTTAAAGCATTTTTCAAGTATAGCTTCGCCACACATAGAAATTTTTTTTTCAATATACCTAGGTATGCGTATTACATATAAATTAATAAAATTATAAAATTCCTCAGCCAACTACCTATGAAACTCCAACGCATCCAGTGGTCATCTATTTAACCTTGCCAGATTCCATACGGTTGTTACTATCAAGTCTAAAAATTAAGTGAACAAACAGAAAAACTAGAAATGATCTAAGACCAATTCTTATGATACCCGTGTGAAATTTCGTCTGGTCACCCATTGAGCAATTTTGATTTTTGCAGTGGTTTTTCGCATATATTTCTAGAACGGTTCGTCGGTCAGTAAAAATGATTATAACCAATTTCATAGGATTTCATATTCTGAAGAACTTTGCAGTACCATAAAAACGTCTAGGACTGAACCTTTTTATAGCATACGTAGAAAACCGAAAATTTTATATGGCAACGCCAGGACTAGGTTGCTCGAGTTAGCCAATTTTTGAAATCATATTTACTATTTCTATGAAAACACCGTGTAACATCTCAACCGGCTACGCTTACGCGTTCTCAGGTAGTGTCCAAATATATAGTGAAGAACGAAAGTTTTGTATGGGATGTTTCAAACGCAATGACGGACTTAGTATACTTTATGACTTTATCATCTAGGGTATAATAAAGGCATATAGACTCAATGGCGACCCCCTTTAGATTAGATTAGATTCGTAGAGGGGTGTGTAGGCGTCAGCCTCGCAATCACCGCGACCTAAAATATCTATTGTGAGTCCCCGTTGAATTTATTCCCTGTCTAGGTTTAGACTGTTAATAAAGTCTAGGATCCTTCTGGGATTGAGGTTCCGTACGTAGTTAGGTGTAGGAAAAGCATGTTCGAGATGGAGTAGTCTCCGCCTGGTCAATGCTTCGCAGTTGCAGAGCAGGTGCTCCGAGGTTTCATGAGCATCCTGGCAAAAGCGGCAGGATGAAGTCTCAGCCAAGCCCATCTTGTTAAGGTGATACCTCAAGGGGCAATGGCCTGAGAAGAGTTCTGTAATTATTTTGAGCTCTGTTTTCTTGAGAAGTAATAGTTCTTTTGTTTTTCCTCCAGAGGTGTCGATAAACTTTTTTGCCTGACGAAGTCCTTGTAGCCTTTCCCAGTACAGGGATTTTTGTTTGTTCTCCCAGTTATTTAGGGCAGCTTTGAGGTGCCACAGAATGGCTCCGGTCCGCCAAAGAGAGTTTCCGCTCCTCTTTTGGCTAGGCCATCAGCAATTTCGTTGCCTTTATGGCCCTCATGTCCAGATACCCACATGAGGATAACTTTGCTTCCTCTTGATAAATCTTTTAGGGTTTGTAGACACTCCCAGACTATCCCTGACTTGATGGTGTAGGACTTTAAGGCCTTGAGGGCAGCTTGACTGTCCGAGAGAATATTAATAGTTGAGCCATTTATGGCTCTTTTAATGCAGGTATTGGCGCATTCTTCTATGGCCAATACCTCGGCCTGGAATACGGTAGGGGTAGAGTCCAGGGCCTTTGATATATGGCATCTGGGGCCGTATACGCCCAGTCCGACTCCACTGTTCGTTTTTGAACCGTCTGTATACCACACCATCGATCCTTGTTGAAAGGACGGTTTAGTGGAACGCCATTGCTGTCGGTTTCCTAGAACCACATCGAATGGTCTTACAAAATCCACCTTGGGTTTGATTATATCAGATATTGTCGTCATTTGCTCAAAGCGTATCTGTTTTAAGATACTTCAATGACCAACCAGATTCCCTGGTTTTAACTGTTTCTCCTTTTGCAGTCTAATAGCACTGGAGATTGCTTCCTTTTTCACCTGCAGATGTAGGGGTGGAAGGTTTAGTAAGGCTTCCATGGCTGCTGTAGGACAGGTCCTCATGGCACCAGTTATTCCTAGACAGGCAAGCCGTAGTGTTTTTTGAAGCAGAGCCTCAGCCTTCTTTTCATTAGTTTTTGGCCACCATGCGAGGGCCGCATAGGTGACCATGGGTCTAACAACCGTGGTGTACATCCAGTACATCATTTTTGGCTTCAGACCCCATGTTCTGCCAATGAAGCGACGGCACGTGTAGAGAGATCCTATCGCTCTTTCCGTCACTCTAGACAGATGCGAATTCCAGGAAAGTTTCTTATCTAAGGTGACCCCCAGATATTTGACTTCTTCTGAAAATATCAATTCCGTGTTATCGAGAAGAGGAGCCTTGAGTGAAAGCTTTGATCTTCTCGTGAACGGAACGATAACCGTTTTGTTTGGGTTTACACTGAGGTCTTTGGTTAAGCACCAAGTGTGGACTTTAGAAAGAGCTTTTTGCATGAGGTCGGATATGACTTGGTCATGCTTGCCCCGTATCGTGACTACTAGGTCATCCGCGTAGCCTTGTACGGTAAAACCCGAACTGGTAAGCTTCTCTAAGAGATCATCAATCACGATCGACCATAGGAGTGGAGAGAGAACTCCTCCTTGTGGGCAGCCTTTAGCTGCAGTGATCGTGACTGAACAGTTTCCTAGAGTAGTAGTTATCCTCCTGCTTCTAAGCATGGAGTCTATCCAATTAACCGTGGGGGGTTCGAAGCCCTTGTCCTCGGCAGCTGATTTAATTGCTTCGAAGGAGGTGTTATCAAAAGCACCTTCTATGTCTGCAAATGCACATAAGGCCACCTCTTTTGCTTCAAGAGCTTTTTCGAGGTCTTTAACCAAAGTGTGGATGGCAGTCTCGGTAGACTTGCCTGCTTGATAAGCGAATTGCTTAGAATGAAGTGGTGATTTAATCAAAACTTCACTTCGAATATGTAGGCGACCCCCTTTAGTATAATTTTGTCATTTGAAATGCAACTTATTTTGTTTGAAGGATTTTTTTATTTATCTTGACCAGTTTCACTACCGATGTACACTCTAGTGTACATGACTTTGGGATCTATTGAAAATTATCTGCAAAAACGTCTTAGTGTAATTTCTTTTAACGCGCAATAAACTGGTTTTTCTCTCAACGTGCCTAGTTTCAGAGATATGCTTTAAAAATTTTATTCGTTTTAAGACATTTTTTAAGAAAGTCGAACGAAAAAGTTAATTTTGCGTTCTCAAATTTTAGACATAAAACAAAGTCCATAAAATTGTTGGCAGCTATATAGGTAAACTCAGTGTTATTCGTGCACATCTTGTAAACAATAATTTTTGGAATTGGTGTTCCAGTCGCTGCAAATCAAATGTACATTTGAGTGTACATGGGTTGTCAAGGGGTGTAAATGTAGTCATTCAACTTTTAAAACATTCAGTTCTTACCTCTGTAAACAAATATCTACTATATGAAGGAATCGATAAAAACATAAGAAATGCTAAAAATAAAAATTTAATTCTTCAGAATGGACATGTTATATGTATTCGCATTTGGAATTAGTGTCGCCAAACCAAACCCACTACTTTACACGCTGGGAATTTTGAAATTACCGCAGAACACAATGTTTTGGGTATTGCAAATATTCACGGAGAATATGTCACGCATTCGATTTTATATACTTCATACGCATTTCCATTTAGTATACACACAGTTGATACCTAATAATAATAATAAATTTTATCGTATGCCGCCGATCATGGATGCAGTTCGAAAACTTACGTTGGAGCACCAATTGGAAAAAATACTTTGTATCGATGAGCAGATTATACCGTTCAAAGGACGTTTGCATAGGAAGAGGAGGAAAATATAAATGGACCGAACCGACAAAATTACTTTTATTCTCTGCCTTGATACTCGTTACGACCAAGTCGTTCACTTTCCACGTTTCGAATCAACGCAATGTACAGCAGTTCGATGCAAATTACAAGGATCCATGCATAGAACATATTTCTATTGTGCGAAATGCAAAGCACAACTGTGCATTCGACGAAATTCGGAATGTTCCTTCGAGAAATATTGAAAATAAGTTATTTGTAATGCCACTTTATAACAATGTTTATACTTTTATATTCAAGTGAATTACAATTTGATTTAAATTTAATTAAAAAATACAATTTAAATAAATCATTATTACATAATAGACACGCTCTTTTCACTTAAAACAACTTTCATTAGCGCTCGTATAGTCCTTCATTTTTTATAAGAAGTAGTCGGAGTTCAACTACAATGACTACCCATGTAACATCTCTCACCGACCACACCTTTACAGGCAGGTAACAAATTTTTACCGTAAAGTACTTCTGTGACCCATATGACTATTCATTATTATTATTAATAAAGGGGGATGCAGACAGGACTCTCGCTTCTCATCTTGTCACCGCGACCTATAAGATCTTTTGTGACATCGACCCATATGAGTAAAAACCATCACTAAAAAAATTTTCCAACTGCGCGTTTAAGATGGGTACTGAAAGGATTAACTTTAGTTTAGCCTGTACGTATTATTTATAACAGGAAATGACATTAGAATCATTTAGAAGATCTATTCACATCAAGTTATTAACAAATATATTGTGACAGATTTCCTAAAATTGTTAATCGAAATCAGTCAAAACAATATAAAAAGCCCATAAAAGATAACCACAATATGCCGAAAAAACGGCCACCAGTGAATTTACCTGAAAATTAGGGGATCCTGTCGACTTCTTGAGTGTAGCGTACATAGGTATAGAAAAGATAAAAATCGGGAATTAGAATTTGAATACAGAACATCCTGATTCATAACGATCGGACCATCTGGAAAGTCATTTCTTCCCTTGAATGAGACATCAGAAAACGGATAAAAATTATAAAACGCGCTCTCTGCTCTTCCGTTGTTTGAAAAAAAAAGAAGGAAGGCAAGTGCGGGCATTATTTTTGAAGAGTTATATTAGTAAAAATAAGTCAAAATTTCTGTGAATAAAAATAAATAAAAATTCTTGAAATCGCCGAGTTTTAATTATCTGTCCAAGTTTGTTTATTTTCTATTTGTTTATCTTTACAAAAGCTCTTTGCTGGAGAGCTGATACAGATCTTCAGAATAGAGCCGTAAAAATGTCGGTCCACTTAAAGGCCGAAGGAACACCTCCTAGAGGAAAACGAAAACATAGGTGGCTGCTCCTGCAATTTGTTTTGTTTGGGAAAAGGTATGGTTGTTTTTTCTAATTCTTTTTTCGTAACCCTTCGGATTCCGATGAGTTTTGTTAGACTGTGCTTCACTACTTGCACCATCCGTTCTGCCATCCCATTCGCCATTGGATAGTATGGCGGTCTTTTGAGCACCTCCACTTCGTTATTCGATAGAAACTGAATAAATCGCCTGGAGTTGAAAGGGGGTCCGTTATCGGTGACAAATTGATCGGGTAAAGCAAAAACTAAAAAGGATTTCCGTAGTTGTGCAATTAATTCTTCAGCATCGGTTGATTCCATTACATACAAGTCTATCCATATTGAAGTTGAATCCATTACTAGAAGGATTGGCTTGCCACCTAAGTGTAAGAAATCTCCATGAACGCGACTCCTGGGACGTTCATACCTTGGCCAACCGATGAAGCTGTAGTCTTTTGGGTTGTTTCGTCTATTTCTTTGGCACTCCTCACAGTCGTGAACTAATTGTTCGATTTCGGTGTTCAAGCTTGGCAACCAGCAGGAGGACCTGGCCAATATATGCATTTTGACTATTCCTGGATGTGCTTCATGAAGCAATTTTAAAACGTAGTACTGCAGCATTTGTGGTATAACTACACGAATACCCCAGATCACGCAGTTTTGCTCTATAGATAAGTCAGTTCTTCGATCAAAGTACAGTTTTAGAGAAGCATCAGATATATGATTCGGCCATCCGGTTTTGATAAGGGATAAAACTTTTCTTAAGGTACTTTCAGTACTGGTGTAGGTAGCAACGTCCTTAAAGGAAAATGGTTTAACGTCTTCTTTCGCAAAAGAGTTTATAAGGTTTTGTGGTAACTCTTGTGTATGCTCATTTGGTAAAGCCAATCTGGATAATGCATCTGGTGCAAACATGTCCTTATCTCTTTTATATCGTATTTGATAATTATATCCTGATAGTATGATAGCCCAACGTTGAAGTCGTGATGATGTAGTATTCGATATTCCTTTCTTTGGATCAAATATAGTCCTTAAAGGCTGATGGTCAGTGTATAATATGAATGATCTTCCATACAAATACTTATGCAACTTTTTAACTCCGAAAATAATGCCTAGTGCTTCTTTCTCAACTTGAGAATAATTTCGCTCCCCCTCTGAAAGACTAGCTGAAGAAAAAGCGACTGGCATCTCGACATCATTGGTGATCTGGCTTAACACGGCTCCTACTCCGGTAGAACTGGCATCGCAGACTAAGACTAGAGGCTTCGTTGGATCATAATGGACTAGAAGACTTTTATCTGATAGGGACTTCTTACTCTTTTCGTAAGCCGCTTGACAAGCTGGTGACCATTCGAATGAAACTCCTTTACGCAAAAGGTTGTATAATGGCGATAGTAATGAAGACTGCATTGGGACAAAAGATCGATAAAAATTGAGAAAACCTAGGTAGGCTCTTAGCTGAGTAAGGTCCATTGGACGTGGTACATTGCGAATCGCCTCAACCTTTTTTGGACTGGGCTGTATACCCTGACTACTAACAATGTGACCCAAATATTCAACCCGACTTGAGAAGAATGTACATTTGTTAATGTTAATATGAACATTAGCTTCTGACAGACGACTTAAGACTTCATTGACGTTAGCCTGGCACTCCTCGAATGATTTTCCACCGATAACAACATCATCAATGTAACATTGGTAATCGTTTAAACCTCGCAAAATCTCATCCATCTTGCTTTGGAAAAGGGCTGAAGCAGTTTTCAATCCATAAGTTAGACGATTTTGAAATAGACCGATATGCATGTTGACTGTAGAAAAATGTTTGGATTGTTCTGACAATTCCAACTGCTGATAAGCTCCTGTTAAGTCTGTAACGAAGTTACATACATTTCAGCTAGACACCAGCGAAAACGAGTGTCTGGCAGCCGCAACAAAGTAAGCCAGCCGTCGAGAGGAGAGCACACTACTGATAAGCAGCTCAGTAGTGTCCCGTGCTGGTGGCGTGATAGTAGAAAGGAGCATTCTACACCCGACGCCATCAGCCAGACTGCCTATAAATAGCCGGCAGCCAGTAGCCTGATCACTCAGTCGATCAGTAAGCATCGAAGTGAAATCATCCGAAAGCTACTAGTCACCGTTCAAACAAAAAATCCGACCGCGAGTGTACAACTCCAACGTAATCAGAGTTGACCCCCACCAGTGGAATACCAGAAGGCTGGCTATAAAAGTCAGTCAAGCACCGACAGATTAGTCAGTTGCCTCCCAGCAGCTCGACTAGAAACTTCTCCCGTCCAGTCCTATCCGCAAGTCGTGTTGACTAGTTCAACGGCAAGCGCACGTTAATCGTGCTGGCCTGAGAATTAGTAAGCGCACGCATTCCGTCCCCATTCCCCCGTGTAGGCTACTCTCCCGATAAGCGCACGTTAATCGTGTTGATCAAAAGAGTAGCGGGCGCACGAATATCAATTCCGTCCCCGTACCGTGTTGGCTACTCTAACGACGAAGCGCACGTTCATCGTGTTGGTCAGAGGAGTAGTAAGCGCACACGTACATTCCATCCCGCATCCCCCGTGTTGGCTATTCTGACGACAAGCGCACGTCATCGTGTTGGTCAGAAGAATAGCGAGCGCACGCTCCGTCCTGCATCCCCCGTGTTCGCTACTCCTAACGACAAGCGCACGTTAATCGTGTTGGTCGAAGGAATAGTAAGCGCACGCTCCTACCCCGCACCTACGCCGCGTAGTCTTAAGTTATTATAAGTAGGTGAGTGAGTATAGATTAAGTAGTGTGTGTGTATTCCGTATACCGCCCGAACCGTAGAGCTAGAACAGCGCTCTGAAACCTAGCAACGTCGGAAAACGGCCCTGAATAATCTCCTGACTACCCGCACACCAACATCGACGTTACAAGTCCAAGACTGTAAAAACTTTACTACCTCCTAAGGTGACTAAAATATCATTAATGTGCGGTAGTGGATAATGGTAGGTATCTATAACCCTATTCAAAGTTACTTTAAAGTCCACACATATCCTTATACCAACATCTTTTTTCGCGACAACTACTATGGGGCTCGCCCCATTGCTAGTTCTGACCTGATGTATAATGTTTTCCCTTTCTAGTTTATGAAGCTCCGCTTCTACTTTGGAACGCAGAGCATACGACACTGGATGAGCCTTACAAAATATCGGGCTAACTTCTTCCTTGACTGAAATGGAGATTTTGTGACCTTTGATTGGACTTACGTTTTGATCAAATACATTCCTATAATTTTTTCTATGTGACTCTATTGTACGGTTAGCATTGTTTTGATACCATGACCTCCGTTATATGCTGCTTAGAAGCTTTCAGAGGTCCAACGCTCGAAGTTGCTCGAAGTTGCTGATTATGTGCTATACGCACCCTCCCACACAAAGTGGGAGTCTACAAAAAGACTTTTGCGCCCAATTTGGCGGACACCGAAGAATTAGCAGCATATAAAAGAGTGTCAAAGTAGTGACATAAATTGAATAAATTTAAACTCCTCGCGGTTCGTCTGGTGTCTTATTGAGGAGCTCCAAAGCTCTTGACGAAATCGTTTCCCCTCTCAAGCACGAAAGCTTCTCTGAAATAAACTTGACAGAGCACATATACCAATATATACCGCTCAGCACTTACCTGGGCAGTGGGCACATATGCATTTCATTTATTTAAAATAATTTGTGTATAGAAATTTTTTAAATAATTTCCTCATAGATAATGGACATTTTTTTATTTTTTAAACAAATATGCAAAAAGAATTAGAGTTTGTTTTTTGGTAATGCATGTGTTAGCCACTTTCTGGATTTTCATCCTAAAACGGATTGTATTTACCTGGGTAAATATTGGGATCCTTTAGAAAATGTCATATATAAGGGTCTACTAAAATGGCAAATTACCATCTATTTTACACACAATTCTTGTATTTATAAGAATATATATATGTATAATGTAAGCTATTCATTTTTATATACACACATCTGTATGTACAAATGTGAATTTCTTACTTGCTCTGACAATAACAATGAGTGCCAAAAACTTTTTTTTTTTTTTATGTAATGCATTTTCTCTTGACGGTACTGCGAATTTATTGTGCGGTATAGATTGTCGGTTGACGAAAGGAGCCATTTTTATCGGAGGATGCTTTCAGCAATCGATGATCAAAGTTTGGATGTATACTTGAAGGTACTGATGATTTGAAGGAAGTGTATATACCTCCAATTGAAAACGAAGCAGCTGATGAAGAAACTAGTGATACAAAAGCAGGTATAGGTTGAAGATATTCAATTGGATGAGATCAGTGCGGATGAAAACTCGGACAACGAATTAGAATTGCATGATCCTGAACAATTTTTCATTGGACGTGACGGTACTAAATGGAGCAAAATCCCACCACGAGTACATCGAGTTTGAGCTCATAATATTTTGCGGTCGACGCAAATAGGATCGATATCATCAACGAAAAATAGGGATCCAGTACCTACAAATTTTTCAATTGTTTTAATTGTTAACCCATCCGAGATATCATTTGTCGCTACACAAAACGAAAGGCACGTGAGACGTAATTTCCTTTTATATGGTGTACCAAATTCACCCAATATATGCCATCAAAACCATCAAACTGTACGGTATCAAACTGTACGGTATCAAACTGTGGTGGCATGCGATGCTAAAACGTTTTAGTGATGTTGGTGGTTCAAGTTTACAAGGAAACCAACGTGGTTGCCCACGTGAAACTCAGTTTAAGCTGGAAAATTATATCTTACAATATTTTCTAAACTACCGCGGCTTTTAGGTGAACGGATCGTAAAGGATTTAGTTTCAATATACAAAAAATACTGGTCGAAACATCACGACAGACAATTTTTTCACATCTTTGCCACTTGCCACTCATTTGATATCGTTGAATTTATCCCTAGTTGGCGCTAGCAGAAAAAATAAAGCATATATCCTGCCAGAACTTGGAGGTAATGAAAGACATACTTTCATGAAACTGGGTACATTATGTTCGTTATGTTCCCAAGGAAAACAAAGCAGCGGTACTGATATCAACCGTGCATTACGATACAAACATTTCTGGCTCAACGGATAAGCCGTCAATTACCCTCTATTATACCACTTGGGGAGGACACAATAAATCAATTCTGGTCGCAGTGTCGGCAGGGTCGCAGTGGCCAAGTCACCATACTGTTAAGCTAACCCAACATGTATTCAACTGCTTGGCAATATTAACCCCATTTTGTCCTTTTTTCTACTATTTTTATAATGCTTTAAAAATACAGATCATATAAAATTGGGTATTCTTTTATATGATTTTAATTAATTTTTCAACACCCACTTGAGTTTGCATTATCCACTTTGATCTCATAGATCGCGACAGATGACTAGAATTGTGCATGCTGCGATAGACATTTAAATCGCTGGCCAAACGCTGCAGAAATTCATTGCATCGCTGTGATCTATCGCGTTGGTGTGAACGTTTAGTTTGAAAACTATGTGTAGCGATCTGTCGCTGTCGCCGGTATGAATCGGCCTTTAATGTAACAAAGATTTTACTTGTTTTTTTTCTCCTCAACTAATTTTTCAGCCTTTTTATTTGGTTGCAGCTAGCTTTTTTTTTTAATTTTTACGAATGGTGTTGAGGTGTTGAATCGTACTGAGGTTATATAATGTCTGTGTGCTTTCTAAAATATTTAGAACTTCGTTTTCGGATACCAGTAGAGGCTCTAGATTTACTTCAGTGTAATATTCAAAAATTGGTGCGAGATTTCCTTCTGACAATACTTGATTACTTTCATTCTGATAATAAGGTTCATATAGCTTTTGAAAAACATTGTAAAGTAATAAAAAGTCTTCCGAGTACGTGCTGGCTGAATCGTTGGAATTCTGCAACTTTCCCAACTTGTCGATACCAATAATTCGTCTCAACCCCTCATACTGAATCGCCTTTGGAGGGACGTCATTCTTTGCTTGTACCTTCAAGAATAGAATTCTATTCCGGACATTTTGTATAAGAATATACGGAATTTGGGTCGGAAATGTATACTCCGCAGGCCTGAATACCGTTAATATTGTCTCCTTTTTAATACAAGTACCCGTGACATCCTTAATAACTGAAGCAAAATGTTCCTTTGTTAGTTATTTCATCTTCTATATTATTTATCCTCCATGTCTGCCCAACTTCTTGCCAACTAGTTTTCACCAGATTAAAAGTGAATGTGTCTGCTGGCTGCAGAATGCGAGTCGCATTTGGGTACAGGCAAATCGAAATAATTTGCAATTCATTGCACAGTTTTGACAATTGATATGTCACGGTACAGAGAATTCAAGTTATTTTCATTAAATTTTGACACATGTTCTGTGACATACATGTATATATAGATCTCTATAGAAAAGACAGAGAGAAGATACAATTTATCGAAATATCTTGCACACATTTTAAAGAATTTAACTTCACACTCTGAGTACAATGTTGGAAATTCCATGGATTTCAAGGAAATTATTTCTAAGACTTAAATTGAGCCTAACGAATCTATGGTATCGTTTGACGTTGTATCTTTGTTTACTAGCATTGCAACGAGACTCTGCTTGGAAATAATAAAAGCAAAATGGAATATTGTGGAATCATTCACCAATTTAACGAAGAGAAAGTTCCTTGAAATGTTGGAATTTTCCATTGTAGAAGCCAACTATTTCGTCTTCAATAAAGATATTTACAAACAGATATCTGGTATACCCATGGGAAACTCACATTCACCGACTTTAGCAGATATAGTTATGGAGGAATGACTTACTAACAGTTTAAATTTAAAAAAAGTTGAAAGAAAGCCCAGATTATTGAAATAATATGTTGATGATTTATTTTCAATTGCACCACATGATAACATTAATAATGTTCTCAATGAACTAAACAATTTCCATCCCAAATTATATTTCACAGTAGAATCGGAAGTGAATGGTTGATTTCCTTTCCTGGACGTTAAAATTATGAGAAGAAGCAAAGAGCTCATAACTGATTGGTATTCAAAACCCATATCATCGGGTATGTTACTACATTTCAAATCTACTCATCCTAATTATCAAAAAATGAACACAGCTAGAAATTTCATAGGTAGAGGAGTTTTACACATAAGTCAGTCATCCAGAATTTCACCACACAAATATTCTTGTTATACGTGCAATTCTTTCGCAAAATGGCTTCTCAAAAAAGATGATTAACCCATCTTTTTCGGGTCGAGTTTACGTCTATTCGACGTAAATTAGGGCAGCGACTAATTGTGGTTAAGTTAAGATTACCTAATATTTACGTCCGATTTACGTAAGTGGAGAATGAGAGGACGTCGTATCGACGTAAATATTACGGACATTAGGGCGTATATCCCTATAGGGCACTGGACTCATTTCCTTGATTTGGTAAATTGAACGTAAATTTCACGTCGAATTTACGTAAATTTTCCTTAATCTCGACCTATTTTCTACCTAGTTAACTCAAGTTAAGGTGTGTGTTAATATAGAAGGAATTACATTTTATAAAAATTGTATGTGTATATTTTCCCTATTTTAAATATTATGAACAAGGCACATAACTCCAAATTGAAAGATTATGAGAAGTATTCCTGTGGCCGTATTCAAATTTAATTCTCGCTGCTTCTAAGCGTTCAATTTAAAACGAGACAAATTTTATTGATAAATATGGAAATAATTTTTCGAAAAACACCAACGCGCTTTAAAAATATTGTAAAGTATATGTAAAAAGTAATAATTTTAAAGTTTTTTTTTTTTAATTATTCTTTAGTTTCCGATTTAGAGCATTGAAATTAATTTAAATATTCTTTGATCGGAATTAAGAAAAATTCATTTATTTGGGTTTTCTTTGCAGTAACTATGGAAAAATTTAAATTAAGGTATTATGCAATTTTTCTATACATTCCTTCAATATATGGCAGCCATGTTTTGTTAAATAAATATGGCGCATATTACATTTTTCGACCTAGAAGTTAGTTTGACTTACAATTTTTCCTTATACGGCGACTTTCCTGGATGGCATAGCGAAATAACCAAAATTCTCGACATTGAAGGCAAAAATCCCTGTTCAAGTAATTTTGTATTCAAAGGCAATGAATTGATTTATTTACATCTTAAAAATAGTAAACCATGTGATTACCATCATCATTTTGACGCAAGATTTGTTAAAAAAAACCGGTGAATACAAACGCAGCTGAATATGGGTATATTCCGCATGATTGGGAAGCACATAATCAAGTGTACTTATTGGTCCAAATCAAGTGTAGCACCTTTAAGAAAAGATGCAAATAGTATTCCACAGCCTGACTGATTCCGATATGAATGTGTCGTAAAAAGGGGGATCATTTGTAATCTTGATGAAGCGATTCAATGGGACGAAGAGTTTATTAATTCCAGTGATACTGAAGTGAAACAAAAGTTAATGGACTTTAATTTTTTGTTGTATTATTACGTAATTTCAACTATTAGGGATTTCGCCAAACATGGCCATTTAGTCCAATTTACCTTGACGTTAACTATTTTTTTGGAATTCGGACTTTGAGGGCGAACACAATCGAATAGGGAATTATTTACGGAATATTTACGTTATCTTGCCTTGAACTTGGGAATAGATCTAACTACAAAGTCCATACATTTCCTTAAAGTTGACCGCAAAGTTAAGTAAAATTTAGGTAAAAAGTAAGGAAATTTTTCTTATTTCTCCTAATTCTTACGAGGTCAATTAAAAAGGAATTATTACGTAATTTTTTCCTAATAATTAACTACGAAGTCAAGATTACTTTGAGGAGCTAATTTAAGCAATTATTAAGTAAAATTTTCTTCCTAATTAACCTTAAAGGAGAGTGGTCTTTGAGGTTAAATTCTTAAATTCTAATTTACGTAACCAAAATAACCAAAATAGGTCGATCGGGCCTCAAAGATTGGAAAATTAATCGCTAATGTTACTTGGGAATTCACTGTGTTTCCAACATATACACAAACTACGGCAATCAAACTCAAATTGCCACCACAATCCATTAAATAATAATCCTCTCAAAACTTACAGGTCAGCAACATACATCCCGGTCCTCTCAGAGAACCTTAATAGGAAACTTAATAATCCACAAACAAAAGTAGCGTTAGAGTCCTGAAAATCAGTAAAAAACTGCTTTAGCAAAATTAAAGATAAAATTCCAAGGGCATTAGTGTCTGATATGGTATGTAAAATCCCCTTTGGGGGACAAAACATGCAACATGTCCTATGTAGGAACAACAGGGCAGTATCTTAAAAATAGAATAACTAATCATAAATCGGACATAAAGCCAGAAAACAAAGGAAAGACATCTTTGTAAAACCGCTGCTTGTCCAATGACTAATTAACCCGATTGTAATAATATTACTCTTGAGGCCTTACACATTGAAAGCACGAAAAATACAATGAATAGGCGAACAAACACAGACACATACCATTTCATACAGTCTCTTAGAGAATCCCTAACACCCTAAAATTTATATATGTGGGAAAATAAAAAATAAAAATGGCCGTTATGACTCTCTTGGGGATCACATATTCAAAAACCAGTAGATTTTTAAAATTTGACTAGGACAATTCACTCCGCTTAATGTTTATGTTAATTAATTACAAGTGTTACAGTTATTTGTGATTTTGTTATATTTATATTTGTGTTTATCTAAATTCAATATTCGATCGGATTAGATTGTTAGAATAGCTCGTAAGTAAAAAATAGATAAGCAAATGTACTTGTATAGATAAGTGAAAGTGCTTCTGAGGGCGGCAACGATATTTGCCGAAAAGTGAAGCCAATAAAGGTTTATAACAGGATTAATTAAATCTTTCATTAATCACCGACCGCTACACGCGAGAACTTAAAAGACAACACTTTTTTTTTAAAGCCCATCTGCATAACTAGCACTTTTAAGTGTACGCGTTCTCGAGTTGTCGTGAGGACGGATAGTCGGACATGCAAAAATCAAAAACAAAATTCTACTTTTATGCATTATTTTGTATGCGGTATAAAAAGGATGTCATATGACGTTTTTGAGTGCAAACACAATCTACATATATCGGATGTAAGTAACAAATTAACCAATGATTTGTATAATGTAATAAACTTTTAGATATTCGACAACCGATTTTAGAAGGTTTCGTATTTAGATTTTTTTGTATTGTGAATTTATTATTTTGAGGAAAACTCTGACAATTTTACCTTCTAATGTAATTTTCAAATTTTATATAATTAATTTAATATTAAACACTTTCTCGATTCTGCTACTATTCCGCGCTATTTAACAAATGTCAACTGATGCCGTATGCAGTGGTTTCGAAATTAACGTAAGCGATGTGATGCAGTGCACACCAATGTTGTCGGTATATTTTCTAATTCAGAAAGTGTGTATGTATAATAATGTAAAAACACACAAAAATGGAAAGAAACCATGCTCTTAAAATTTTGAAAATAATATATGCAATTGGGTTACTCAAAGCTATTGTTACAACTCTCGATTCACTTGGTTCACTTTCTAGACAAATATCTCTAATTAGCGCGCATCTATAACATTCTAGATGCAATCTTAGTTCTTGTCTACAGATAGATATAAAATTTAACAATTACTAATACAAAATACAAGATCTCTAAAACAAAGTTTAAATCTATGCTAAACATTAATTTTTCTTTTTCAGTATCTGACTTCACCGAAACCCTATCCCATCTATATGAAGAACATGCTGCCGCCCTCCAAACATTAGTTTCCACATATCGCAAAAAGAATGGAGAGCTTCGTAAGGAAAGGTGAAAAATCAAACAATTGACAGTGCGACAATGAAACATTAACAACATAAAAATTTACTTTCAGACCAGCATGCCATTCTTCGTTGTTCCAGGCGTGGGAGACATTCCTCCAAGAAATCGAAGCTGACTCCCAAGCATCAAGTGATGTGGCTAGTACGCTATCTAGACAGGTAAGAAGAACATCAATCATTTTTATGAACATTGATAATATTAAGGCAGGACATTTATTGTATTTGGGTAAGTCACGAACTTCAAATGGCATAACTCTCGGGTCGTTAATAATTATGCTGAACGAATAAAAGCAAGCTCACGTGACCGTTGATGCGATATAATTAAATAAATCCCTAAAGATGTATATCCCTTTCTGTTGTTGAATCCCAAGGCAGAGTAAAATGCCTTAAAGTTTCTTGTCTCGTAGATATACATATAATGTGTGTATACCGCTCAGTATTATCCGAGATGTGGGACTGGAATTTAAAATTAAAGCCATTTATCATATGCGATGAAAAAAGAAAAAAAAAAAAAGATGGGGTAACTCAGACGTTCAAGAACTTCATGACAAATTTATTATTCGTGAATTAATAAATGGTGTTCGCTGTACGTTTGAGGATCTCAGCGATTATTTATTGCATAGAAACGGAAGGCTAAGGAGTTTTTTACGGGATTGCACTTTGAGCCTGAATTGGTGTGACAGCCTTGGAGGGATTGTGAACGTGTTGAAGGCATGAAATATTTAAATGGGATCCAAACATTTTATGAGTGGATCAACATTTAAAAAAAATCGATTTTCTGAATCCTCATGAGAGGCCTTAAGTCTCCGTAGATGGGTTGGTAGGACAAAATCTATTTTATATTTCGAACTTTCCATGTATACTATACGCGAGTATACGAAAACCATTCTTAATTCTTGAAATCCTATAAAATAGTTTTCTGCAGACCTTCTAATAACTAGCTTATGTGTATATGGTAAGTAAGTGTTCAAGGAACTAAGAGAGAGAGAGAGAGAGCAATCAGCACTTGATTAGACAGTATTAGCAGCATCAAGCTATTAGAGGGCCTGCTGAAAATCCATGAATAAAGATATTTTAAAATGACCAAAAGGCATTCTGTTGAAGGGCACATGACGATACTTTAAAATCTTTTTTCTTCTCTCAAATTGATATGAGCATAGATGGCACAAGAACTAGATGTCGAATGGCATACTAGAGCAGAGTACACAGATTGCGAAATGAGTAGTGCATTCTGAAATGAACCATAACATGTTTTAATGCATGCCGAAAGCAAATGTTTCTATAATAACAATTTTATATACGTTTAATCGACTTTCTCTGCACCTCAGATACGAAAATATCCCCTAGTTTTACAAACTTTTGTATATATCTATCTCTTTTCGTCGTATCCTTAAAATTCACTGAAACATCTTTGGTTACTGATGTTGCAGTGACTTTTAAGGATACGCGTTTTCTGCTGTTGGTAGCTATTGTGATCTAAACTACAAATTTCTGATTTTCATAACTTTTTTTTTTACTTTGGCCTCTATTTTTTTTTTCAGAAGGTCATTAACATAACTCCTTTTATAAATAATGTAAATTGTTGACTCTCATCCTTAATTTGACCTATTACACCCTATGTGATATCTGAAAACCTTAAAGAGTTATCAGCTCTTAAGTTGTTACTTTAGTGACTGAAAACACAAAATTAAAAAAAAATATTGGCTAATTTCAGTATGACCTGAATAGGTTATGAAAAAAGGTAAGAAAATCCGAAAGGTGACCGCCCAAGAAACAATATTTTTTATATAGTAGTAACCGTAAGGTTTCCATTACCAAATTATATAACTTGAGTTATATAGGCAAGTACTCGAAACCTCTTTGTAACCACTATAAACCCGTTATAGAGCTTAAATGGAGGATTATATAATGGTTACTGTGACCTGATTTAGGTAACGTTATATAACTAAAAAAAATTATAAGGTGAGTAACAAAAATATTCTGGTTACCTTAATATAACTTCTTATATAACCCTTATATAACCTAGGGTGCTCTCGATTAATTTATTTTGGTAATAGCAGTGGTTGCAGTAACGTTTCGGTTACCTTTATAAACTTTGTTTATAATGGTCATGGTAACGTTTCCACAATGCTTGGAATTTTCTCAGACACCTCCAAAAATAAGGAATTTTTAAAAATTTTAATAAAATATGACAAAATTTAAAATTTTCACTTAGGTGGTATTAATTCATAAAGGTAACTTAACATAATTTAGAAATGTTATATACCGAAAAACATGTATTTTCTTCTAAAAAAATAAAACGGAAGCCATATATCTGTAATTTAAAAAATTGGCTTAACCGACATTTTCCTTTTTATCTGCAATGCACAGATGAAAAATTGGCGGCTTGTACTTAAATGAACAAACTACTATTACAAAACTTCAAGTAGTTTTATATGAACTCTGGCTCTATTATATAAACTTAGCAACCCCTATAAATCTTCTAGAAATATTATATAAACTAAAGGAACTACCATGCCTCCAAAATGGTCCTTATATACCCGTCATAATATGTTACCTTTGGTAATGTTATATATCTTATAGTGACAAAAACAGACGTTATCGTTTTTATATACCCTTTGGTTATATTGTGTTAAATAAATAAAACCAAACCAGTTTTATAATGGCTCCTTCGACACTAAAAGTAATTGGTTTTTATAACGATCACCGTAGTTACTAAAGCGCCACCAAGAAATGTTACGATATTTTATAGTGGGTATATGTATTACTGAAAGTTCCCAATATTTATTAGAATCACCTAAATTACTGAATGTTGTCGAGTTATATAAGGTTAACTACGGATATCGCAATAAATACTTATTACGAATAAGTCATATAACATGGTGATGAAAACAATTATAAAACTATCTTTTGTACCTTCTAGTGATGGTTACTCTAAATTATATAGACCGGTGTTCGAAAAATTTCTATCATCAACTTATAAAACCTTTACGAACTTAAGTCCACGATAACTAGTAACCTTAAAATACTCTAATATAACTACGTCACCAGTTGGTAATATTATAAAACATACAATAAACACATAAACACATATAATCACTCAAATTCTTAAATAACCCAGTAACCCGCTCCCCCAGCCATTCAATTTTTTGTTTGGCTAGGTTGAAACACCCTGTATACAAACGTTTAGAATTGCAGCGTCAAGACAAGATCAGCGGCAAAATAAAACGAAGAAAGTGGACTCGAATTGGTTTCTTGCTGTAACAAAAACATTCCGAAGCAGACACTCGACTGAAACCCGGAACGAAGGAGATCCTTAATGGGAAGAAACTTTGACTACTAATAATTTTGACAGGTACAATTGTATGTTCTACCCGTTTGATAGGCTGTGACCAAATTTTCCTTCAATGTGCGGTCAGTATTATGTACATATACATATAAAAAGATTTGTTATGTTTTCTGCCACTAATGTGCGTATGCACATATTTATAAGCTCATCAAGGCCTTGGCATGTCCAGTACATAGTTTCAATATCTATCATTTGAAGGGTTCTATTATTCAAGTTTCTTGTAACTATTGAAATTTTCCACCAATATTACCCTGTGAATCCACCAACTGTTCGTTCTGAAAACAAATCCGGGCCACCTCAGTCTGCCAGATTTTATAAAGTTTACTATGTTTTAGTCAACGAGCACCTCTTTCCTCCTTTGCTGATGTTTACGTTAGAACTGACTGACTAAAACAGTCGCAATATAGGCAAAGAGCACACCTGAGCCCTTTGGTAATACGAGTAATATGGCACCTTGTATTTGACGTCTTCTCATGTGTTTTTGGAAAAATTATATTAATATCCAGTAATGCTTCAAAATTAGGCAGAACATAAAATTACAAACACAAATTTAAAATTGCTGCTAAGATTGATTTAGAATATAAAAATTAAAATTAATATATTAGAGCTAAAACGTGAATTAAAATTATTTAGAAGTTGCTAAATTACTCAAAAATGAATGAAAATTATTTTGAATTAAGTCAAACAGTGAACTACGCAGTGGCAGGCGCGTAACCAGACCTTCAGCCGGGTGGGGGGGGGGGCTAAAATGTTCGAGGGGAGAAAAGGTCGGAGGTAGTCGCTTTTAATTTTTTTTTATTATTTTAAGTTAGATATCACAAAACCCAATTTTCGGTTTTTTTTTTTTATATATATTATTAAGCCAAGCTCAGGGGATACCCTATGATGCAAAGCACAGCATTGCAGGAAGGAGATATGGAAAGGATTAGGGGATGTGAGGAGAGTTCCGGAGGTGCCGATGTGTGTCGCCCTTAAACTTCCGCAGATTGTATGCCAGAGGAAAAACAGAAGATGGTAAGCTGTTCCACATTCGCACTGTTCGGGATAAAAAAGCATCTCGGAATTTTACTGTACGGCCGAAAGTAATTTGAAGGGTTAAAGAATGTGCGCGGTTTGCAGCGCGAGTATTGCGTGCAGGAATCATTCTACAAGGGATTAGACTAGATATTTCATCAGAACATTGACCATGCATATAGCGATAAAGGAGCGAAAGGCATCCAACATTGCGGCGGTGCTCGAGAGAGTCGATATGACAAGTTATTGCCAAATTGCCAATGAGCTTGAAGGCCCTCTTTTGGACAATATCCAATGAAGCTAAGGCTGTGCGACCAGCGCCGGCCCATATATGGGAGTTGTATTCCATTCTAGGACTAATGTAGGACTTGTAGAGGAGCGCTAGATTTGACGGGCTGAAATATTTCTTACACCTTTTCAGAAATCCAAGACATTTCGATGCTTCTTTGGCAACAGAGAAGATGTGATCTGTCCAGTTTAACTTACTGGAAATATTAATGCCAAGAATGCTTAGTGACGGTGAATCAGAAATTAATGCTCCATCAAAAGAAACGGGTGTGGTTAAGTTATGATCTTGTTTTAATGAGATGAGACAGCTTTGAGTCTTAGATGCATTGAGTTCGACGCGATTCGCTTTGCCCCAAGCGAGGATACTGTTAAGATCGTTATTCAATGATCTAGTCATGCAATTGATTTGGAAAACCTGTTTATAATATTATCCACACCAATGTCGCTCTCAGGGTGGACAGACATTAAAGACTCATATCAAGATTCTCTTTCTCGTGAAAAGATTGTAGAAATAGATGTGACCCAACCGATTCTGTTACGGCTGAAGTAAATGACTGAGAGTGAGAGCTTGCACCTTAATTCACATTGAAAGGAATAGGAGAAAAGTGCATGATATGTCACTGACTATATCTTTTGAAGGGAATTTAACTGATCTTGCTTTCTTCTGAAACAAGTTATCAATGGTCTTATCAGTCTTCTGCTTTTCACTTTCGCTACTATTGCCACTCCATCGCTAACTAGTGTAGATCGTTTATTCTTATCCTATAAATTAAAAGTAAGCGTGAAGTTAAGTTAAACAACATTACTTCAATTAATACGAAAGTACAAGCAAAGCAACGGCAACTATCGCAGCCAGAGAAAAGCGTATGGTTTCTATTTTTATACTCTTGTCGTAAAAATTGTGAGGAAAAGTTGAAGAATCAATTTTTAGTAGCATTAATCCAACTGCTCGTTTTCAGCAAGCAATAGTGTACAACAATTCGGAAGAAAAATGTTTAAGTAGATTTATAAGAACAAAATGTATGCTTGCCAACGCTCATAAATATCTTTTGCGACCAATATCAGCCAAGGCACTTGAATCAACATAACTCTTTCGAATCATTGTCCGCCACCAATAGTGCATGAAAAATCTAAAGAAAAATTTTCAGATCCTTCTAAGAAAACTGAATGCTTATACCCCTGTCCAAAAGAGTGAGCCACCAGAATCAATGCACCAACTCGTTTAGAAGGTTTAGAACAATTTGCAAGTGTATTTCTAAGAAAAATTTAATGCTTCCCTACGAACGTAAAAATTTTGAACAACTCTTGAACAGTGTCGCTATGAAAAACCAACGGGTGGCTAGACGTTGATTGCATAGAACTAGGGTTCTACTGGAAGATGGAAGAACCGTAAAACAAAATTCAATGTCAAGGCTTAAATACAATTGCGACGGCCTACGGCAAACGACGAAAAAATGCCGCTGTCAAACTTCTAAAAGCACAGCGTCTTATCCGAATACCGAAATTTCGACAGGTGACGGTCAGCGGTAGACCAAGTTGCCGTCGGGATTAATCAATTTCTAATTTTGCGGTCGTCGCGTCTCCAACAAAATCAAACGAATGAAATTGTTGTGGCATTTATTTTTGTCAAGGTTGTAAGACGTCGCGTCAATTTCAAAACAATGAATTTTGATGAAAAATTGGTCGAGGAAGTGGAAAATCATAAAATAATTTATGATATACAAAACAATCAGTATAGACTAGTTGACAAAAAAGACATGGTTTGGTTTGGATAGATATTTCGAGGCCCTTAAATACAAATGGTTAAGTTGTTATATTTTTGCCAAGTGCCTTACATATCACAAACAAGAACAGAAAAATGTAAACCGAAAAACTCAATTTATTCCACTTTAGAACAAGATTTTCCAATGATTAATAAAATCCAGAGAAATAGGATAAACTAAGAATTTTACTGAGAAAATAGTTATATATATTTCAGATTTTTAAGAAAAACACAACTTTCATGTTTTATCGGCCGAGAAACTTTGTCAGCGGAAAAATTCGTCCGATAAATCATAAAAGCTGTGTTTTCTTAAAAATTCTAAGATAAATATACCATTTTATTAGTAAAGTTATTAGTTTATCCTATTTCCCATGATTTTATTAATCATTGGAGCAAAAATCTTGTTTTAAAGTGGAATAAATTAAGTTTTTCGGTTTACATTTTTCTATTCTTGTGTTTGATGTGAAAGTGCCTTTAATTTGATTTTAATTTAGTCAATTTGTGTATTTAACATTTTTCCTTTCCACACTTTAGTCCATTGCAATTATTTCAAAATAATATAAAATATTCTTGATAAAAATCTTTTTCAAAACGCTCAAAACTAATAACAAATTTGAC
Organism: Dioctria linearis; assembly: GCA_963930735.1. Lineage (NCBI taxonomy): Eukaryota > Metazoa > Arthropoda > Insecta > Diptera > Asilidae > Dioctria > Dioctria linearis. Next base: position 284,069,684 of record OZ005740.1, read on the forward strand.
AGTGAAACGCAGCTTATAGTTGGTGATATAAACATATATATCTTAGAAAATAGGTCTTCATCTACCTCTAATGATTAATTAGATGTAATAACAAAATACGGCTTTGATAAATTCTTGCCAGGTACAACTCGAGCTGTAGGTGGAAGGGGGTCATGTATTGATCATATGTTTTTTGAATCATGTAAAAGTTTTCTATTTTACCCAGCTATATATGACACCGATATAACTGATCATTTCAGTATATTAGCACACATATGTTACGATAGCCATGTATCCGCAGAATTCAACAAGTATCCACAGATTTCTTCTAGTTCTTTTATCAATACGAAACGGTTGGTTAAGATTATTCATAATGAAGACTGGCGTCAGGCTTACGAATGCGTGGAAGCAGAACAATCTGTAGAAAGTTTTTATGAAAAACTGAATAAAATCTTAACAGAGGTTACTGAAGTGAAGGAAAGTAACTATAGTTCTAATCTTAGGCCAATGAAACCATGGGTAACAAAAGGTATAATGTTTTCTATACGAAATAGGAAAAAAATAGCTCAGATTTGTAGACAACAGCCCTTCAATGTTTATGTCAGTCTCCAATATAAACGATACAGGAATAAGCTTAACTGAATTATTAAAGTCTCTAAAGAACAATTCAATCGAACTGAAATATTAAAAGTTATAAATGATCCGAAGAAAGTATGGAACAAAATTAACGATATAACACTTTAAAATAAGCCTAGTCAAATGATAGCAGAAATCAAAGGGAGTGATGGTACTGATTTAACTAACCCATATTTAATTTCTGCTAGACTTAATGAGCATTTCATTGGTGTGGGAGAGCAGATTGAAAATTCTGTTAATTAGAAATGTTCCATAAGGCGCATTAATACAACCAATGAATATTCGTTCGAAATAAGAGCCGAAAAATTTCTTTTGTCCATGATATTCTCCTTAAATCCATATTGGCTCTTTAGACACAATACTCGGATCAAGCCAAAATTCCTGCTCAGTTAGATCTAAATATGTGTACCTACATACATATTAATTTCGGAATCACGAGTAATAATTATATCTGTTGTGACGTTCATTTGATCCAATTCAAGATTTACAAAACAATACTGTTGCAGACTTTATATCGCAGGAAGGTCATAAGCGATATGCATCCTGGTCAACTACGTTTACACACCAACACATAAAAATACACATTAGCTCAACGTTCACCATCGAACACCTGGGAATGTCAGACAAGCTTTCACATAACACGCATATGCACACATACATTCCACTTTTAGCCGAAGATGCTGGCTTCATTAATAGATGTCTTAAGAAATTAGTATAATCTACAAGTAGAGAATAGGAGGTTCATTAGTAGGTACTTAAGTATCCTATTAAGACTGTTGTAAACCCCGTAAGGAGATTGTTTGTATTGCGATCAAGCTCTTTTGCTTGCCCGCGACTTCCTTAATGTGGTATATTAAGGTACTCAACCTTAATAGGATTTGTGCCTTAAGGTACTCAACCTTAAAGCGGTGTTTCTAGTGGCGAAGTGTATTGAGGTACTCAACCTCAATAGAAAACAGTTGTAAGTATTGAAGGTACTCAACCTTAAAACGTTATGAGATGAAAATTCGCTAAATAAAACTCTTGACTACTGACGAACAACTAATAACTTATTTTCTCAAAAAGTTCCTTTTATATACAAAATTATCTACTGAAAATCCAAAATATCAAAATCAGCAACAATTCTAAATTATTTTCTTCCCATAGTCACATGAAATCAGATATATGTATTTTGCTGACCTACCTACAAAATAATTGTCACTGCGCCTTCTGTTATCACAATTCTCATGCAATATGATCTTGTTTACTTGCATAGTGCAGACAATTTCATGAGAATTGAGATGGGCAGCGGTGAGAAATTAATTGTAAGCAGATTTACAATTAATGAATTTTAAGTTTTTGGTATGCAAACCTAAGGAATGTGCTACAATACTATGCATATGGCTAGGCTTGAACAGAGATGAATCGATTCGTTCTAGTCAAAAACAAGAAAAAAAACAAAAGAGAAACATTCCTGTCCTCAAGTTCCACCCAGAATTAGTAGTAGCAGTAATTCGGAGGCCTGTCGAGTTTCCTAAACCAAACGAGGCAACGGAAACAGAAAAGAATTTTGAAGGAATGACTGTCGATTCCGAACTCGGTAACGATGTTGATACCGTTTAGGAGTTACAGAGTGATTAAGAAAAAAAGCTAGTTTTCACAAATCACCCTGTATCTTGAAAAGTACAGGGCGTACGGTCACAGAGCTCATTATATGCAGAGCTTTATGGCCTTTCCAACGACTGCTCAACCCCTCTCCCCTCAAGAATTATGGTTGTCTAATTGTTGTTATTTATTAAACGTGTTACTACAGCGCGATTGTGTTAAGCTGGTTCTGATAGTCAAAAAACTGTGTCTTGATAAAACCATTATCAAATCTTCAAAGAAAAATAATTAAGATTTGCTTAAAGATATCTAAATACTACTCTACCACACAAGCATACAATGAATTTAAGGTAATGACTGTAAGACAATTATATATATTTACCCTATTAATATTCGTATACACAAATTTATCAAAGTTCACTATCTTCCAAACGATTTATCGTACACGCAGGCAGATGTTGCAACCTTTAGAAATCCCTAGAACTAGTAAATGTATTACAGATAGACATAGTAGTATTTTAGGTCCAAAATTTTATAATGCCTTACCTGCAGAAGTAAAAGAGACTCTAAATGTTTCTAATTATAAAACTGTGATGAAAAACTGTGTATTTAACAACCAAGATATCTTTAATAACATTGTCCATCAGTTTTTTAATTTAGAAACTTTATATTATGCTTACTTTCTCTCAGGTATTATACATAATATATGTAATTTTTGAACTGAATGAATTGGTTGCATTGCATACTATAGTATAGCTTAGACGTATTATTCATGTAACATTTTTAAAATTTTATTTTATTTTATTTTATAATATTAGTACGTAGAAAATTAGTAATAAATTAGTCACAACCCTTGCACACAAGCTTCGGCTTTTGTGAGCGGTTAGCCTAGATTATTAGCTTATACATTACATATAGAATTTGATTTACATATGTATTAGGCTGCACTAAATAAATAAATAAATAGAATGAAATCTTAGTATCTTCTTCTTTCACAATCGCGCTTTTCGACTACCTGTTTTGGTAGCGAATTTCCCGCTGTCATCTACCTTCGGAAAATCAAATAGGTAAAAAAAAATTTATGATCGCTGACCAATTTCTTCGAAACAATAACACTTTTGAACTCGAAATTGTGTTCTTTTTCATATATATGAGTAATGGGCGCACCAAAAATATGAAGGCATCTCCACAACTGGGCTGCTAAGCATTATGTGCCATTTTCTATACAATCAAATATTAAAATAAATATGCATTCGAAAATTACTTACTATCCTGTGACGACTTTTCGACACTACATATATAAAAATGCAAGAAAATTCTAAAAAATTTGTACACGTTTAAAAGACGAAGCTACGAGCGAATGTTTATTGTACCCAATCCACTATTACTACTCACATCACCGCGAAGGTTAGTTGGCGCGCTTCGCTTTGGGGGAGGTCATGACTCCTGTGACCCCCCCCTGTATACGCGCGATCATGGATATTCTATTCCCAGCTATGGACCGACATTCTTAATCCATTGCTAATAATACCGAGAACATAGGCGCCGAGCATTTACAAAGTTAGACTTGATTCCTTTTCTATTTGTTAATTTCAGTTTTGTCGAATATTTAAATTATTGTGAAAATAGATAAGTATATAAAGTAATTGGCGAATTGTATGAAAGTGCATTCTTTTCCTTAATCCCAATGAACTCAAGCGACACTCATATATTCCATACAGTCTACTAAAAACATCCGATGCGATTTCGACTTTTTTAAATCACCGGAAGTAGGTAGTGTTTATTTTCAAAATATAATAAAATTTGCACGATTTTAAAAGAAAAATATAAGAAAGTGGTGTCGTTTAATTATCAGAGACCTTTGTTTTCAACTTCCTCTTCTTTCCCTCTATAAAACAAACAATGCAGTATCTTCAAGTTCTATATACGAAAGCGATCACTATCATATCATTGCCCTGCCTAATGCCCAATATGTATTCTAAGTACAATTACAAGTACAATTACAATTCCCGGTACTGGTACTAAAAGTTGTCAAGTCCAAGCTCCGATACTGGTACTTAAAAATTTAGTACAAGTCCTGATATTGGTACTGATACTTATAAGTCGCAAATATCAGCTTAGAAGTACCTAAGTACCGCCAAGTAAATACTTAAAGTCTTATTAATTACTGAAGTATGCCTTCTAATAACAGAGGTTTAAGAGCTTCCGAAAACTCAAATCAGAAATTTTCAAAAATCTATAGACAGCTAAATAACTGGATGACGTTTCCATTTACAAAATATCATAAAATATGTTGCAAAATGATAGAAATTGGAACAGAATCGTATAAGCTTTTGCCTTTTAATTTAGGTATAATTTTGGAAATTTCTCAAAACAAGCTTTTCAAGTTTCACATCAGACAATGATTGCCTATGTGGAGCAAGAAAAGATATTGATTCAACATGTCAATTTCTATCCCACTGTCACTCATATATTTCGCGAATTTTTTTATATTTTACTGAAGGCGGTAAGATTTCTTGAGGTACATTCGAGATTCACATAACCTCAATTAATAGAAGGTGCATTAAAATAATTTACAAGAGCTGAAGTACTTCATGTTATGGCGGTATTTGAAGTAAATATATGTTTTGGTACTTATGGGGTGCTTAAGGTTATATATGGTATTTTTGAGTACCAGTACCTGGACTAGTACTCGACAATTTTTTGAGTACCAGTACCGGGACTTGTACTTGTACTTGTACTTAAGTAACAATGCACTTAAGTACTTTACAGGTACGATTTATACCATCTACATGCATTTCAAAAAATGAAATTATTTACACATTTTAGAACAATTATTTACACTTTTATTAAGAGATACCTAAAATTAAAGTCTACATAAGCTTTAGTTTACGATTTTTTTTTTCTGTAAAATTATTTAACACATGTTGCGCTTTTAGTTTGTTTTTCATTATTTCGTTTTCAATGTTTAGCAGTTCCATATTCGAAAACCTCTCCTGAAGTATAGCTGCTCTCAACTAAGTTTTAACTCGACGCATAAAGAAAAGCTACGTTCACAGACGACCGAGCTCACAGGAAGATCAAGAGCCTGCTTGAAGCAACTTGTATAAATTTGAACAGAAGTCTTCTGTTTTCAGTCTTAGCAAATTGATTACAAAGTTCTTGTTTTGGAACATGTACTTTATTATTTTTGTTTCAGCCTGTAAGGTGTATTTTGAAAACATTTTTATAATATTCTACGACTATGTATGAGGTCCAACGTTATAAATGAGTCAGCTAACTGTGCCAAATGTAGATTTTCAAACCTCTATCACTTGTAAATATGTCTATCACTTGTAAATATGTGTCTTCCTCAATATTGATGACAAAGTCCACTAAATTACTGTAACCTAGAGCGGACTCTATCACGAAGTGTTTTGCTCTCTCCGGTTGCCTTCTTCATTTCGAGACTCATGTTTTTCAGCGTATTTCTGGATTTCCCGAAGTATCAACTGCCTATAGTTGCAAATATAGTATTATTTCATAATGTAACGAATAATAAAAATATTATTGAAATTTTAATTGCGCACTGTAACAAATTATATTTATTAATTAATTCTTACAAAATTAGTTTACAGTTTTTATTTCGAGAACAACCTTTGCTGTTTGAAAACTAAATCATAAAGGCAAACTCTGTAGTGTTGCTGCTGTTTTTATATCCTCGGCTCAAAATAGATGGAGGGGATGACTGAATTTCCTTAATATGATATTCCACTGGAATATCGTACGTAATATCCAAGAGTGAGGGTAAATCAGCATAGTCGTGGGTTGGAATTGGATGGAATGAGAGGGGTTACTAAACAGTGGCGTGCTACAGCACTAAATATTTATTTCTTGAAAAGATAATCAGTCTCATTATACTGAATCCGTTGTTGCGTTTAGAATAGAAAAAGCGTAAAAAACTTTTTTTCCGGAAACTTAAACAAAGGTTTACGAAATTTTCAAAATTTCATTAATACTAAAGGGTATCAAATAAAATTTCCTTACAAACTGTCAAAAATAGTTTCGCATGATTTGTCGTACGGAATACATCTTACGGCTTTCTCAAATTTCAGTGAAATCAAAGAAATCTCAGAACAACTTTTAAAAATTTCAAAGAGATTTCAATAGATTTTCTTAAAAAAAAAACAGAACTTTTTAGAGCTTTTTCGGTTCCGAACCGAACGGACTCAATTTAATTAGGCCTAAGATTGTACGAATTGATGTATGTTTTTTATTATTTCTATATTTTTCTGGCGGGTGGGGGCTGCCCGCATTCTGCGGTGGGCCAGGCCCACCTTCGCCACTACCAAGTTACACCAATTGTAATGGTACAGATGTGCTTAAAAAGTCATTACATTTTTCGTTCTTAACCCTTATGTGACCACGAAGGTACCCGGGTAACTTTCCGAACTTTTTTTAAATTTTGTGTGTGATAATACAATTTTTGAAGGTTATTGTTCTAGGTAATCTAAAAGGTATGTTTTCTGAACATATTTACCAAACGTGAGCTTAATTGAGACAACTCCAATATGATATCTTTGGGATTAAACATTTGTATACGCTAACCGACCACTAGTGGTACCTGGGTAACTCGTATATTTTATATAAAAATTTAGATGGATTAAAGGTAAAAGCGGATATATTGGAATTAAATTAATTCAAAGAAAATTTTGAGAACACTTCAAGTACATACTTATTAATTAAGGTACATCAGTTTCTAATTTTTTATATTATTTTATTTATATTCGTTACTTATTTTAAATTTTTTAGATATTTTTGCATTTGTATTTGCATAATTAGATGGTTCATGCCATACCTATAAATATAAAAAAAAAGCAATTACAAATTGAAAATGAAATGTACTACAAACATATCACATTTTAGTTACATGCAAAACATTTGCTTATTTTTACTGTCTGACCATCACAAATCGGTCGATTGCAAATGACGCAGGATTTCCTGGTCTTACGATATTGGAGAAATGGGTTCTAACAAACAGGCAAAACAGTTGCCAACAATTGGAAGTCGTCCACTTGAATCTCGTGCAACAACTGCTCGCTCTGCTGATGGAATTGAAATCGCTCTGCCCTACATTGACTCAATTCCCAGTTTGGTGGTAAAATTTCTGTAAATAGTAGGGATTGCTGCTCTAGTAGATATAGCGGGCATTGCTAATTCTCTTCCGAGGTCCTTCAGAAATGTTCTCCGAGAATCGGTTTTTTTCCCAAGCTGAGGATTGTTTTTTCGAAAAATATTGAATGCGGCCAAACCTGCCACGTCGAAAATTTTGTAAAAAATTGCAAACCGGTCACTTCAATGTTTTTCTTTTTACAGAAAATGACCCAACCATTTTGTCCATATTGTCTACACCACCTTTGGTACCGATGCAGTATTCAATGATTTCTGGTTTCTATTTTACACTGCATTAGTGGACAACTATACAACTTCTACATTTTGCTTTGGAATATAGGAGCAAATGGTCATATGGTCATTGTATCCAAAAAGTGTTGAAAAAACTTCTCGGGATTTGGAAGGCAACATCTGCTTTGAGATATATGGTTTGTTCTTTTTTACGACATTTAAGTCCCTAGACTTTCGTCCAGAACCCTTACATTTCAAACTTAAATCTCGGACGACACGCTCACCCTGATTCACCTCGCGACCTGTACCCTCCAGTATAAATCTGTCCTTCAAAAGCATAGGAAGTCCTGGCATCACACGCCCACCAAAGCTTGATCCTATATTTTGCAGGTTTCGCTGGCATATATTGGGTGGATCTTGTTCTACCCCTATATGCAAATAGTTACCACATAGTGGGAAGATAAATTCGCATTTAGAAGAGCAAATATGTCTGAAATTGCTGCCGATTTATCCGTTTGTATAGATTCTTCGCGGTTATTTATATTGTCGAATCTTATAAACCGGGAAAAAGCTTTGAATCGAGCCTTTCCCATGGAAGCACGATATAGCGGATACGAATCTGAATTCCACAACTCTGTCAAATGTTCGTTATTGGAATGATGCATACCAGCAGTAATTAGTATTGCTAGATACGCGTCGAACCCTTCTGCAGTTAAATTTGTCCATCCTATACACGGCTTACTTGGATCACGGGCATAGTCAGATGAAAAAATACTCCGTGCTTTTCTATTCGTTTCGCGTATGATAATATCGCACATTGCGTCACTAAAAATGCATTTTATCTCGATTAGTTAAACGCTGTGTTGATTTTGATGAAACAGCTCTTTGGCGAAGGATATTATGAGCGCTTGTTCTAAAATGTGCAGGAGGGTTGGTTCTCCATTCAGTCTTATCCTTTGAGACTAGAATACTTTCAACACCAGTTCCAGAAGAAATCGCATCTTCAGGCCCGGCTTCATTTTCAAGCTCTAATTCACCTTCAGCGCCACTCAATCCTTATGCTTTCATCACACAAAACGTCTTCTACATCTGAATATTCATCAGCGTGTCTATTATTTTCTCTTTGTTTTCTTGTGAAATCTATCATCGTTCGTTTTGGCGGAGGTGGATGTCATTCTTCTTCAGAGCAATCATCATCAAAATCGTTATTTGAATCCTCATTAGAAATAACAATTAAATCATCTAAATACTTATTTTGCTCTTCATAAGAAATTTTGTCAAAATCAGCTTTGGAAATGTTATAAGTCATTTCCATAAATAAAAGTATACAATATATACTTTTTACAATTTTCACAATTTTTAAAATGAATATAAGTATTACCTTTTTCCCGAAATGAAAAACAAAATATATGTATTACTCAAAAATCTCACTGAAATAACAAAAACTTGCGACAATACTCAAGCATCCGCGTTCGTTTGCAAAATCTCGTATCCAATTGAAATACTGAGTTTTTTTTAATAAGAAATTTGAATTACGTATAAAGTGCTGATTTTGTGTGTATACCGGGAAATGACTAAGACGGCAGACGGCATTGACATGTCCAACGTGTTTTTAAAGTTATAAGGCGGCTAGTTAATAAGTGTTAATATTTTATATTGTGAATAAATACTAGTTTCATTTATATTAATTATAATTAAAAATTAATATTTATTTATTAATATTAGCTCTTTGCGTATAATACTCTTTGTATAGATAAACCTTAGACAAAATGCATGCAATTTACGTTAGTTACCCGGGTACCATTCTCGGTCACTTAGATACATTTTTTCTCGTGGTCACACAAGGGTTAATGAACCCTCTAAAAACACGGACATTGACCCCATTCTGCATACTTGAAGAGAAGCGAAGTTTGAACCTATTCGATTTTATTATGTCAAAAGATTAAGTGGATATATGACCAGAGGCAACATCTATCCTTCGCAGGAAAACACTAATGAGATTTATTAAGCCGTCGAAATTAAAATAAGGGTATATATTAATTTAAAGTGGGCTTAAGGGGAAATATGCTAGTTTAAAGTCACAGTTGGAAGTATACTGTAAAAGGCCAAAGGTAAAAATTCGTTCGGTCATAGTATATTATTATACCCGAGATGAAATCATAGGGTATACTAAGTTTGTAACAACTAGAAATAATGATGGTAGATCTTTGCATGTCCGCCCGTCCATCCGTCTGTACGTCCTAACGATAACTCGAGAACACGTGTACTTGGAGAGGTCGAATTTTGCACATAGGCTCTAAAAAAAAAGTTCGGAAATGGAACAAATCGGGAAACTCCTTTGTAGGGTAGTCATACAAAAAATTCGTTTTTCACTACATATTTGGACACTACCTGAGAACGCGTCAACGTACAGTGCTGAAATGTTGTAAATGTTGTACATAAGGCGCTTTCGGCGAGCATATTCTCAGTGAGATAAGTGAGATATTCTCAGTTTTGTCACCAACAACACAACTTATTACTTCCTTAACCGCGAACTAGCTCGAGCGCTCTTGTTGCCGTTTCCAGGTGAGCCAACACTCTGCCCTTCTCACGCACACCCGAGCTAGCTGCGTACCTTGTGGCAGCAATGTGTTAGTATTATTCGTGCAGGGACAGAACAGGGCTTTCGTGATCTCTTCATTCATTCATCACACAATCTACTACACCACAATAGGGTTACTGCCTGTTAGTGTATTTATTTTATCACAAGCTATTGAACCAACTACTTATACTATACATACTTCTACACTACAAGGCTTAGTTTCATATTGAGCTACAAAAGTCGAACGCAACCACTGAGCTACTCAGAAAAGTAAAACTGAATTATCTTGTCTCAGATGAATCAGTTTCGTTATTTTGTGATTTTACTTGCTAATTAAAGTTTAGTGAGTTTTTTGAATAAACTAACAACACTTTCCTCAATTTATTACTATCCATTTTCTGTGGTCAAAATTATTTTAATGTCAAAATTGGCAAATCAGCTGATTGGTTTGAACTGAGACAACTAAGATAGTTGCTCAAAGTTTTGTCACAGTATGCAGCTAAATGGCAATGACATTTTAAATGAACTACTTTTCGGCTGCAAAGTCCATCACCTCTTGATTTTGGCTAAATGACTGATTTTAAAATTAATTGATAATGGGGTCTGCCTAGTGCATTACGAATCTTAAATGTTCGTAAATGTATTCATACGTAAACAATTGTGTTTCATTTTTATAAGTTTTACTGTTAAGGTCGATGCACACTTACCGGCACAGCACGAACCGGCAGAGACAGGAAAAATATTTCTCTCTGAAAACAAGTTACCTAATTCACATCAACCAGCACCGGCAGATACCCGCACTACACGGAAACGTCATTGCCGACCGTTATCGAAAGCTAGAAACCAGAGCGGCATTTGTCGGTTACTGGTATAGTTGCGAAGTTAACATGGAATCACTTTTTTATAGTTTTCTCGCGATACTTGCATTAACTAAAAGTTTTCTTTCCATTTTATGTGTATGACAAATGCCGCTGCCGGTCGATGGTTGCCTGTGCCGATTCGTTCTATGCCGGTAAGTGTGCACCGACCTTTATACTGACTTCGTTTTGGAGATATAAATATTTAAAGGAACGATATAAAAAAAGTACCGCAATATTGGAACACTTCACTAGGTGGAATATAGTGTTCTGTTTTTTTTATTGAGTACCACTAGCTTATTATTATACCCTGGTTAAAATCTATGGAGTATACTAAGTTTTTCATTTCCGTTTGTAACGCACAGAAATAATGCTAGTAGAGCAAAATTAATTGGACATCCACGCATAACATTAAAAGTTATTTTGTTTTTTGCATGTCCGTCCGTCTACCCGTCCGTCAATCCGTCTATCTTGCTTTCTGTCCGTCTATCCGTCCTCTCGATTGCTTGAGAACGCATTCACTTAAGTGTGCTGAAATTTTGCACACGGGCTTTAAAAAAACCAGTTAACTTAAGTTTGTTTGAAAATGGGACTTCTTCGTAGGGTTTTCATATAAAAAGTTCGATTTCACTATATATTTGGACATTGCCTGAGAACGCGTCAACGTAGAGTCGAAATTTTTTTTGTATGCGGCATTTTTATAAAATATTAAAGAAAATTTCAAAATGTTGTTGGCCACCCTCACAGCTTTAAAGTTAATGTAGTCTTTAACACATTTCCATAAAATATCTGTGGCTACAATTGGAAAAATCAAAGCAACACGTCTTCTCATCCGAAAATTTAACGTGTAATAAAAAAAATATATTCAAAACAAAAACAAATTTCTGCATAATTCTCCTAGTTGCACTGTGACGAAGCAAAAGGCGCAGAAGGAAAGACATTTGATTGAACTTAAGTTGTGCTTTAATGTTATGCTTTCAGTATGTTGTTGACTATACTGTGGGATGAAATACTAACTAACATTTGCTTTTATAGCTATGTTGTTCTAAAAGTTGCTTATAAAAGATCATGAAATTTTTAATGTTCATGTCTAATAGGGCCATATCATACAATTTTGACCTTATTTTAGAGTTCTGGTTGGAATATAGCACAAAAATAATTTCAAATTTTTCTATTAGAGACAATGCGTTATACTTTTCGAAAAGGAAAAAGAAAGAAAAATTATGTAAACAAAAATTACTTTTCTGACCCTTGAAATTCTCTGTTGAATTGGAAAATCTTATCACAACAATATCCTTAGAAATTCCTTTAGTAAACCTAATCACACTATTAAAGTGCAATAAATAAACAAAATACCACAAGGAATTTTGCCTTCGTCTTTATAAAAAAGAAGGAATCAAATCCATTTATCGCAGGATATTGCCCATTCAAAGCCCTCAAATAAAACAGCATAAAAGAAGAATAGAAGAAAACTGAATTTTACGCTTGATAAATTGCTATAAATCTAAAGGACTACTAGCACTGCCCAGTATCAATGACATGCTAAGTGGCTTCTCTTAGGGATAACAATCTGTGAAAGACCACACTTGTGCCTTACATACATATATGGATTATCTGAGTAAGTGGAGCAGACGGAAATGTTTTTAAGGGAAATGTTATGTTGGTGCTGTGACACATCGTTTAGCTTAGAGAAAAATCTAGTAATTGATTTGATGTCACTTCCTTTATATGTATTTCAAAGGAACAGAGAGGAATTATATGAAATATTCTTTTATTTGGATAATTTGATCTAATTAACCAGGCAGGCTGTTAGTGAAATAAGATGGGGAAAATGACGAAAGAGTGTTCTTATCTAGACAAAATTATTTGTCCGTGTCAATTGAAAATATTGATTTCTGCTTCATTACCAATTCATTTGCAATCCCACCACAATTGATGAAGATATACTTAACCACTGGTGCGCACAGGAATGAAGGATTCTCGAAACTCAATCATTTCAATCATTTCAACATTTCAATGAAATGGCGTTGGTAACAATATCCGATGTTTCTACGTAGTGTAAATTAATAACAGCTAGCAGAGACCCAAACTCCATTTCCCTCAGCATTATGAAATTTTTTGTAACATTCAGACGATATAACCGGATAGGTTATATCAACAAACAACTCAACAGGCCAGCTAAAAGAAAAAAGAGCGTATTAGCAAAATTGCACATTTTGATTATATATATTTAGACTCAAAGGGATAAGTCTGATCTATCCTAATAAAAAAAAATATGTTCTTATTTAATTTTTCCTAACTTAACACTTTTTGAAAAGACGTAATAGGACATTTTCACTAAACCTCAAATTACATAATTTCGAGCAAAAATTTCGAAATTACGACACTCTATTTTTACTATGTTTTTGGTAATTTCGTTCACAGTTTACTGCTATTTTCCTTGTTCTTAAACCAAACAAAGAAAATTGATCATAGCTATGAATCCCGGTGGGTAATTTTGAAACGAACAATCCAGAAATTTGGGATGCGTTCGTCACAAAGTACGTAATTTCGATGGTAATTTTGTAGAAATTACTTTGAAACCAGCTGAAAAAAATGTAAGGGAAATTGCATAATTTTGAGTTGATTTCGACGATTTCATCGTAATTACGTAATTTCGGCCTAGTCTGAATGAGCAAAACGGTCGTAATGAATTGGCATCACCATTTGCATTTAAATTGAACCGCCTAAGTAGCACCATATAATTTAAATGTCGTATATATAAACTTTCTGTGTGACATATGCCGTCCATTATGACTATCCATTACGACAGAATCGTCAAAGAGTTGAGTCTTATTATAGTCACAGTTAATTAGTTTTATAAATATCGTGATTTAGAAATGTAAATTAATTCAGCTATTAGTATGATTCGTATAGGTTATTCAAACGACTTTTCGTATTAGAGTAGTATTGCTGCCACAAAACACTACAAAAAAATTCTGTTACATTCCTAATATAATCGAAATAAGACAGCCATACGCATATCCGCCGGATATAAGTCGCGTAATAGTAGGTTGTAGTGAAGTTTTAACCTGACTGTTTGAAGACTAATCGTTCGTAGGAGTATATCTCACTAGTATACCACTAATAAGTCACAATACGGCATAAATGTCAAAATAAACTCAAACAAAGGAAAAAAAGGAATACCAGTGTAAAATGAGAAGATTATTTTACAACACGCAACTAATCTGCATTCCATTAATTAACACAGTTGATTTATAATCATATATATAAGTATATGTAATAAATGCAGGAGAAACTTACGCAATGGAATTCTATTTACGGCACTTTTGTTTCTATGTGCTTCGACTATGTTAATGTAGATTATTTATTTTTGTAATTTTAAAAAAGCTGATTTTTCAAAACTTGACGACTGGCTCCAACATTCTGACTGGACGAATGTTCTTAACGAACGGAAAATTGACAGAGCAGTTGATGCTTTTTATAACACTCTCAATATTTCTTTTGTTCGATGTGTACCGATTTGTGCATCTAAGTATTCTCACAGAACTCAGCCTTGGCTGAACAGCTACTTATGGCACTTAAAAAATCTTAAAAATAAAGCGTGAACGAGGCTTTGCGCTTCAAGAAGTATTGCAGATTACTCGGCTTACTGCAGTGCCTGGAATCAGTTCACTTCGCAGCTTCAAATTTAATGTAATGACTATATTGCTAGTATGAAATAACCGCTTCGTAATTGTCCTAAAGAGTTTTGGAAATTTATCAATTCTAAACGTAATTGTGATGCGTACCCAGCATCCTTGAATTTTGATGGCTCTGAAAGTGGCGACTCATGTACGGTTGCAATTTTTTTCTCTGAATTCTTTAGTTTCGCCTTCTGTGATTCAAACTGTGATATTACTAATACTGACTGCTCCTCTCATTTGACAAGGCTTCCGCTAACTTCACTTGAAGCCAAGGATCTTGTATTTGACGAAGTAACTGTTACAGATCATATTTTTAATTCGCCTGATAATTTTACAATTGGTCCTAATGGTGTTGCCTCTTTCTTTCTCAAGAAATGCGGCTTGTTATTGTCCCATGTCCTGTGTTATCTAATTAATTTGTCCTTGTCCTCTGGGTCCTTCCCAAAGTCATGGAAGTACTCTGTGATTGTGATTATTCCTCTACATAAGAAGGGAAGTAAATAGGATGTTTCAAATTATAGGCCCATTGCCAACTTGTGCCATATTGCT
The DNA here is from genome assembly GCA_963930735.1 of Dioctria linearis. Lineage (NCBI taxonomy): Eukaryota > Metazoa > Arthropoda > Insecta > Diptera > Asilidae > Dioctria > Dioctria linearis. Next base: position 284,084,938 of record OZ005740.1, read on the forward strand.
AAAAATTTTTAAGCATTGGTCATTGACGTGCTCCACTTTCACTGTAAACCATTCTTGGTATATTTCCAGCATGGTTTCTTAAAGGGTAAATCAACCACGACTAATCTGTTAGAGTTTGTTCACTACTGTATACAAGACATTGAGTCCGGTAAGCAGGTTGACTGCGTCTTCAGTGATTTTAGCAAGACCTTAGATAAAATTAATCATCGAATTCTAATCCTCAAGCTCTCCATTCTTGGTCCCCCCCCCCCGTTTTTTTTTGTTCAGTGGTTATCTTCTTATCTGTCTAACCGTACGCAGCGAGTTATATTTCGCGGAGCACTTTCTGCTGACATAGCTAATACCTCTGGTGTGCCTCAAGGTAGTATTCTTGGCCCACTACTATTTATTATATACATCAATAATATATCCTTGCTTTTACCTAATTTCAGAATACTTTGTTATGCGGACGATGCCAAAATATTTCGTGTTATTAGTTCTAATGATGACTGTGCTCTTTTAAACGTTGACTTAGCCACTTTTCGTGTTCCAATAATAGTCTTCCTCTAAACGTTGATAAATGCACAACTATGACCTTCGCTCTAAACAGGTCCCCTATTTATTTCAATAATGTCCTAGATGGGGGCTCTTTATCTAGGCATGACAAAACTAATAATCAAGGTGTGATTCTCTATTCCCGCCTTTCTTTTGAGGATCACATCGATTACATAATCAGTAGGGCCAATTCTATGTTGGGATTTGTTAAGACATAGTCTAAGTAATTTTACTACCCTTACATTGCCAAACTTCTTTACTGGACCTTTTTCAGGTCGACACTTGAATATGCCAGCCCTGTCTGGTCCCGTTACTACCAAGTAAAGATTATTCGCGTTGAAGCTGTTCAACGCATATTCCTCCGATTCGCACTCCGTTGCCTTCCTTGGAGTAACCCTGTAATTTTACCTGCCTATATTGATCGCTTAAATTTGTTATCCTTGCAGATACTGGAAACTAGACGTTATATATCTAGAATTATCTTTATTTTGAAGATTTTGAAGGGAACAATCACTTCCCCCTTTCTGTTAAGCTCGACTTTATCCACCTTTCTTACCATCGAACCACCTATGGTGCGAACGAACCTTTAACTGACATGTCCCGCCGCTTTAATGAGCATTTCGACAGTATTAATTTGAATTTTTCAAGACTGCAACTGAAAAATCAGCTTAAATCGGATAAATTTACCAACAAATGATTAGATTAGATTTGTGGAGGAGTGAGCGGGCGTTGGTCTCAAAAGTGTATGACGAAAGATATGTTGTGAGTCCCCGATCAATTTGCTCCCTTTCTAAGTTTAAACTATTACTCAAATCCAAAACCATTCTGGGTTCCACAGTACTGATAAAAAAATCAGAATTTTGGGAACCGGTTGTTAAATAACTCAGTGCCGATATTCAGCCGGTTCGGCCGAAGCGGTTTTTAAAAAAGTCAGAGATTTGCGAACCAGTTCTTAAATAACTGAAAATACTAAAATGAAATTTTTAGAATGTTACGAAATATATATTTCTAAGAAGTTTATAAAAAGGAGCGTAAGAGAAATTATTAAAATAACATTTTATTGTATATTTCCGTTCGCCAGATGAATTGCTAAAGTTTTCAAAACAAATGCTTATCGAGCTATAAAGCTCTGGAACAAGGAAACAAAAATTATAACTATTCTTACGACAAGCTAGATGAATTCGCATATAATTCGTAAGTTTCTGTGCAAGTTTAATTGTTAAAGTGGTTTCGCATATATTTCTAGAACGGTTCGTCGGACAGAAAATATGATTACCACCAATTTTAGTTAATTCTGAAAAACTGTTCAGTTCAATAAAAACGTCTAGGAATGGTCGTTTTAACAGTATACGTAAAAAACCTCAATTTTTGTATGGCAACACCATTTTTGAAATAATATTTACTATTTTTGTGGAAACGGCTTGTACAAAATTTCAGCTCTCTAATTAGTCTCACATGAAATAGAAAATCAATCAGTTCATGTTATACATGGCAGTGAATGTAATTAAACTCTCCTAACTGCTTTCACTAACACACATGTCAATTTTTATTACAGAGTTTTCTATCTAAATCGAAAGTGGGAGGAAGAAATCTTCTTATCACATGCATATATTTCTGCTAATTTTCCTCCAGCAAACCAAAGAAAGTGGGGATTGTCATATTACTATAGATGTTAATAGGTTTGCTTAATATACTCGAAAAAAGTTCAGAGCAGAGCAGAGGAGGGCAGCCTAACTTAGGCTAACTGTCGAATTAAAAACAGTGCAGAAAAGTGCAGAAAAGAGCAGAAAGGAGCAGAACGCTCATTAAACACAGTTTTCTTAAGTTTTCTGAGTTCTGTCACCAAAAACACAAATTGTTTAAATTAATGCAATGACACCTTTTCACACAAGAAAATATAATTATTTGAATTATATCAGAACTTTCAATACAATTTATAATGCCTGCTCTAAGTTACTCCTTCGAAAAAGGTAGAGCAGAAAATCTTGCTCTATGTCACTCCAGATCACTTTAGGGCAAACTCATTAAACACAGTTCAGTTCACTTTAGAGTACCTACTTTAGACCTGTGTTTTGTTCTGAATTCATTAAACACGGTTTTCTGCTCTTTACAACTCTAGATTAACCTAGAGAAGCTCATTAAACAGACCTAATATGTATGAAAATGTGTCCGTACGGGCGGCTATAATTCTTGCGAAAACTTCTTTTTCTTCTTATAAATTTTATTGTTGTATTACGTATGTTGAATGATGTCTATTAAATGGCTATTATGAAATGCCTATAAAGCTCTCCTCACAATAATCGATTTGTGTGCGGTCATTTTTTCAAGTTTCACTTAAAAAACTATTGAGAGGTCGTGTCCAAACGTCGTCGTGGAAAAAATACTTTTATACTGATCTAAAAGGCTGCTGGGGCACTGCTCAAATTAATACCTACCCTGTATATATCTCTTTTTGTAAAGTAAAGCATAATTATGAATCGTAAAAACATTGAATGAAAGCGAGTAGAATGTCCTTACAGCGAATTTGCGCAGAAATTATACTTTTTGATACGATTTTCATTTGTATTTTAACCAGAGACTATACTAAAAATATTTCTAAATTTACTTATTTTCTGTTGCATTAGCTCTTATCATCTGTTTTCTCTGTCATTCTTAAAAATTTATAAAATTTCTCCTTTCCGCGTGAAATAAAATAATTGCTTCTAAGATCGCAGATCTGGTAATGCGCCTTTATTACTAAAGTTATGACGTCAAGTTAAAAATGGATTCTAATTGTTCGTTTTTTGGGAATTTGAATGCAATTTTTACCCCACTTATTTAAAACTAGCTAAAGTTGCTCCTTCTTGGAATGGAATTCTCTCTTAAGTTTGCAAATTTTTCCTTTAGTTTATTTTAATTTTTTATTTTATTTTTATTTTTTTATTTTTTATCTATTAGGATTCAAATTTGTTACAAACAGTGTGGGCTTTTCGTAAGATTTAAAAAAAAAGGTTGTCATTGAAAAAATGTCTTCTAAAAGATAGGGATTCTAAAAGAACTGACACTATTATCATTAGGTTTACAAGGTCGTAAAGTGACAGTAATCAAAGCAAATAGACTAATTCAGAGATGCATAAGAGTACTGGAGCTAATGAAAAAAATAAGGAAACTTGTGAATGTTTGTAACATAATCCAATCAGACGTTTATAAACATTATTATTGTTCGTTGAGAATAAATGTGTTCGTTTGCCAAAAGGTATGTTAATTCAAGCTGTTATAGACAGCATGAAGAAATTGTGAAAGTAATTATTTGGTATCAATTTTTAATGTATTGAATCGTATTATATGGCGAGGAAATGTTTCACTCTCGCCTTCGCTAGAAGACGAGAAGCAATTGGAGGATTTATCCACGCTATTGAAATTTTCTATCTCTAAAAATTGTTTTCAAGAGTTGATTGATTACCAAACCCACATATTCCTGAAATAACTGAAGTATATTTCAAAAGTTGTTTCAGTTAGTCTGAACGAAGTTGAACGAGCGGTGATGAACAATACGCCAACTGAAAACAAAATTCCTTGTTGATAGAAAATTTAACATTTTATGACAACAATCTGCTTGGAAAACTTTTAGCAGATTGGGATAGAACACCATTTGTATATTCGTGGTTACAACACGGCCACCATAAAGCTGAAGATAGAAGAGCAAAAAAGAAATGTGATGAAAACTATTCTGAAAACTTATAAGCTATCTGGTCCGATTTGTAATACTAGTAATCTAATTCGTATCCTTAAAATTCTTGCTCTTAAATATAAATGCCCCAATAAGCTCGCTCAATGAATTTTGTTAGTTTGCTAAGTCTTTGGATGTATTTTCGTTAAATGTTCCTTTTCTTAATAACAGTCCAAATATCCAACGTTATAACGTAGCTTTAAGGTGGAGGTTTGTTCAATAAATGGTCTTGTATTGAATTGTTTTTTTTTTTCATATTCGAAAAAGTATTTTACCCCAGTTTAGTAAAGAATTAGATAAGTAACTGGATAAGCGAACCGGTTGAAAAAAAAATTGAATATCTGCACTGGTTCCACATGTAGTTTGGTGAAGGAAAAGCATGTTCAAGTTGGAGTAATTTCCGCCTAGCCAATGCCTCGCAGACACAAAGCAAGTGCTGATAGGTTTCGTGAGCATCCTGGCAAGATGAAGACTCAGCCAAGTCCATCTAGTGCCAGGTGTTATCTCAATGTAATAATTTTAAGCTCCGGTTCTCTAGTAGATATAGGAGTTTTTTTGTTTTTACGCCAGAGATATCGATAAACCCTTTTTGCCAGACGAAGTCCTTGTAGCCTTTGCCAATAAATGGATTTTTGATTGTTCTCCCAGCTATTCAGGGTAGCTCTGAGGTGATGCCTAGAAGTGCCACAAAATGAGTCTAGTTTGACAAAGGGGCTTATGCTCCTCGTTTGGGTAACCTGTCTGCAATTTAACTGCTTTTATGGCCCTCATGTCCATGTACCCACATGAGGATAACTTTATTTCTCCTTGACTAATTTTTAAGTGTTTGCGGCCATACCCAGAGAATCCTTGCATGCTCTCTTGTGGCCATATTTGTAACTAATTAGACCAATGAATTTCGCAGGAGATTAGACTTCTAAAGAGGATATTGTCAAAATAACGGAGTATTCTCGGACTTTTAAGTTAAGATGTTACGATTGAGCCATTTATGGCTCTTTCAATGCAGGTATTGGCGCATTCGTCTATGGTTAATAATGGAATACAGTAGGGGTAGAGCACAAGGCCTCTGATATATAGCATCTGGGCTCGTGTATGCCCAGTCTGACACCAGTTAAAAAACCCACATTGGGTGTGATTGTATCAGATATAGTCTTCATTAGCTCAAAGCATGTCTATTCTAAGATACTTAAATGACCAACCAGAATGATTGGCTTTAACTTTTTCTCCTTTTGCACTCTGATAGCACTGGAGATCGCTTCCGTTTTTACATGGAAATGCAGGGATGGAAGGTTTAATAAGACCTCCATGGCTGCTGTAGGGTAGGTTCTCATGGCGCCAATTATTCCTAAACACGCAAGCCACTGGGCTTTTTGAAGCATAGCCTCGATTTTCTTCTGATTAGCTTTTGGCCGCCATGAGAGGGCCGAATGAAATAGTTTATAAAAACAATAGCTTAATTGTTGGCAAAGTGATCATATTATTATCTTAGCTAAGTGCATAGGTCATCATAACTATTTTTAATTCATTTAATTTTTATGTTTATATGAAATGCAATAAGTTACATTTTTCGAAATTATTAGAAAATTAAAAATATTTGAAGTTTTACATATTTTTAAGCCCTTTTTCTCTGTGAGCCTTCCTGTAAGGGAATCGTGGACTGCGGGAAGTACTTTATCGAGCCTTCCCCAGTCCGCTCTAAAAAATTTCACCGACGGCGCTCTCACTAATGAGGGTACTGGAACGGGTGTCTACTTTCCTGAACCTGACATTGGGATAGAGTACTCACTTGGAGGACACACCGTTGTCTTCCAGGCTAAAGCCTTTCCCATCTCAATGGCAGCGAAGTTAGCTCATGATATGCAAATCAAGGGGAAGTACATTGCTATCCTTTCGGATATTCAGGCAGCCTTGATTGCTCTGAGTGGCGCTCGGATAACTTCTAATTTACTGGGGGATTGCAGGTCGTCAGTGGATAAGTTGTGTTTTCACAACAAGGTGTCCCTTCTGTGCATTCCTGGTGACATGGAGATCATGGAGATTCTCTGATTCTCCGTTTCTCGGACCGGAATCTGCCATAGGCGTTGCCACCTCATATATCGGGTCTCTCATCAAAGCGAATGTTCATAAGAATCATCAGCAGAAATTGTCGAACCTAGGTACTTGCAGGTGCACAAAACCCTTTTTTGATGCGCCCAATAGGAATATCTCCGATTTTCTCATGGAGCTCGGAAGGAAACAAAGTAGAAGTGTGATTAGCACCTGGAGCAGGCTGGATACTCTAGGTTCTGCCTTTCTATTTGTAGATGAGTTGAAAACTTTCCTAACCAAGTCCTGATGCGCTTAATTAAGAGAATATGAAGGTAAATGGGCTTTTAGGAGGACAGAACAATGGGCCGCCATGGCTTCCGCGCTTCGGCTGGGCTCTCGTGTCCCCCTGCATAAAACAAAATAAAAACAAGAAATCCCTTTTTATTATGCAATTACTTTTGCTTTCCTTTCGGTCTGCTAAGGAAAAGGGGCGTAAGTGCAAATCTGCGTAATCCAGCGGACTTCGCAATCATGCTTACAATTGGATATTTGTGTGGATATTAAAGTTCCACGAATTTTCAAAATTAATTTTGCTACCGAAATATCAAACAGAAAAACTCGATTTTCTCGAAAGCGGAAAAATGCTGATTTTAAAGATGGCAGCAAAGTGTGATGATCAACTGAAATTCTTTTTTCTTACATTACAACTTGACTTTGTTAAAATAACCATTTGCCTCAGTTCTACCCGTAGTAGATCTTCGAAGAAATAAGTATACATTTTATTATTTAATGAGGCTGGAAAAATAGTAAACGCTGCCAGATTTTTCTACACTTGCAAGTAATGTATAAAAATTTTATGCAAACTAATTTGTTTTCCCATAGCTGCTTAAAAATAATAATAAATTAAACGTAATTGACTAACGAAAAAGAAAAAAAAAGTTAATTAATTAAAACTACATACGTGTCCTTGAAAAATGTTGTTCTCAAATATTTTCTTGCTTATTTGTTTATTAAAGCTGAAGTCATTGTCTTTGAAAGAAGCCCTCAAAAACATACATACATATGTACGTTTCATAGAACTATAAAGATGAATTTTTGAAAATGTCAATATCCAGCATTTTTGAAAATTTTGATAAGTCTAATATTTTTTGAAGTTATTTGTTTATGGCACCAATAATTTGCACAACTAATAAACTCGACCTCCAATGAGTCCGGATTTGCGTCAAGTTTTTAAGATCGCAATATATTATTACTTCAAGTTTTCAGATAGCGAGAGTTTTGTCTTGATGGTTGAGACGTGAAAATCTCCTTCAAATAAACAAAGATTGTTTCTAGTGGCATGTTTTTCCTTACTCCTAATAAGTCAATCGAAAGAAAATTACAATCTTCAGTTACTCCTTTTTTCTTGTTTTATTTCTGATAGAGATATCGCAGTCAAATTAATTCCCAAAACCTTAATGAATATTGTTTTATAGACATTTGTTATTGCATAAATTTTCATTCGAGTGATAAAAAATAAAATTGTTTTGGAAGAAATAGACATGAATGGAAAACAGTCCCTATAGTTTATCGCCAACAAAATATCCTGAAAAGAATGTGGATCATGTTAAATCCGGAAATGCTGCTACGGCGAACAATGCAAATAGTCCGCTCTATGCGTTTGAGTTCTTCTTTTTACAAACGAGGAAATATATTCACAAAAATCCAATCTAAACAATAGATAAAGTTACAATTGGTTTAAGAATATAAAAGTTAAACAAAGTGAAAACTTAAAGTAGTGTATGGAATCACCATGAAGTGGTTGCCCGATTTAGTCCATATTTTTTAATGATATTGAAGGCAATCCATTCGAGTCTTGCATTATTGCAGACCAACCTCCCAAAAATTTCAGAGCCGTATGTCAATGATGAGCTGAGCAATGAGCAAACTAAAAGAAGTCGCGCTGAAGTCTGTGTAAAAGAACTAGTTGGCGATAGAGTGCATAGCCCACCATAAACCCTCTCACAGTGGCATGATTGTCTTCATCCCATGTCAGTGTACTCTTATGAAAATGATATAAAGATTCCTCTCATTCCTCGATAAACTAAGGGGCATCTTGATTTAAGTGGACTAAGTTGCAACACATTGTAAACATAATTTAAAGAGCTTCATTCATATGACTCACGGCATCCTCAGCAAGACCCATACGCTCTGGATATATACAGCTGAGCATCATTAGCAAAAAGATGCAATTGAGGGTGTTTAACTTGTGTAAATATATCATTAATAAATAATGGGAACAATAAAGGTTGAAGACTAGATCCCTTGGGAGGCCAAAAGATACTGGATGAAAGGGTGATTGAGACCCATTGGAAAAAAACAGCCTAAAACCTATTATCAAGGAAATTGCAAATCAATTAACTGCCTGCGAGGATAAGTTAAAAGGCTGGAGTTTGTTACAAAGAAGAGATTGGTTATTGTATCGAATGCTTTCGAAAAATCTGGTAGAACCAAAACTGTCAATTTCTTTTTGTCAATAGCACACGAAATATCATTACAAACCCTTAAGAACGTAGTTGAACAGCTATGCTCAGGTCGGAAGCCCGTGCTGTGCTTTGATTTTGTTCTTCACCAGTTTCACCAACATTTTCTTCAATCACTTCGATGTTCTTCCTCCTTAATGGAATGATCGACAATTATTTCTCCTTTTTTTCTTTAAAAATTTTCCTTTTATAGTTTTAAAATAGATGCTTCATGCGGAATCGTGTCGTGTCTCAGATTAGGAATGGTTCAGAGTGTCATTAACAAATTGTTCATTGTTCATATCATTTATCATATCCGATATTATTATAATATTTAACCTTTTTTTTTGCCTTGTTAAGATCTCCAATTTAGGAAGGTTCCAATTATAAGATTTATAATTCATACGGGAACGAGTTATATGGAGTAAGTTCCATGGTGTTTAACTAATACTACACATCTTAATTGAAATATTAACCACATCCTGAGACATGCGTTACATCCATAGTATTCTTTTGAATATGTTACTTGAATTGGCTTTAGTGTTTTCAACGAAGTAATACGCAATGACCTTTTAAGATTAAATGGTATATTTTAGGGCAACCTTTTATACATTAATGACTTAAACTGACTTATATCTTTCTAATTATCCACACAACGTATAATTGCAAACACTAAGCTGGGTTCTTACAATTACAGGTGTCACGACCAATGCTTGATAAATCCTTTCATCGTAAAGTGCAAAGTAGGAAAATTTTCACCCACAGGGAGTCCTTTGAGACCATTATTACAAAGACTGAAGAAAAATTATCTAAGGTGAGTAATTATTCGAATCACTCGAAAGAGGGATAATTGTCAATAATTGATGTTTTACCACTCTTGCAGTGTCGGCTGGAGTATAAGCAAAGTCACATCGCCCACCGGCAGAATCCTACCCAACTCTCCTTGACCCAATACGTTGATTCCCATAATGCATATGTTCAGCAATTACATGCCACTAATGCCATGTTGGAGGCATACAATTGTGAAACTTTGCCGCAACTAATGCAGGAACTTGAGGAGATTTACAGTGACCTTTGCAGTATTGTTTCCGAAGCTGTACTACAAGGAGCTGAAGTGATTTCAAGTAAGGTAAGTGGAACTAGAATTTAAAATACCATTAATTGAGATATATGGATGACGTGTCTCTATACTGCATTATAATGGTATCTATCCATACCATTTAATTACATTGTATATTAATTGGATATTGGGCTCAATTAGTAGAAGGAAAACGTGCGAAGAGTTTCAATATTAAATCTTGGTAAATTAAGTAACCAAGATAAATTGATGGATATATTTGAAGAGGTACGGAAATTATTAATTAATTGAAGGCTTAATACAAAAGGAAAGTAGAGAATATTAAATGTATTATATGTTTCCATTTTTATACTGTTTAATTAATTTCTTCTCTCGAATTCTAATAAAAATATCGAAATTCTGTCCGCAGCATAACCAATAAGGTATTTAAGTTTTGCAGATGAGATTCCCGATTATTTTCGTTTTTTTCTCGAAATATTTACCTTTGTTCTTTACACTTTTGTGTCGTGTCCCCAAGTAATCAAACCACTCCAATTACACTTCTACTAAATTTATTATATTTAACTATTATAGATGACTCTAACTTGACTGATCCAGATTAATATATACATTAACGTACCTTACTATGCAACTTGAATGTATGAACACCTGACACTAACACAGGCAGATGAGTCGTATGGCTTATCACTCATAGGGCGTTGCTAAACAAACGACAAAACGACAAAATTGTCAATTGCTTAACCAATCTTGTATCAAGCTTAGATTTGCGCCGTCATTATGTCCAGCCTCCGTCGACTTTGGAAATGGTTCGCGACACTTATGCTAATCCTGAAAGCATTGAGTCTACCGTTCTGCAGTTACCTCAGAGCCAACATATTCGTAGGCTTCCATTGCCGCTTGGGGCCGCTAAATGCTAATCCAACCATTTTATTTTTTATGAAAGGGAATAAAAAAAAATTGCAAGATATCATTACTGCACGATTATCCGCAGTAAAATCATGGATTTCGAAGGTCCGATGAATGAAAATTATTAATTTCGTCCCTTGACTAAAATCAAAGACAACTCTTTTTTTAACTCTCTAAGGGGTCAGAATATAATAAGTGAAATAATTAAGAGCGCCACCTTGCAGACTACGTCCTAACTGCAAATTATTAGTTTGATCCTCGAGAGACTGAACTGAACTAAGGTCATTATTCTGAACATAAATCCCAACTGAACGCTGTTATTATTATGCCAAACTTCTCCACTTGCCTAATGTACGGCGCGTCTCCGTTTAATTAGACTCACATTATGCATATGTCCCCGGAGAGAGAAATATCTCATGAGAGTGGACACTAAGTTTTTTAAAGATAGCTTATTCAGCCAGCATCGAAAGCTTTTTCGCGGGTAGAGTTACCAAGCCGTAGTCAATAGTGTCGGACGTCGGACCTGGCCACATGATTGAATTTAAGCTACATACATTTAAATAGCCTCCATTTTTAAAGTGACATTCTCCGTCGTTGCTTAAAGCCTGTCTTTTGATCATTAAGCCGGCGCAAATGACGAGAAAATAATTGCGCGGACGATGACACCGGGTCATTATGACCCGAATTATATCGACAAATTATCACAAAATTAAACGAGTTGCCTTAATTTTAGTAAGTATTTATTTAGTAATGGTTCTTTCCATATATGGTAAAATGTATTCTATAACTCAAACTTTTATTTGCTTCCTCAATGACACATGCAAAATCAACTTTGAAAACATAGTTTGTGATATTTCTCTTATTTTCGTTTTAATGCTGGATCATATTAACCCGTTTTGACTTGACTCCCTGATATGTTGCTGCGCGGACGGCTGCGTATTAAGAACACTGGCGGTACGAATAGTGGAGACTGTATCTCGAGCTACACAAACGTTCAACTTGTGCGGTCAGAGCGAGCAAAATATATCATCGTATTAATTTGCCTCGGGTCAGTATGACCGACTGTCATTGGCGATGGGCGAAAAAGTAGGTCACTGTGACGCACTACTCAAAGATTAAACACCTCATTATTCCTAGTAGTACAGAGTCCTTTTACGTTTCGAGTTAGCTTGGAGGTGACAAATCTTTTAATTAAGTCTGACTGTCTTGGATTCGGCCTGGAAGACCGCGATAAGAATTTCGAGCCGTATGTCTATATCTTCACCGAAGTTTTTACAGAAAACGCCCAGTCCAGTGTTATTTTCTGATCTTCGTCTATGTAATTCGATAGGAATAATAAAGAGACAAATTCGTTGCACTCTGTCCAATATTTTGTGATGAGTTTCAAGATTCATAGCTTTCCACCACACTACACTTCCATCCTATCACTTTCGGATACATAGCGAAAGACCTAAAGCTTTACTTTCGCTATATTTATAGTATGGTTTTCACTTGAGCTCTCTAGGTTAAATAATGTGCAAATATTTTACCCTTCCCTTTGGTTCCACGAGCTTGGTGCTAATAACAATTATACTCATTGCTGAGTTGTTATAATTTTTTTTTTTTTGAAAAGCTAGAAATCGAATCGATCCTCAGGTCGTGACCAAGTTGGTAAATAATCGAATATCCATTTCGCATCAGCCCATATAGAGTCGTCTTGAAACTACCAGTTACCATATTGTCCGCGTAGTATACCTACTATTTTCTGTCCTTTAAGGGTGTACGCCAGCAAAAGATCGTTGGTAAAAATCGGCCGTAATGACATAGCTTTTTTTTTGTTTTATTTCCATGGGGCCAGGACGGCCCATTGTGCTATCCTGCATGAAACCCTTTCACTAAAACTTTTCTATTCTGTTAATGAAGCGTGTCAGCTCTTGGTGAGGTAGCTTTTCAGCTCATCCGCAAATAAGAGGACAGACCCTAGCGTATCCAGCCTGCTCCGATCAAAGGCTAGACAAGCAGCACAGAAAGTTGTCTCAGGCTCTCCTTTCACGCAGGACAGATACCCAGGGCTGTCAACAACTCCCATCCTTGTTAGATGAGCGTGAAGCGAGTTATGGCAGGTGATAAAGCCAACCACAGTTCTACATTGTTTCCTTCCCAGCCCCAAGAGAAAATCAGATATATTCCTATTGGGCTCACAAAGAAAGAGTTTTGTGCACCTGCCAGTACTCAGGTTCGCTCATCTTTGCTGGTGTTTGATGCAAGCATCCGCTTTTATTAGAGACCCAATAACCGAGGTAGCAACGCCTACTGCGGGACCGAGGACCGGAGAACCAGAGTCAGCCCTAGCTAGAAGCTCAGGCCTATCATTCCCCATGATTCCCACGTGACTAGAAACCCACAGTAGGGACACCTGCCTGAGTAGCAAGATCCAGGGGTAGCAGATTAAGTAAGACCTCAAGGACAGATGTAGCCGTAGATCGCATGGAGCCTGTTATTCATAGGCAGACAATACATTGCAGACCCGCCACCTTCCGGATCGCCATAATAGCGTTCAGAAAAAGAAACAGGGAAGCTAGAAAGTAAGACTATCAACCAGTCGAGATTTAGGGGAAGATAGAAAACAAACAATTGTAAAATTGGTATCACCCAGAACCATCATTTCTTTAGAAGGCTGCATATAATTAGAAAAGCTACTTTGACGGATTGGCGAACAAATAAAAGCTCTATATCTTCATTGTCCGCAATATTCTCACTGTACGCAGCAAATGCTGGCGGAATATCTCCAACTCGAAGCCGAAAATCTTGGGTTAAAAAATCATTCACACAGTTAAATCTCGATTATGTAAACTACATCGAATTTACAATTTCTAGAAGCAGTGCAAAACAATTCCTTCATTTCGATAAAAGTCCAATATTTTATCGTAGTATAATAAGATTTCATTGATAAGTTTTTCAGCCAAGGGTTGATCGAGACCAGGCTTTTGGTACACCTTGTGGAACAATTGTACTAGGAGGGGGAAATTTATCTTTGGGAACTATTATCTTGGAAAAACTGCCAAAACTGTACCCATTACAACTATGATGAGTCGAGGTAGTTCTTCTACATGCGACCGTAGTATATGTGGTATTGCGACGAGCAAAAAAAATTAGTAAGGCTTTCTCTTTAGAGATGTCCAGATGAATTTCTGAAATCAAAATGCATTTAGGTAGCTTACTAAATTTGAGCATAATAGAGCTGGAAGAAATAACGGTCACAGTTGAGGTATATACTGCACATTTCTCTGGACATAAAGCGACAGGAAACTGTAGACAGTTGATATTCACTTGGGCTACATGAAAGAATTGGAATGCACACTTGAGCTAGGTACTTAGTGTGAACTTTGTTATGTCGCCCTTCACGACGAAACTCTACTGACCTGATCGGAAGGAAGGCGAGGGGAGAGGGGTTACTTTTACTTTAGATTGGTCTTTGTATAATTAGTATGGGTCAGAAAGTAGGCAATTATCGTTTGGAAATGACATTTTTCAGCCATTTTCGCTGGAAATGCTTAAGAAGAAGTGCAGAAAATGCAGAAAGCGTTACATTTTGGTACAGAGTGTAATAGGTCAATTTAAAGCTAAGCTTTTGAGCTTTTTAAATTCAATATGAGAAATTCATATTGATGACGTGGTTTTGATAAAAAATGTAGTCAAATAAAAAAAAAAAAGAGTAAATATTCCGAAATTTTAAAATTGTTGTGCCATAACTTCAAAACGGAAAGGGTGGAGGAAATTTATAAACCATTGGAAAGATTTAACGATTACCTATTTACCAAAGTTTAAGTCATCATCATATGGTGTGACGTTCAGAAGTTACGGGGTGGTCTATAAAAACATACCCAAATATCTTAAAGTCCCGTTATCTCGGAAACCTTTACGATTTCCCTCCCCTCCCCCATACACCCCGTAGCCATCGGGTGCCAGACCACATACTGTGGTTTTATATTTTAGAGGTAAGCCAATTATTTAGGAAATTCAAGGGATTTTTTCTATCGAAACTCACGGATTTTCCCAAGCGTCTGGTTGGCATAACTGCCTCCAGACTGAATAAAAAATGTCATGAAACATTTTCTGTAAGTTTCTAAGAAGAAATGAATGCTATTTGCTCATCTATGCTCATAAAAATTGTTAGTGGTCCAAGCAACCGTTGTCGGTCTCCAATAATGCATAACAATTCTAGGGAAAAAATGTTCAGTAAATTTCTAAGAAAAAATTACGGCCTTCCCTACATCAAGTCAAGGCATCGTGGATTTTATGCTGCTGTCACGGTGAGCGCGAGAAGCGGAGCGGAGTTCAAAGCAGAGCTTGTTCATACGACAAGCAATGCGAGAAGATGTCTCAGTTAGAGATATCCACTGACTTATAACAATGGACTGAGCGATTTGCTATTTCATGTGGCACAAAAAATATTGTGTTTCTGTATATCACCGTTAGAGCGCCCTTTAAAACGATTACATAAAAAACATGTAAAACTCAACCAATCAGATGAAATTTTACACCCGTAAATCGAATTTAATTAAAAAAATATATTTTCTTGTGCCCAAGTGATATTTTAATCGCTTATAAGGAATTAAACTCATTCCGACTTTAATTTTCAAAACTTATTCTTAACTGAATCCTGCTTATGGGCAAGAGAGACGGAGCATGGTAAACACTACCTTTACCTTATTCCTTCTGCGGTGATTGCATCTGTAGCCAACATAAAAACATCACATGGCATAAGCAAACGTTCCAGAATGCAATATTTTGTGTTGGTAGCTCCAACTCTGCCATAGGGCGAAAGAGAGAACTATAAAACTTGTGCCATGCCTTCCTATAGGAAAATGACAATACGCTCAGTCCATTGTTATAAGTCAGTGGAGATATCCAATAGTTGGAAAACCGACACACCGATATTTCCAATTTTTTTTTCAAAATATCGATACACCAAAATATTGGGTCTTAAAATATCGATATCCATAGTATCGTCGAACAATATTTGTTATTATATGTATAAATATAGTACTATGTAATGCATACTATGTTGTTGCATATCAAATTAAAGGCCTCGCCGAGTACTATCGAGTGGTGTTCTATTTTTCTGATTCAGAAAACTTTCTCGGGACGTTTTTGTCGCTGAAAAACCCACTTTCATGCACTTGGGTAACATACACCCCAATTACTACATTTCGCATATCTTTTTTCCGTTCTTTCTGCCAGGGACATTAGTGCTCTGTTGTGAACATTTTTTTTAATATGAAGTCATTTTCCACGACGCACCAATTTCGCACAATCATGAGCGGGGAAAAAATGGTCTCGCCGAGTACTATCAGTATCGAACTTATATAACATACACCCCAGTTACTACATTTCGCATATATTTTTTCGTTTTTTTCTTTCAGGCACATTAGTGCTCTGTTGTGAACATTTTGCTCATAGGAAGTCATTTTCCACGACGCACCAGTTTCGCACAATCTGGAGGAAAAAAATCTACTATTTTATCCAAGAAAGTCGATCTCAAAATACATCCGATCGCCAAAGCTTTCCTAAGATTAATAGAAAAAATATTATTAATAAAATATGCTCAGAGTATAATAATGCGACGCTTAAAGCATCTCTCATGCCTATTCATGTCGGGCCTAAAATTGTACGAAAAGTGAGCATTCGAGCAGTCATTTCTTTTTTGCGATACAGCTATTGTAATATCGATACAACGATATTTAAAGTATAAAAATATCGATACGTATAACCTGTATCAGGTAGGGGGGGGGGGGGGAATATCGATATATCGAATATCGTATCGGTATCGGCCATCCCTAGTCTGCGTGAATGTGACACGCGCTTATGATTTCTCATGTACTTTTTGGTTTAAAAATTAGTTTTCATGACATTTAGTTGTGACATTCGGGAAATAAAATTATGGAGTCATCTGGAGGAATATTTTCGTTCGCAAAATATTTGTAATTGTTATTTTACAAAAAAAAAACTCATTTTCTGCGCATCCATTAAATATTAAAAGAAGGAAATATGTGGAATTTCATCATCTACACGGTGAATTAAGTATTTTTGGGTGTATGGTCATTTCTATTCTACATTTCAAGAAAAACCATCTTTGATTACGCGAGAAAACACTGCACAGCCAGCTTTCTTGCTTTGCGCCTTGATAGCCGTTTTGTTTTCAGTTCCACTTAGCTTCTACTTTGACCTGATCGCGCGACTTTATATAAAAATGTATTTACTCGGCTCCGCTTCTCGAGCGCTCTCTCACTGCAACCTTATCTTCTATCGAGGCGTTGCCTCCCTGCAAACATTTTACTGAAGAGCTTGCTTTCTCGAACTAATCTCGAATTTGAGCAAGAAATTAAATTTTCGAGCTTCTCCCGAGATTCGTTCGTTTCTCTGATTTTGTAACGAATGAGAGGAAAATAGAGATCTCAGCATGACAATTCCGTTTTTTTTCCGAGTTTTATCCATTTCTCTGATTTAGGAATTACAATGAAATAAGATTACGTGCGTCTATGTTTCTAATTTGCTGCGAGATTTCTTTGTTTCTCTGAAGATTCAAATGGGTCATCACTTGATAATGTTCAAAACAAAAGTAATTCATCTTTTTATTGGCATGTGCTAAAATGTCTAGTATTTATCTGAAAAGTGATATTATTAAAGGTGCGATGAAGTGACCAAGACATTTTACACTTAAAATGAATAAATGTTCATTTCCACGGCTCTAATTAAATGTCCATAAAAACCCGCTTTGCGCGAATTACTTACGACACGCTTCTCGTAATATATAGAAATATGTAACACCACTAAGGCAAACACATTGTACCTACCCATTTAATTTCGTTTTAACATCAATTTCGGTTCGGCTTAGGATCTAAAGCAATTCGCTATAGAGATAATCTCCGGTTGATAAGTCGAGAATCATGTTCCTTTCACTACGCTGGTAGTCTGTTTTCCGTTCGATATCGAGTTCGATCTCGACGTTTAAGCCCAAGATTACGATTTGCTAGCGATTCATGATGTTTGCAGAGTTACTTCCGTCCTTTGTATGTTTTTAGTTTGGTTATGCTCTTACGGCTTATGCCTTGAACCCCTTCTCCATACTTCAGTTGCACACCTTTGCTTTTAGCGAAGCGTTAGCAAAACTGTTCAAAATGGTACAAGTGGAGCCATCTGACATTATAACAAGGAAGCAATCACTAGATACTTTTATACACATGGATAATACTACATATTTCAATTTAGCATACATAACACTATTTTAAAATTCATGAAATAATTAGCAATGAAGAGCAAAAATATTTATATATTATTGTTGAATTCATCCGAATTCGTCGAGAGGAGTAATAGCTGGACACGAATGAGTTTACCAATTACGACTGATATTCACTTCTCTCAGAGCGCCTGAAGATACAAATACAACTTTGTACAGAATTCTCGGAGAATTTTCTCAAAATTTTAGAAATTTTTTTGGATAATTTCGGTGTTATTTTTATAAGCGTAAAATAAAAAGAATATTAAGTTGAAATTGCATGAAACAGTTTACAAATTACCCTTTTTAATTTTAATTAATTTTGTTAGGCAAATGAACAAATTAAGCGTTATGAAGGACTATCATCACAATGTAGGACCATGTCACCACCACAAGATCTTACGAATTTTGTGCGTATATTGCCTGTAGTGCCGAATGCACAGAGAGTTCCTAAAAAAGCTTTTGCACCACCACAACCTCAAAACGAAGAAGATCCTACAGACTTTAATGTAAGTATAAATGAATATCTTAGAATATACTTACCTATGTACATATGTATATAGATATCTCTAGAATATTCTATATATATATATTCTATATATATTCTATTCAAAATTATTAAAAAAAAAAAATGTAAATTACAGGATAACTTACCCCCTCCTTTAAAAGATGAAATTGTAATAGACAGAAAATCAACAGTTCAACTGCGACCAGCCTTAGAAGCCCTCAAAAGAGAAGCAGCCGATTTGGAAATTCAAATAAGACAGCTCCAGGTAAAAATATTGTCCCCAATTCTTGATAAAGATAAATTCTAAATTAAATTGAATTTTAAGGATTCTGTCGATACCTTAATTCGAACGCAATCACGAGGAATCGAAAACCAACTATACAACAAAGCTAACGAACTCCAAGAGGATCTGTCGATAAAGAAATTCGATTTACGGGCAAAGCAAATCCATTTGGCAGCTGTCAGAGCACAGGTATGTCTTACTCCCAATTTCTTCTTCTTCTGTACTTTAGGCAATAAATTTTTCATAAGACCAACGAAGTTACTTATGGCATTGACTTTGTAATTCTATAGACACTTTTACGGTCTCTTTATTCACTTTACCGCTTTCCACTAACAATTATAGCTCCTTAGGGATTATTAAAAATTTATTACTTCGGGGAGTTTTAACGAAATTGGTTCAAGGCAAATTTCATCTAAAAATAGAATTCAAGATAAAAGTTTAAGACATTTTTGGGAAGTACGCCGGCAGATGTAAGGCAATGAATTGGCATGAGAAGTGGCAGTCAACCTAATCTTAGATGACAACATTAAAAGATACTTGTAGGTCTCCTTGTTATATTCAAGAAGTATCCTGAAGTTAACTGAATTCGTTTTTCTATTCTTCGAGCATGTTTTGCTCAAGGCGCAGATTTTCTCAAGCATACTTTCGTAATAGGACTAAGATTTTTTTTTTTGTACCCGAAGTAAACTTTTTTTTTCTACATTGATTCTTTTACTATGGCATTAGGTCTTCCTTTTGAATTATAAGCTCAATATATGACATAGCTTCTAGGGGAACAACAAAATTATTGGAATTTATTTCAAATTGAATGACTTAATAAAAATTATTGAATTAGAGTAAGTACCTACCTGACATATTGAGGATAGTAAATGGTTGACAGTAACCGAGGTCTTCTCAATTTGGACAGCAATCGTTCATTGTTAAAAAAAATTAAATTTTTTAATTTAATATTAATAAGGTAAGAATGAGGAGAAAATTATAAATTATTAATAAACAAATTATACCTATTTTGACTTACTACTAAAACTTAGTGCCTCAAGGGATTCAGCATGGAAATGGGAATGGAAATTTATCTTCGGATAATATTTGTTATAACAACTCTTATTTTATTGTATGATTATAATAATTATTATATTTTTTGATATAATCTTTTCCCAGCTATTGTATATTATTCATACGAAGGGTGTAAACTTAAGTGTTTTTAAAAGCTAAGATTTAGAGTTGTAAATTTTCCGTAACGCTCCTTATGTGACGGTCACAAACGAGATCGGTGGGTCCTACAAGACTGACTCATGGGACGGCCATACAGTTTAAATTCTAAATAATGGAAATTTAATATATATATGAAAAAATAAAATCTTATTATCTTATATTATCTTATAGGATTTTCATGATCTTACGATGAAACGTCATTTTCAAAACGTCATATCTCTAGAATGGAACAAGCGAGATTTCTGATTCAAATGCCAAATGAAACTTAAAGCCTAGTATCGAGTTCGAGCAAAGTATAATTTAACGCGGTCTCCAAATAATTCACATTAAAATGACGTATGTTAATTAGGACAAAACAAAATAATTAGTTTTTATATTTTGATAACACAAAAGAAACCCCTCAATCAATCAAAAAACGATATGCAAATTTTCATAGAAATAGGAATGTCAAAATTTTATAAATAATTTAATGCTTCGTGTATTAAAATGTCTAGTAAAATGTGTGGTGAATTTATAGTGCCATCTATTTTATAAAGAGGGAACCATCAGTTTTTACTGGCGAACTCCGTACTTCACTAGTAAAATCATCAGTAATATTTTTGCTAGCGATTTTACAAGCGCTAAAATTTGTTTGGAAATGTCACATTTTACTCCAACTCGATACTAGGCTTAATGCTTTATGTTTTTCATAAAAAATATAGTAATACCGAAGGAATAAAAGTCTTGTTAATAATAGTAATTCATCTTATTACTGTATATGGTGATTTAAAAATTTAATTAAAAAATTACTTTGCGTGGGAGGGCCGTAGAGCAATGGCATTTTTTTAGTTGGATTTGTGGTATTCGGAAGAAAAAGATAGGCGGCAAAAAATTTGGCTTGTTATTTCGTGAGTAGGGGGTATATCATCAAAATAGGGGGGTATCAAATGGAAGAGGGAAGTTTGTGTTTTTTTCGTTCATACAGGCGATTTACCTTTAAAAATGTTTTTTTTCTTGCACTTGGATCATATATACCCCCCTTCCCTTCATATTACATATATTTTGACCTTTAGGTGAAAAATTTTGCGAACCCAACAGTTCTTGGCCAAACACGACATTAAAGGAAAGCCATTTTGCACTCAAAACGGCCATGTTCCACTTTAAAAAGAAGTGGTTTCCTTTCTTTTTGAGTTAAATCTCAAATGATTACATTTCATCGATCATTACATTACTTTCAACACCATCTTCCTGTTAAATTTTGCAACATTGAAGGCCTTTTTAATTCTTAAATTTATCTATTATCTGTCATCTTTGATCTAAGGAAAATCACATGTCCGTATTTCCGCCGGTTTAGGAATAAGTAACAAATTATATTGCATGTTTAGTTTCTAATTAAGTTGCTTCACACTGAAAAACCGTCACCCTTTATCTCAGCCAAATGTGACCAACGAAGGCGAACACAATCGCAATTGTTTTTACGTTAGTGGATAAGATTTCTAGCTTCAAATTAAAAATGAAAAAAAAGTGCTAGAGATCCTCACTAGGGAGTAATACAATTTTTGTGAAAAAAAAATTAATACTATTATTAACAAAAAAAAAATTCACAATAAAATCTCTGGTAAAATTTTGAAGTATGTTAATTTAGAAAACACAAAATAATTAATTTTTATATTTTGATAACACAAACGAAACACTTCAATCAATCAAAACATAATATGCAAATTTTCATAGAAATAGGAATGTCAAAACTTTACCAGTAATTTAATGCTTCGTGCATTAAAATGCCTAGTAGAATGTGTGAAAAATTTATAGTGCTATCTATTTTTTTGAATTAAAAACTGAAATTTTTACCATTTTTTACAAGCTTCCGAGCTAATATCTCAACTCCAATAATTTAATTTTAATTTTTGCCGACGTTATTTACTAGACTTCTTCATTACCTTTCATTTAAGATATAAATCATTATTCTGTTAGAAATACTTTGCCAGAAATTCGCATTGAAATATGTATTAAACTTGCAAATCTTGTACCGGACTCCTTTTAACCCTGGAATGCTACGCGTGAGTAAATTTTACTCACTTTCTGCTAGAAGGCTGCACTGCTCTTTACGACATATGACCACAGCGTCCCCACTTCTTAAGTGCTTTGCCTGAAGCGTGATTGTTAGTTTAAGGGAGGGAGAGCCTTCCCGGCAGGTCAGCCCACTCATTCCTCATGCTCCTCATTGGCCGGTAACCCAAAATTTTAGTACAAAATCTATTAAAAACGAAAAAAATTTACAAGTTGTACAAAATATGATTCTTTCATTTCTAATTATCCTTACTTTATTAATTAAAATTTCCTTATATAAATTTTAAATTATTCTTGCGGGAATGCTATTCTTTCATTTTTCTGTTATTGTATTCCGCTAAAATATTTCAGCTGTTTTGTTTTTACTTTATTGGTGTGTGAGTAATATTTACTCAGGGTTACCAAAACCCTCGAGAGTACTTCACAAGCCATTAAACAGACTCCCCCTACCACATGCGTGGCCCAACGTAGTCCTTACATTCTAAAATATTTGCAGTGTTCTTATGTAAAAGTGACAAAAGTTTGATTTGAATAGCTCCTCCGCCCTAAACTACTATTCACACAGAAAAATGGTGTTTTGATAATCTTAAGCTTGCTTCCTTATCTTCCGAACCGTAATAAAATTTTCATACCTTTCCTAACAAAATTATTTAAAAAAAATTATCTTAACCAAATGACTACGATTCCTCAAACAAAAATTGATCATTGTAATGTCGCTGTGCCGTCATGGCATGCTGTTTGCTGATGATATCGAATGTAGCTGCCTACAGATTCGGACTACGGCTGCACATACACACATGCAATTATCACTCAGCTGAGAGGTATTGAGCGTAAAATGGTAAGGTTACTTTGAAATCAAAAGCATTTTATTATTTTGTTAAGTAAGGTATATAGGAAGTGTAGCCTTTGGGAAGGTAAGGAACCAAGCTTTAAATTAATACCAGACTATTTTCCTTTATGGATAGTAGTTTAGGCTCTATAGCATATCTAAAGGCAATGTTTTGAACTTTTCCATATGTATCAATATAGAACATTTTTGAAAACGGACTACGCACGCACACATATAGGTTTCTGTTTCATGGCTTCGGAAGTATTCTTGAGGGTTTTGGGGTTACCAATAAGCAAATATTGAAACGGGTTAGTATTCCAGGGTTAAACACAGACGTAAGCTGTTCAGAAAGTAACAGAAGTTATGAAATAAAAAAATACAAAATGAATAAAACTTAATTTTATTATATACATACATTTGAAAGGTACACACTTAAGCTATTTTTCTACAAAATCGCCGTTTAAATGAAGGCACTTATCACACCGCGGCACAAGTTTTTCAATACCTTTTCTGTAGAAATCTGCCGCCTGCAATTTCAACCACTGGTTTGCACCGGCTTGCAGTTCTGCGTCGGTATCGAAGCGCTGCCTTCATCACTGGGAAGAGATGACATGCTTCACTAAGATGTCTCTCTTTTCTCGTAATCTTCGAGGAAGGTCAGTGCTGCTGCCAGTCTCTGGTTTGTGGTCTTCCGTTTGGATTTTCGGAATCCACGAAGCCCAAAATTTGTGGTAACCAAGCTTTTTCACAACAATTTCATATAACAAACCTTGTGAAATTTGGGGAAAAGTACAGAGAGTTCTGTAATCATGAAACGGCGATTTTCAAGAATTTTGTCGTTGATTTTCATTCCCAGTTCATCAGTGCTAGGCGTAGCACAGCGGTCCTCATCGTGAACATACGGCCATTTTTAAAATCAATGCACCATTACCTTACTCGGATTTCACTCATTATTCCTTGTCCGTACACATCGCAAAGTTTCCGATAAATTTCAATAGGTTTATGATTTTTTTGCCAACAAAAACCTAATCACAGAATGCACCTCACAAGTGGTGGAATTTTCTATTGCAGCGCACTTTTAACGAGTAAAGTAAGAGTGAACACAGACCTCACGCTACAACCGTTGGATGCGTATTGAGTGTAGGGCTCTGACACCAGAATGACGGGGAGAGTCCCGCACACTGCCAAAACGTCTGTTAAGTTTTTTTTTCTGGAGGGTTTTCCAACATTGTTTATAATGCTAAGATCACACTAATCTTTGTTGATTGAAATAAAGCCAGATTCATTTTTTAAACGGTACTTTCTAATGAGATTCCTGTACAATTATACATATAATGTCATGGAATACTCTTGATTTTTCTGTTTTTCTATCCTTAAAAATGTGGATTTGTATCTATGGTCGTTTGGCTATGCTCTAATTAATTCATCATGAATAAACATAATGGTAATTATACAAATTAAAATGGACTTTGATGTCATATCATGGAAAACATAATATAAACCTAACATTAAAGATTTGTTTTAAGTTAACTAAGCTGCAATGACGAATTAAGTTAAGATATGCCAAAATATTTTTCGACTCAAAAGTGAGTAGACATTTAAGGTAGTTACATATGACGTCTCCAGTTTTGATCTGCGAAATCCGTACCTTGCCAGCCAAACTGTCTTTTGAGGTCAAAATATATACAACTTTAGAAAAAATTTTATTAACCCAACTCAGCAGATTTCGAATTTCAGACCGTGAAGCGCGAAAAAACACTAAATTTTAAAGGCAAAAGGTTATAATGCACAGATTGAAATTCATAGGTTACCTTACATGGAAAATTTGAAAAAATACAGAATTTTCAAAATTTCGATATGGTCCCTTTTTACACTAGGAATAAAGACACCGAGGATTGAATTATGACTTCCCGCACTATATTTATTTCCAACCCAGAATGAACTTACAACTATTATAAATGGTATTTGGAGAATTTTTATGCGCTTTATACAGGCTTATCAGTTCAGATATACTAAATGAGCCTATTGCAATGTTCTACTGATTTTTTTTATTTTATTTTAAGTAACAGGCAGGAGGATAATACTGGCTGTTGTAAGTGTAAAAATCATGAATACCTTGTTGCTTATTTTTAAGTTACAGACAAAGCCACCTTATCTGAATCCACTTGCTATAGAATCACCTTATCAAAATATTACTCGAAAGAGAAAACTAATTTAGTAGCATCAAGGAAACTGTTTCAAAATAACGACAAGTTTTAATCGCGAAATTGCTTCTTAAACGTTCAGTTTTAAGATAAAATATGAATAAGATTGTACGCAAAATTTCTGAAAAGCACATTAATAAAAAAGTTTTTTGCCTCACCGAGTTCAATTGAAAGTGTAACTCAAAAATAATTCTCCTAATTAAAAACAAAAGTTAAGTCAGGTATGTATCCTAGAAACATGTATACTCTAGCTTGAATTTGATTCATGTCCACTAAGAGATGTTCCTCTTCCTCGTCTACAATTACAATTATTGGTCTTCTCCTCCCATTAAAAAAAACAACATGGTACTAATTACAAATATTAAATTTCAAAGAGTTTTTATCTTCGTGGTCTCCTAATAACTCAATAATTATAAACTCTATTTGCTACAATTCTCTTTGCAATCGTCAATTTAATTACAAACTCTTCAAACTAAGTTTCTCCCCATAGCACTAAAATTCCCCTTTATTGTTTGATATAATCTTGGCGCTATACATACTCGTACCTATATACATATGCACATAACAGTATAGCTATATTTTAAACGGTTTCCTATGTACTTGTCAGCCCATCTTGTCAGATTGCTTCTAACGTTTGCCGTCGTTGAATAAATTGCTTCCACATCAGTTCAATCATGATAAGATATTTTCGAGATAAAAGAAACATGTAAGAAGAAAAGTTACGTGAATGATAAGACATTTGAAAGAAATCATGTAATTTACATCAGATTGCTGTTATTGCTTGGATTTAAGATACTTTTGCTGTGTTTTATGTCGTTACTGCTTGAGTACGCCTTCAAATAAAAAAATCTCAAACTTTTTAATTCAAGCTACAATTGACATACAAAAATATAATTGAAAACCTGTAGCTGGATGGACTAGAAAATTAAACGAAGATAAAAATTGTAATGCAATTTTTTTTATAAACAAGTGGAAAAGACTACCTGGAATAATTACATGTCTTTGTAGCAGATTTTTAGAAAGTTTAAAAAAAAATATTGTCAATAAATTATTAGATCCCTATCTTCCCTCTCCGCCATGCAAAATTGATCCTGAAATTTTAAATGATTATTTTATGGATCCTCATATGTAATTCTTCCATATAAAGATGAAAGCCCTACTAAGCTTCAGAAACGTAATTTTGAAAAGAAAAGAAATAAAGGGTTAAAGTATGGAAAGTGATCTCAGACTCATGTCATTTTAATAATTCACCGCCTAATTTTTATTCGATATCTCTGAAAACATTTATAACGGCTTTCAAAATTAATATTTATATTATAAACTCCTGTTTCAAGCTCAAATACTTCCCAGTAGCCCGGAAACTAACCGAAGTAATCCATATATTAAAATTAGGAAGCCAGCCATTGGATCGTAGTAGCTATCACCCTCTCAGTAGGGAATATTGTTAACTATACCAATCTGGAACTCATTACTAAAAAATTGCTGAGTACATAAAACATAATTAGGTACATATTGAAAAACATGTCTTCTCTTCTGCCTGACTTGCTTTGATTCTCTATTGAATAAAATGATCAATTTTGGCTTTCTTTTGTCCCAAATAGTACTGGTCTGTGATTTCCTCTCCGGGCAATCGTTAAAAGTACATTTATGATAAGTATTGTCAACAGTAAAGCAAAACATTGCAGGAATTCCACAGGGCTCAGTATTAGGCCCAATTCTGCACACCATCTTTATTCCTGACTTTCATAGCATATCAAACTGTTCATCAGCAATGTTTGCTGATGACACAGCTATTTTTACCTCGGATGAAGATCTTGCTAACATTATTACAAGTCTGCTACATGGACTTGATAATCTTTCTGATTACTGTATTCTCTGCAGGCATGCGCTTATATTCTTCCATATCTAAAACTTAAACTTGTAAGGAGTTTTTTAGTACTTCACATTAGATATGCATATGCAATGTTGCATTTGGTATTTTTACAGGATCTCTGCTTGGTATTAGAAGTACGACCATGATCCCAGGTTTGTTCATATGACGTTTCTTTCAAAGTTTTTTGATATTTATGCAATCAGGGTATAAAAGTTATAATAAATTATTCCTGGACTATGTATGTATCTTCAAAGGCCGCATCAACCTCTGCTGTCACAATCGACAATAACTTTGCATAGATTATTAATGAATCCTTCTTCTATGGTACTAAATTATGAAAAGTTATCCCATGGAAGTCACGAAGTCAGTTAAGAATTCATATCCTTTCGAGTTGGGCACGAAATTCAGAAAGAAAAAATCCAGAAGTGACAGAATCCGGAAAAGGCAAAATCAAGAAGTGACAAAACTCAGAGGAAATCCAGAACATAATTCCTTTTAGTTTGAATTCCTTATGATGGTTAGTATATTAGGATTGGTGATGGTAGATTTACATCTAATGGAAACTTATGTTATCCAAGATGAATATCTTGGGCAACCCAACTGTGCCCATTTTATATGCATATGAGGGGTAGGTACGAAATTCAGAAGAGACAAAATCCAGAAGTGATAAAATCCAGAAGAGATAGAATCCAGAAATGACAAATCAACAAGAGACAAAATTCAGAAGAAATCCAGAGAAAAAATCCAGAAAATGTATTCGCGCGGGGTTGGATACGAAGTCCAGAAAGACAAAATCCAGAAGAGACAAAATCCAGACGTGATAAAATCCAGAAGATACAATATCCAGAAGTGACAAAATCTAGAAGTGACAAAATCCAGAAGTGACAAAATTCAGAAGAAATCCAGATTTTGATTTTGTTATATATTTTTTACATTTATTCATCTCACATTACCATTTCAACAAATCCATTCAGTTATGTACGCAGTTATTAATAAATGAGACCTAGGCACAGACCTAGATAAACATATCCCATATAAGCACTAATTCATACATTCCAGTTCAGGATAATACCTCAACGAAAAATTTTTTCTATGTATTAGTAATTTCCAAAATTTAAACTTTTTTAATCTAACTCGAATTATCATGCATTTTGGACTTTGACCATCTCAAGGATTTTATGTTTCCATCAGATGATTTTTAAAATTTTTTAAACCAATTTTTACAATTTCGATTTTGCGATTTATGTATTTTGTGGTTTCTGAATTTTGTCACTTCTGGATTTTGTCATTTCACTGAGCGATTTGCTATTTCATGTGGCACATGTGTGTGTCTGTTTGATGGTGTGCCACGCGGTATGTTGGACGAGAATCATGTTAGTTTGATTTTTAAGGGCGGGGCTACGTGTTTGACAACATACTTTACCATGTAGGTCGATGTTTGCCACGCATTCGTCATTCTTTAGCGAGCGCCATTGAAGTAAACATAACAGTTAACAGTTAACAAATCTAACAGCTCCTGATATGTATTCCTGCCCTTATGTTGGACAACGTGTTTGCCAAGTGTGTGGAGAAAAAGTTGGACAACATGTTCGCCGTGTATGAGCAGCTTAAGCCTGTGGTCCTCGACTGATTGGCGAACAGGCTACAGATCTTGGGTGACTTGCGATGAAACTGTTGGTTATCTGTTATAACGAGACTGAAAGCTAGCTGTTGAAGCTAATTCAATTGATGAAGTATAAGAACAAGATTATCGATTTGAGGGCTCTGTGGGATTACTGCTGCAATACAAATAAATTAGGACGGCTGAAATACAGATGTGAGCTCAAGCCGACCCTATGTCGACTTGAGCACTGTGATGATATATGTAGCTGAAATCGGGCTGCTATCGACTGAATATCTTCGCCAGGTGACCGCTGTTAGCCCATAAGAGCTCGCTAGATGAAAGGTAACCTCCGAAATTAAAAATTTATTTATTGCATAACCAAATAGCATCTATTGTTGGCCGCAGTGAAATCCCTTACTTTTTACAAACCTTTTCTTTATTTCTTTTAAAGAAATGTGGTATGAATTATTTATATTTTTTCTTTGAAAAATTTTCTTCTGACTTAAGGCCAAAAAACAATGTGAGCGATACGACAAATACGCGGTAAAAAACGCTGTCAATTGCGTTCTAATAACACATCGGTGTATGGTGCAAAACACAATTTTGATGACGCCGTTCGACGTTGTCGTCGAATTTAAGTGAAATTTGAAATTTGTCGCTGGTATAGTGTGCGTTTAGCAAAATTAAAATTTTGGGTTGCATTCATATGTATGTTTTAACATGTATTGTATTCATATGTTTGACTTTATTGATTAAAAATATTAGGAATAAGCAATGCCGTGCAAAATATCAAAGTTAGTTAAATAAAAAATTGCAGAAAAGTTAATTGAGGCGGTAAAATGCAGCCGTTTTTTTTACGAAAAAACGCATCTGCATAGAAACCCAAATCCGGCCCAGTTTTATATAAGTCATCTTGTTCTATGCTGGTCCTGTTCTTGAAACTGTTCATTAGCCAAAAACGTCACCATGCTGCTTTAATTTAATTTAGCACACAAATAACAGAATATTTTTACGACGTGATTTGTCATTGTGCTTTAGCCTATATTGTTTCAGTTGACGTAAAACTATTTAATTTATTGGTTTTTAGCTTTTATAAAATTTAGAGCCTAATCATGATACAAAGACTAACAACCAGACCATACCGAATTATCTGTTAATTGGTTGCTTGCCTCCTTTGACGACAATTGTCAGAAATTTGTTCGTCTTAATTTCAATCGTCCTTATCAAAGTGAAAAAAATCTATTTAGAAATTTCTTTGCTTTTCCACTAGCACATAATTACTTTTCCCAAAGTAATTTAAATGTAGAAACTAATGTTTTGTTAAATATTTTAATATATTCAAAACGTATTTCAGTCAATAAAATACGAAAAACTTCTGACATTCTCTCCTTATGACAGCGCAACACAAAAAATTTGTGTCAAATCGACCATACTTGTAATCTTTGCAGCATGGAGCTACTAGCTACTAGCTAATTCCCATTTGTCATCAGCAAGATATCTCAAAGTATTTTTACTGGAATTTATTTGCATCAATTACAGTGGTTTTTTTGAATCTATCGAATATTCACAAAAATGTCGCCACAAGTCAAACATTTTTATAAGTATTAAAAATCCAACTTGCACGCTACAAATTTCGTTCATCTCGATTTACATAATACGGTCTTTGCGGTTTCGCCCAGCTTCATATTGGTTGTCATTTAGTCCGAATAGTTTGACAATAATTCTCTTAGAATTTTCGTGCAAATTCATTTTTTGTTTTCTTTATTGCTTCTCTCTATTTCATTTCTATTCCCATCTATTGAAAATATATTGATTTTCAATGCATCCCCGAAGTTATCCTCATAAATTCTCTAGGGGGCCTAATCGTATACTGACCAACTATCTAAAGCCGACTACATTTAACCTGAGATGGAATAAACATACTTATCATAAATCTCTGCCTAACGACTCTTATTTCGATGAGGCTTTCGAGATTGCACGTGTTATTCCAATTCGGAAAAAATATCCAATATCATCTCACCTGAACGATTTATGCCCATTTTCAAGGTTCACAATATTATACTCTAGTCGTCACTAGTTTCCTGATTTTATGTATTGGTCTACAAAATTCTGACTGCCATCGAAATTAGCTAATTAAATCTTGCTTTGTAGTATTTCTATTTGTATATATTGACATTGATTTTTATTGAAAGAAAAATGACAAAATAAGACAAGACACGTGGAAAATTTTCCTATCCGTATAGAAACTAGAAAGCAAGCAATATTACCGTTGAGCCGGATTTTTCTTTAATTTTTATTTATCCAATTCGGTTTTTCCAATTATTATTCCTTATGTCAAAACAAGGTAAGAGAAGGGAATTATAATGAAAATTGCCTCAAACTAATTATGTGAATTATTTTTTCTTTGTTTTTTGTAATCCTCTCAATTTGATTTCAATTAGTGTACGCTTCGAATACCTAATTGAAATTTTATTTCGATACCATAAATTTAACAAATGAGTTGGCAAAATGTACATACGAAATGTTGTTATTATAAAAAATATTATATTTTGAATAGAACGAATTAAAAATGTCCTACAACTTTGTGATTTTCAATGTGGTAAAAATAAATAAAAAATCTTGTCAGATGTATCACTGCTGAAAATAATCGAATTCCATTTATATATTTGGCATCGTAAAAACGAAAAAATTAATTTAGTCTACTACATCAAGTTTGTAATAAATAGTGTACGGTTGATAATTGTGGAATACTAAAAGATATTTAGTTTTGTTTTAATTATTATCAATAAAAACATCAACTTTAATATCTGCACAGTGTTGCCACTTTGGCTACAATCGTAGCAAATGGCTACTTTGGGCAACGTTTGGCTACCGGGATACCCCCCGAGGATTTTGGCTACGCTACAGTATTTTTGAATACGTGGGCAAAATATTTCTAATAACTTTTATTTCATATAATTCTCAGCATTGCAGTGTAAATGAAACATTACCATTTAACTTATTGAATTCACCCTTCATTATGAGCCATAGGTATACCTTAAGATATAAGATATTTGATTAAAAATGGTTCTAAAGATCTCAGCCAGAAGGAATGTGAAAAGAATTTTACAAACCATTTTGATATACAGAATGAAATTGGTGGAACAGAAAATCAAGTAAATATATCATCAGCACCAGCAGCGGTGCAAGTAATAAATTTAGAGGCGAATTTGGGTAAAACTGAAGAAAACAAATAAGGGTCTGTCTACTATAACTACAATGAAAAAAAATGGCGAGTTTTAGTGGAATGGAACCAGAAATTTCCATGAATTAAAGTCGATACAAAAAATGATATATTAATGCGTAAAGTGTACTTTGTGAAGCTTACGAAGTTTAAACCGCATCTTTCTAGGCATGAAAATAGCCAAGTTCTAAATTTAATATGAAAGCAGTACTAGGTACTCCAGACGTTAGAGATTTCATGAAATGAGGTTATTCAGAATTGTCCAAATACGTGTTTTAAATGAAATGCGTAGCATTTATAGTAGAACATAATTTGTCATTTAAACTAATGGACCACTCTGCTACGATTTTCGGCAAATGCTTGTATTGATTCTGTATTAACAAGTAAAATTATTTGACCAAAAGCACCAAACTCCCTCGCAAAAAGTAGGTCCATATATCCTTAATAAAATATGCGCAGAATTACAAAATCATTGTTTTTGTATAATTATTGACGAATGTATGGAAATGCTTTGTTTTGTTGGCGATATATTTTGATATTGAGCATTAAAAAATGACTTATTTTCTGTGCTTTATTGAAACTGAGTCATCAACAGCAGATTATCAATGCCGTTCGAAGTATTTTTTTTTTTTTTTTTTTTTAAGAAAACATATTTCCCTTAAAAATATTCTTGGTTTAGGTGCGGACCTTGCCAATACAATCTTAGGAATACATATCAGCGATATTGAAACACTTACTAAAAGTAATTATAGTTTCTTAAAATATAGTAGTAAACGACAAAAGAAAAGTGAAACAATTTCAAGAATAGTTAGAAATAAAGACACATGAAATTTTAATATTGTCAGATACCAGATGGATTTCAATGTATCAAGTAGTCTAATGTTTATTAAACAACTGGGATGCTTTAATTTTATAATTCTCTGAATGCATATTTGAAGATAAAACAGAAGCTGCAAAATCAATTCTCAATATGCTAATAGTAAAATTAAATTAAGTTTCCAATCTGAATAATCTAAAATTTATATATTGGATAGAGATTTTAAATACAAATTAAAGACGTTCTCAAACATGCGTATGTCGACTCAAGTAAAGATTCTAAATTCATATATTGTGGAGCAAACGTTTATAAAGAATTAGAAAATTTAAATTCTTCAGAATCTGAATTTTTTTTAAAATAAGTACTTGTACACCCAATTCGAAAAAGAATAAATTTAAATTATCCTTTTTTAATAGCTTTTTAGATTACGAATATATAAAATACAAAATTTTTTCTGATATCTTACCAGATTTATCTTTCCTATACATATAATCGATTTAAAAAAGCAACACCAAGATATTCAATTATTATTTACTGAAGTAAAAACATTACTAGATTTAAATAAATTTAAATGAGAAGCGATTTGAAAGTTGCTCACATTTCTTGGTTCATTTATATAATAAAAAAATGTAATATATGTTTAGGACATTGCCGACTTTAGCTTTATATTTATTAAAACTGCCTCATAGCAGCGCAGGTGCTGAAAGATTTTGTTCTCTTTTAAATTATGTAAAAAATGAAAAAAATGAGCCGATTAAGCTACGACGTACGTGATTAATTATAATTCTATTCTATTTAAACAATATATCAAAGAAAAACACTTAAACTGTACAATTTTCGACCACACTAAAAAGTTTATAAACTAATTTTAGCGTGAGTGATAGACGTAAGTTTTCGAATTAAATTTAATTAATTGCATCCATGTGCAATTCCTCTGTTGTCATCTTACGTATACATTATGAATAAACCTAAATTATAAATAAAAATTATTTATTTCATTTTTAAGCCAGAAGAATATTATGGTTTTTGTTTTTGTTATAATTTTGTTTCAATCAATTTTTTTAAACTGATTTTCAGTTAATTACTACTCTATAGGGTTATATTTATGTAAGACTTTAAGTTTTCTAAAATTTTTTCACCTGTGGCTACCCAAACCACATTTGGGCTACGACATAAAGCCACACTAGAAATTTTTCGAGTGGCAACACTGTATCTGCAATATAATATTTTTTATAAAAATTAAAATAGTTTTTTCAAATGGGTGGTTGGAGGGACATTATTCAACAAATTCATACAAATAAGATAAAATAGAGCATTTCAACATTTAACAAAATTTGGAGGATTTTCCCGAAGGAGGTGTTATAATTCAACTCTTAGATTATATAACAAAAAAGATAGGCTATGGGGATGAAAAAGTTATGCATTTTTCTTCATGTAGTAGAATCGAATCAATGTGTTCATTTAGTCATGGAAGTCGTAAACTACGATATTTTCTGAGTGGGCACATAATTTATTGGTTATATTTAATTTAAAACATTGTAATTTATTATTGAAACTATGTATTAAACTTGTCTGAAAAATGACTTCCTACTGCAATAACTCCGGTTGTTTCTTTAGCATAACGCAATTCATCACCATAATTCTAGACTCCGGAGTTTCGATTATATTAAATCTCTGGCTTAAAACAATATTTCACAATTGTTTCTCACTATTACAAAAGTATAATTCATTTTTAATTAGGTTTTCACTCACAAAATCACTAAAATAACACCGCAGTTGTTTTCGTAAATTAAAATAAATTCAGAAATGACAGAAATGTCGAACGGACAAAAAATAAACACCCAGCCCTCTTGTCATTTCCCTCCAGTATCTTCAAAGAAAAATGTTTATCACACGTACACGAATTTTACACAGCATAGCCTATCCTTTTTTCTATATAATCTAAGACTCTACTCTAATACAGGTAATAAAAAGATATTTATTTACATAGGCAAAGACACAAACCTCAATATGTAATCTTTATGAAAACAAAACTAAACATTTCAGGGAATAATAGTTTTGGAGGCTGTAACGTCGGTTGTTGGTGTGCGGATAGTCAGTATATTGTGCAGGGCCGTTTTCCGACGTTGCTGGGCTCAGAGCGCTGTTCTAGCTCTCCGGTTCGGGCGGTCTACGTAACACACACTACTTAACCTACACTCACTCACTTACTTACAATAACTTATGACTACGCGGCGTAGGCGCGGGGTAGGGGCGTACGCTTACTATTCCTTAGATAATACGATTAACGTGCGCTTGTCGTTAGGAGTACCCCACACGGGGGATACGGGACGGACCGTGCGCTTCTTCTGACCAGCACCATGACGTGCGCTTGTCGTCAGAATAGCCAACCCGGGGGGGTACGGGACGGAATTTATATTCGTACGCTCTATAGTCTTCTGACCAACACGATAAACGTGCGCTTCGTCGTCAGAGTAGCCAACACGGTGCGGGGACGGAATTTATATTCGTGCGCTCGCTACTCTTCTGATCAACACGAGTAACATGCGCTTATCGGCAGAGTAGCCTACACGGGGGGTACGGGGACGGAATGCGTGCGCTTACTAATTCTGAGGCCAGCACGACTAACGTGCGCTTGCCGTTGAACTAATCAACACGACTTGCGGATAGGACTGGACAGGAGACGTGTCTAGTCGAGCTTCTGGGGGGCAACTGACTAATCTTTCGGTGCTTGACTGACTTGTATAGCTGACTGGTAATCCACTGGTGGGGGTCAACTCTGTTCACTTTGAAGTTGTCCTCTCGCGGTCGGATATTTTACTGATCGGTGACTGTAATTTGCGACTGTGTTCACTTCGATGCTTGGTGATCGACTGAGTGATCTTACTACTGGCTGCCGGCTATTTATAGGCAGGCTGGCTGATGGCGTCGGGTGTAGAATACTCCCTTCTACTATCACGCCACCAGCACGGGACACTACTGAACTGCTGATCAGTAGTGGCTCTTCTCTCGGCGCCTGGCTTACTTTGTTGCGGCTGCTGCTAGACGATTCGGTTTGCTGGTGTCTAGCTGAAATGCATTTAACTTCGTTCCATCTCCCCCTTTCTTCGCAAAAAAGAGAAATAGGTAGTGATTCGTGATAGTCGGCTACAACATTTTGCTTTCTTTTTCGGTATTTACTGCTGGTATCTGATGGATGTGATGTCTGGCTACATCTACAGTCCTTTAATAGGATGCCTTGTTTTGTGCATCGCGAACAGAATATTTTTGCTGGGTCTCTACAGTGCATGCGTGTATGCCCTCTTTGTCCACACCTCCAAAAACACTCATTTCTGGAATACTGAAATGTGATCGAGAATGCATTATGAGATGGCCCAGAGCGTCTCTTTTCTTCGGGCGGATTAGCTTTCGGTTTGATCTTTCGTTCTTCTTCTCTCAATAATTCATATTCTACGGATAATTTTACTAGGTCGGCTAGATTTGTAAAATCTCGGGGTCGGATATATAATCTATACTCTGGTAATAGATTCTCATATATTCGGTTTAAATTTTTTCACTAGTGTTCCTCTGTTGCCATCGCATTAATGATTAAATCGCCGTGATGTATGTTTTCGCCTTTTCTCCGGGTTTCTGTGTTCTGGTTCTGATTTCATCTGCTAATTTGATTTCAAATCGAAGAGGCAGAAAAAATACTTTGAGGTCCTCTACGAAGTCATTCCAGTACTGGCGGTTGTTTCTATACCATTTGAGCGCATTTCTATGCATTAACTCTGGTAGTGCTCGTAATAGCCGATCGGTCGGAATTTGATAGCAATCGGCTAACTCTTCTACTCTTTCTAAGAAGATCAGTGGCTTCGGAAGTATTCTTGAGGGTTTTGGGGGTTACCAATAAGCAAATATTGAAACGGGTTAGTATTCCAGGGTTAAACACAGACGTAAGCTGTTCAGAAAGTAACAGAAGTTATGAAATAAAAAAATACAAAATGAATAAAACTTAATTTTATTATATACATACATTTGAAAGGTACACACTTAAGCTATTTTTCTACAAAATCGCCGTTTAAATGAAGGCACTTATCACACCGCGGCACAAGTTTTTCAATACCTTTTCTGTAGAAATCTGCCGCCTGCAATTTCAACCACTGGTTTGCACCGGCTTGCAGTTCTGCGTCGGTATCGAAGCGCTGCCTTCATCACTGGGAAGAGATGACATGCTTCACTAAGATGTCTCTCTTTTCTCGTAATCTTCGAGGAAGGTCAGTGCTGCTGCCAGTCTCTGGTTTGTGGTCTTCCGTTTGGATTTTCGGAATCCACGAAGCCCAAAATTTGTGGTAACCAAGCTTTTTCACAACAATTTCATATAACAAACCTTGTGAAATTTGGGGAAAAGTACAGAGAGTTCTGTAATCATGAAACGGCGATTTTCAAGAATTTTGTCGTTGATTTTCATTCCCAGTTCATCAGTGCTAGGCGTAGCACAGCGGTCCTCATCGTGAACATACGGCCATTTTTAAAATCAATGCACCATTACCTTACTCGGATTTCACTCATTATTCCTTGTCCGTACACATCGCAAAGTTTCCGATAAATTTCAATAGGTTTATGATTTTTTTGCCAACAAAAACCTAATCACAGAATGCACCTCACAAGTGGTGGAATTTTCTATTGCAGCGCACTTTTAACGAGTAAAGTAAGAGTGAACACAGACCTCACGCTACAACCGTTGGATGCGTATTGAGTGTAGGGCTCTGACACCAGAATGACGGGGAGAGTCCCGCCCACTGCCAAAACGTCTGTTAAGTTTTTTTTTCTGGAGGGTTTTCCAACATTGTTTATAATGCTAAGATCACACTAATCTTTGTTGATTGAAATAAAGCCAGATTCATTTTTTAAACGGTACTTTCTAATGAGATTCCTGTACAATTATACATATAATGTCATGGAATACTCTTGATTTTTCTGTTTTTCTATCCTTAAAAATGTGGATTTGTATCTATGGTCGTTTGGCTATGCTCTAATTAATTCATCATGAATAAACATAATGGTAATTATACAAATTAAAATGGACTTTGATGTCATATCATGGAAAACATAATATAAACCTAACATTAAAGATTTGTTTTAAGTTAACTAAGCTGCAATGACGAATTAAGTTAAGATATGCCAAAATATTTTTCGACTCAAAAGTGAGTAGACATTTAAGGTAGTTACATATGACGTCTCCAGTTTTGATCTGCGAAATCCGTACCTTGCCAGCCAAACTGTCTTTTGAGGTCAAAATATATACAACTTTAGAAAAAATTTTATTAACCCAACTCAGCAGATTTCGAATTTCAGACCGTGAAGCGCGAAAAAACACTAAATTTTAAAGGCAAAAGGTTATAATGCACAGATTGAAATTCATAGGTTACCTTACATGGAAAATTTGAAAAAATACAGAATTTTCAAAATTTCGATATGGTCCCTTTTTACACTAGGAATAAAGACACCGAGGATTGAATTATGACTTCCCGCACTATATTTATTTCCAACCCAGAATGAACTTACAACTATTATAAATGGTATTTGGAGAATTTTTATGCGCTTTATACAGGCTTATCAGTTCAGATATACTAAATGAGCCTATTGCAATGTTCTACTGATTTTTTTTATTTTATTTTAAGTAACAGGCAGGAGGATAATACTGGCTGTTGTAAGTGTAAAAATCATGAATACCTTGTTGCTTATTTTTAAGTTACAGACAAAGCCACCTTATCTGAATCCACTTGCTATAGAATCACCTTATCAAAATATTACTCGAAAGAGAAAACTAATTTAGTAGCATCAAGGAAACTGTTTCAAAATAACGACAAGTTTTAATCGCGAAATTGCTTCTTAAACGTTCAGTTTTAAGATAAAATATGAATAAGATTGTACGCAAAATTTCTGAAAAGCACATTAATAAAAAAGTTTTTTGCCTCACCGAGTTCAATTGAAAGTGTAACTCAAAAATAATTCTCCTAATTAAAAACAAAAGTTAAGTCAGGTATGTATCCTAGAAACATGTATACTCTAGCTTGAATTTGATTCATGTCCACTAAGAGATGTTCCTCTTCCTCGTCTACAATTACAATTATTGGTCTTCTCCTCCCATTAAAAAAAACAACATGGTACTAATTACAAATATTAAATTTCAAAGAGTTTTTATCTTCGTGGTCTCCTAATAACTCAATAATTATAAACTCTATTTGCTACAATTCTCTTTGCAATCGTCAATTTAATTACAAACTCTTCAAACTAAGTTTCTCCCCATAGCACTAAAATTCCCCTTTATTGTTTGATATAATCTTGGCGCTATACATACTCGTACCTATATACATATGCACATAACAGTATAGCTATATTTTAAACGGTTTCCTATGTACTTGTCAGCCCATCTTGTCAGATTGCTTCTAACGTTTGCCGTCGTTGAATAAATTGCTTCCACATCAGTTCAATCATGATAAGATATTTTCGAGATAAAAGAAACATGTAAGAAGAAAAGTTACGTGAATGATAAGACATTTGAAAGAAATCATGTAATTTACATCAGATTGCTGTTATTGCTTGGATTTAAGATACTTTTGCTGTGTTTTATGTCGTTACTGCTTGAGTACGCCTTCAAATAAAAAAATCTCAAACTTTTTAATTCAAGCTACAATTGACATACAAAAATATAATTGAAAACCTGTAGCTGGATGGACTAGAAAATTAAACGAAGATAAAAATTGTAATGCAATTTTTTTTATAAACAAGTGGAAAAGACTACCTGGAATAATTACATGTCTTTGTAGCAGATTTTTAGAAAGTTTAAAAAAAAATATTGTCAATAAATTATTAGATCCCTATCTTCCCTCTCCGCCATGCAAAATTGATCCTGAAATTTTAAATGATTATTTTATGGATCCTCATATGTAATTCTTCCATATAAAGATGAAAGCCCTACTAAGCTTCAGAAACGTAATTTTGAAAAGAAAAGAAATAAAGGGTTAAAGTATGGAAAGTGATCTCAGACTCATGTCATTTTAATAATTCACCGCCTAATTTTTATTCGATATCTCTGAAAACATTTATAACGGCTTTCAAAATTAATATTTATATTATAAACTCCTGTTTCAAGCTCAAATACTTCCCAGTAGCCCGGAAACTAACCGAAGTAATCCATATATTAAAATTAGGAAGCCAGCCATTGGATCGTAGTAGCTATCACCCTCTCAGTAGGGAATATTGTTAACTATACCAATCTGGAACTCATTACTAAAAAATTGCTGAGTACATAAAACATAATTAGGTACATATTGAAAAACATGTCTTCTCTTCTGCCTGACTTGCTTTGATTCTCTATTGAATAAAATGATCAATTTTGGCTTTCTTTTGTCCCAAATAGTACTGGTCTGTGATTTCCTCTCCGGGCAATCGTTAAAAGTACATTTATGATAAGTATTGTCAACAGTAAAGCAAAACATTGCAGGAATTCCACAGGGCTCAGTATTAGGCCCAATTCTGCACACCATCTTTATTCCTGACTTTCATAGCATATCAAACTGTTCATCAGCAATGTTTGCTGATGACACAGCTATTTTTACC
The DNA here is from genome assembly GCA_963930735.1 of Dioctria linearis. Classification (NCBI taxonomy): domain Eukaryota; kingdom Metazoa; phylum Arthropoda; class Insecta; order Diptera; family Asilidae; genus Dioctria; species Dioctria linearis. The sequence continues at coordinate 284,125,158 of OZ005740.1, forward strand.
TCGGATGAAGATCTTGCTAACATTATTACAAGTCTGCTACATGGACTTGATAATCTTTCTGATTACTGTATTCTCTGCAGGCATGCGCTTATATTCTTCCATATCTAAAACTTAAACTTGTAAGGAGTTTTTTAGTACTTCACATTAGATATGCATATGCAATGTTGCATTTGGTATTTTTACAGGATCTCTGCTTGGTATTAGAAGTACGACCATGATCCCAGGTTTGTTCATATGACGTTTCTTTCAAAGTTTTTTGATATTTATGCAATCAGGGTATAAAAGTTATAATAAATTATTCCTGGACTATGTATGTATCTTCAAAGGCCGCATCAACCTCTGCTGTCACAATCGACAATAACTTTGCATAGATTATTAATGAATCCTTCTTCTATGGTACTAAATTATGAAAAGTTATCCCATGGAAGTCACGAAGTCAGTTAAGAATTCATATCCTTTCGAGTTGGGCACGAAATTCAGAAAGAAAAAATCCAGAAGTGACAGAATCCGGAAAAGGCAAAATCAAGAAGTGACAAAACTCAGAGGAAATCCAGAACATAATTCCTTTTAGTTTGAATTCCTTATGATGGTTAGTATATTAGGATTGGTGATGGTAGATTTACATCTAATGGAAACTTATGTTATCCAAGATGAATATCTTGGGCAACCCAACTGTGCCCATTTTATATGCATATGAGGGGTAGGTACGAAATTCAGAAGAGACAAAATCCAGAAGTGATAAAATCCAGAAGAGATAGAATCCAGAAATGACAAATCAACAAGAGACAAAATTCAGAAGAAATCCAGAGAAAAAATCCAGAAAATGTATTCGCGCGGGGTTGGATACGAAGTCCAGAAAGACAAAATCCAGAAGAGACAAAATCCAGACGTGATAAAATCCAGAAGATACAATATCCAGAAGTGACAAAATCTAGAAGTGACAAAATCCAGAAGTGACAAAATTCAGAAGAAATCCAGATTTTGATTTTGTTATATATTTTTTACATTTATTCATCTCACATTACCATTTCAACAAATCCATTCAGTTATGTACGCAGTTATTAATAAATGAGACCTAGGCACAGACCTAGATAAACATATCCCATATAAGCACTAATTCATACATTCCAGTTCAGGATAATACCTCAACGAAAATTTTTTCTATGTATTAGTAATTTCCAAAATTTAAACTTTTTTAATCTAACTCGAATTATCATGCATTTTGGACTTTGACCATCTCAAGGATTTTACGTTTCCATCAGATGATTTTTAAAATTTTTTAAACCAATTTTTACAATTTCGATTTTGCGATTTATGTATTTTGTGGTTTCTGAATTTTGTCACTTCTGGATTTTGTCATTTCACTGAGCGATTTGCTATTTCATGTGGCACATGTGTGTGTCTGTTTGATGGTGTGCCACGCGGTATGTTGGACGAGAATCATGTTAGTTTGATTTTTAAGGGCGGGGCTACGTGTTTGACAACATACTTTACCATGTAGGTCGATGTTTGCCACGCATTCGTCATTCTTTAGCGAGCGCCATTGAAGTAAACATAACAGTTAACAGTTAACAAATCTAACAGCTCCTGATATGTATTCCTGCCCTTATGTTGGACAACGTGTTTGCCAAGTGTGTGGAGAAAAAGTTGGACAACATGTTCGCCGTGTATGAGCAGCTTAAGCCTGTGGTCCTCGACTGATTGGCGAACAGGCTACAGATCTTGGGTGACTTGCGATGAAACTGTTGGTTATCTGTTATAACGAGACTGAAAGCTAGCTGTTGAAGCTAATTCAATTGATGAAGTATAAGAACAAGATTATCGATTTGAGGGCTCTGTGGGATTACTGCTGCAATACAAATAAATTAGGACGGCTGAAATACAGATGTGAGCTCAAGCCGACCCTATGTCGACTTGAGCACTGTGATGATATATGTAGCTGAAATCGGGCTGCTATCGACTGAATATCTTCGCCAGGTGACCGCTGTTAGCCCATAAGAGCTCGCTAGATGAAAGGTAACCTCCGAAATTAAAAATTTATTTATTGCATAACCAAATAGCATCTATTGTTGGCCGCAGTGAAATCCCTTACTTTTTACAAACCTTTTCTTTATTTCTTTTAAAGAAATGTGGTATGAATTATTTATATTTTTTCTTTGAAAAATTTTCTTCTGACTTAAGGCCAAAAAACAATGTGAGCGATACGACAAATACGCGGTAAAAAACGCTGTCAATTGCGTTCTAATAACACATCGGTGTATGGTGCAAAACACAATTTTGATGACGCCGTTCGACGTTGTCGTCGAATTTAAGTGAAATTTGAAATTTGTCGCTGGTATAGTGTGCGTTTAGCAAAATTAAAATTTTGGGTTGCATTCATATGTATGTTTTAACATGTATTGTATTCATATGTTTGACTTTATTGATTAAAAATATTAGGAATAAGCAATGCCGTGCAAAATATCAAAGTTAGTTAAATAAAAAATTGCAGAAAAGTTAATTGAGGCGGTAAAATGCAGCCGTTTTTTTTACGAAAAAACGCATCTGCATAGAAACCCAAATCCGGCCCAGTTTTATATAAGTCATCTTGTTCTATGCTGGTCCTGTTCTTGAAACTGTTCATTAGCCAAAAACGTCACCATGCTGCTTTAATTTAATTTAGCACACAAATAACAGAATATTTTTACGACGTGATTTGTCATTGTGCTTTAGCCTATATTGTTTCAGTTGACGTAAAACTATTTAATTTATTGGTTTTTAGCTTTTATAAAATTTAGAGCCTAATCATGATACAAAGACTAACAACCAGACCATACCGAATTATCTGTTAATTGGTTGCTTGCCTCCTTTGACGACAATTGTCAGAAATTTGTTCGTCTTAATTTCAATCGTCCTTATCAAAGTGAAAAAAATCTATTTAGAAATTTCTTTGCTTTTCCACTAGCACATAATTACTTTTCCCAAAGTAATTTAAATGTAGAAACTAATGTTTTGTTAAATATTTTAATATATTCAAAACGTATTTCAGTCAATAAAATACGAAAAACTTCTGACATTCTCTCCTTATGACAGCGCAACACAAAAAATTTGTGTCAAATCGACCATACTTGTAATCTTTGCAGCATGGAGCTACTAGCTACTAGCTAATTCCCATTTGTCATCAGCAAGATATCTCAAAGTATTTTTACTGGAATTTATTTGCATCAATTACAGTGGTTTTTTTGAATCTATCGAATATTCACAAAAATGTCGCCACAAGTCAAACATTTTTATAAGTATTAAAAATCCAACTTGCACGCTACAAATTTCGTTCATCTCGATTTACATAATACGGTCTTTGCGGTTTCGCCCAGCTTCATATTGGTTGTCATTTAGTCCGAATAGTTTGACAATAATTCTCTTAGAATTTTCGTGCAAATTCATTTTTTGTTTTCTTTATTGCTTCTCTCTATTTCATTTCTATTCCCATCTATTGAAAATATATTGATTTTCAATGCATCCCCGAAGTTATCCTCATAAATTCTCTAGGGGGCCTAATCGTATACTGACCAACTATCTAAAGCCGACTACATTTAACCTGAGATGGAATAAACATACTTATCATAAATCTCTGCCTAACGACTCTTATTTCGATGAGGCTTTCGAGATTGCACGTGTTATTCCAATTCGGAAAAAATATCCAATATCATCTCACCTGAACGATTTATGCCCATTTTCAAGGTTCACAATATTATACTCTAGTCGTCACTAGTTTCCTGATTTTATGTATTGGTCTACAAAATTCTGACTGCCATCGAAATTAGCTAATTAAATCTTGCTTTGTAGTATTTCTATTTGTATATATTGACATTGATTTTTATTGAAAGAAAAATGACAAAATAAGACAAGACACGTGGAAAATTTTCCTATCCGTATAGAAACTAGAAAGCAAGCAATATTACCGTTGAGCCGGATTTTTCTTTAATTTTTATTTATCCAATTCGGTTTTTCCAATTATTATTCCTTATGTCAAAACAAGGTAAGAGAAGGGAATTATAATGAAAATTGCCTCAAACTAATTATGTGAATTATTTTTTCTTTGTTTTTTGTAATCCTCTCAATTTGATTTCAATTAGTGTACGCTTCGAATACCTAATTGAAATTTTATTTCGATACCATAAATTTAACAAATGAGTTGGCAAAATGTACATACGAAATGTTGTTATTATAAAAAATATTATATTTTGAATAGAACGAATTAAAAATGTCCTACAACTTTGTGATTTTCAATGTGGTAAAAATAAATAAAAAATCTTGTCAGATGTATCACTGCTGAAAATAATCGAATTCCATTTATATATTTGGCATCGTAAAAACGAAAAAATTAATTTAGTCTACTACATCAAGTTTGTAATAAATAGTGTACGGTTGATAATTGTGGAATACTAAAAGATATTTAGTTTTGTTTTAATTATTATCAATAAAAACATCAACTTTAATATCTGCACAGTGTTGCCACTTTGGCTACAATCGTAGCAAATGGCTACTTTGGGCAACGTTTGGCTACCGGGATACCCCCCGAGGATTTTGGCTACGCTACAGTATTTTTGAATACGTGGGCAAAATATTTCTAATAACTTTTATTTCATATAATTCTCAGCATTGCAGTGTAAATGAAACATTACCATTTAACTTATTGAATTCACCCTTCATTATGAGCCATAGGTATACCTTAAGATATAAGATATTTGATTAAAAATGGTTCTAAAGATCTCAGCCAGAAGGAATGTGAAAAGAATTTTACAAACCATTTTGATATACAGAATGAAATTGGTGGAACAGAAAATCAAGTAAATATATCATCAGCACCAGCAGCGGTGCAAGTAATAAATTTAGAGGCGAATTTGGGTAAAACTGAAGAAAACAAATAAGGGTCTGTCTACTATAACTACAATGAAAAAAAATGGCGAGTTTTAGTGGAATGGAACCAGAAATTTCCATGAATTAAAGTCGATACAAAAAATGATATATTAATGCGTAAAGTGTACTTTGTGAAGCTTACGAAGTTTAAACCGCATCTTTCTAGGCATGAAAATAGCCAAGTTCTAAATTTAATATGAAAGCAGTACTAGGTACTCCAGACGTTAGAGATTTCATGAAATGAGGTTATTCAGAATTGTCCAAATACGTGTTTTAAATGAAATGCGTAGCATTTATAGTAGAACATAATTTGTCATTTAAACTAATGGACCACTCTGCTACGATTTTCGGCAAATGCTTGTATTGATTCTGTATTAACAAGTAAAATTATTTGACCAAAAGCACCAAACTCCCTCGCAAAAAGTAGGTCCATATATCCTTAATAAAATATGCGCAGAATTACAAAATCATTGTTTTTGTATAATTATTGACGAATGTATGGAAATGCTTTGTTTTGTTGGCGATATATTTTGATATTGAGCATTAAAAAATGACTTATTTTCTGTGCTTTATTGAAACTGAGTCATCAACAGCAGATTATCAATGCCGTTCGAAGTATTTTTTTTTTTTTTTTTTTTTAAGAAAACATATTTCCCTTAAAAATATTCTTGGTTTAGGTGCGGACCTTGCCAATACAATCTTAGGAATACATATCAGCGATATTGAAACACTTACTAAAAGTAATTATAGTTTCTTAAAATATAGTAGTAAACGACAAAAGAAAAGTGAAACAATTTCAAGAATAGTTAGAAATAAAGACACATGAAATTTTAATATTGTCAGATACCAGATGGATTTCAATGTATCAAGTAGTCTAATGTTTATTAAACAACTGGGATGCTTTAATTTTATAATTCTCTGAATGCATATTTGAAGATAAAACAGAAGCTGCAAAATCAATTCTCAATATGCTAATAGTAAAATTAAATTAAGTTTCCAATCTGAATAATCTAAAATTTATATATTGGATAGAGATTTTAAATACAAATTAAAGACGTTCTCAAACATGCGTATGTCGACTCAAGTAAAGATTCTAAATTCATATATTGTGGAGCAAACGTTTATAAAGAATTAGAAAATTTAAATTCTTCAGAATCTGAATTTTTTTTAAAATAAGTACTTGTACACCCAATTCGAAAAAGAATAAATTTAAATTATCCTTTTTTAATAGCTTTTTAGATTACGAATATATAAAATACAAAATTTTTTCTGATATCTTACCAGATTTATCTTTCCTATACATATAATCGATTTAAAAAAGCAACACCAAGATATTCAATTATTATTTACTGAAGTAAAAACATTACTAGATTTAAATA